>CM070875.1:187683289-188195789 GCA_036365515.1 Torymus aiolomorphi
ATTTTATTACAAGAATAAAAGTTACAATCACAAAATAATTTATTAGATTAAATTAACTTTATAATGACAAATATTAAATGTAGTTCCTATTACACTATACTCGGGACTACCGCTTTCAAATGTAGCTCAATCTGACACAAAATACAACAAACTTGCGGTTTTTATAGGCGGTGATCACGGATCTGATATAAAAAATAATGTAATAATAAATTTAAACAAAATTATTTAAACAAATTATTGAGAAAGAGAAATATAATTTTTTGAAACTATAATTACGGAACTGTATTATGTTTTGTTTTTGGGGTTGCTAATCACGAATCTGATATCAAAAATAATGAAATAATTAATTTAAACCGGATTATTTATTTAACAAACTATTACAAAATAGAATTTTTTGAAACTATAATTACGAAACATGTATTAGTACAAGTAGGCGGGGGATATGAGGTCCACGCATGTAAGGGAGTTATGTAGACATAAAAAAATAAGCAAAACGATTATTTAAATAACTTGTAAACCCCAGTAGTCAGGGGATATGAGGTCCACGCATGTAATTTGCCCACCACTAAGCATCGAAGCCGAAAATTGGCTCCGATTGGCTGAGAGTTGGGTACCTTAATGCACAAGGTACATTATGTAGATACTCATGAATGACAGAAATTTTAAACGGTAATTTCTCGAAAACACGTAAAATGTAGTTACGTCGTCATTCCTGGAAGCCACATATATGTATTTGCATAAATACTTGACCATTTTGATAGCTTTATTAACAAATTATTAGCAAAATAAAAAAAAAAGAAAATCAGCGCGCGAAGCGCGCGTGTCGAACTCTATTCTATAAAAATACTCGACTGCTAGCGGTCACACAAAATAACACAGCAGTCGTGTTGTCTTTAACAAATTTTGCTTTTCAAAGCCCGGTACGTATAGTCAATATGGAGTAAGTATATATTTATTTCCTTCTAACTGACTCTAGTTAAATATACATCCTGGTATAGGACGAAAGTCTTGCCTAAAAAGGAGCGTAGACACCGGATGATAATTATGACCCAGAGTTTATCAACAATATAGAGTACCAAAGTTCTCTTAGGGGGAATTATTATGACCCCAAATATTACAAGAAATTGAGGTCAATGTCAAAGACCCAAAAATAAACTATAGAAGAGACAATATTCCTAATAAACCAGTTGTAAAAGAAATTAAAGTCATCAAAAACAAAATTAAAATCAGAATATGAAAGATTAAGAAATCAAATAAAGAAAATACGTATAAAGAACGCAGGTATAAGTACAACCATTATAAGCTCTTCTTATAGCTCCTTTAAGGAGATGCAGCATTTCTACTGTTAAAGTGGGGTACTTATGGGCGTCAGATTTCTAAATATTCATAAGAACTGTCAAAATGTGTACGTTAGACCATCTTATATTAAAAAGGAAAAGCAAGCTATTTTAGATAAACTGACACAATTAAAAAGAGATAACAATGTAGCTCGCAATTTTGACTTTAGTTCATTGTGCATTTTTTGTGCTTCTGCTGCAACAGCTGATACTCATAAACGACCAATTAAATTAGTTTCCAGTGATGACACTAAAAGAAAAAAAAACATTTTAAAAGCATTGGAATCACGACCAGATGATGATTTTAATAGAAAGTTAAGACTACGATTAAAACATGAAATTGACCTACACAAAAAGCTCGTTACAACGCTAAATGTATACATGCATGGTATTGGGAATGGTTAATAAAAAAATGTTACGTCAAAGCATAGAGTTTATAAAAGTTCTTCCTAATAATTTTCAAATCCTTTTTGTAGGAATTTAGGATCTCAATTATGTTTAGAATTCAACACTAGAACGATAAGAACGAGAACGAGAACGAAGTATTTACTCGTCTTCGGTTCGTAAAACGCACTCGTCTTCGGCTCGTGCTAGCTCACCTACGACTCGTACTGCAAACTCCACACTCGGTCTAAAAAGGCCCACTTTGTGCCCTAGGTACACAATATACTATTATCCTAAGATATAGCATTTTCAAGAAAAGCAGTTTGTCGTAACCTTTCTCTGAGACCGCATGATGGATTTTCATGGGACAAAGTGCAAATCGTTCCTAATTTATGTAGTTATGGGCGTAAGAGTTGCAATTTTAAGGTTTTTATGTATAAGTATCTTTTTCATGGCAAAAACGGATTTTTTTGCAATAATTTTTTCCATTTTTTTGAATTTTTAGGGTTTTTAGCATGGAAAAGGTACTTACACATGAAAACCTTAAAATTGCAACTCTTAGGCCCATAACTACATAAATTAGGAACAATTTGCACTTTGTCCCATGAAAATTCATCATGCGGTCTCAGAGAAAGGTTACGACAAACTGTTTTTCTTGAAAATGCTACAACTGAGGATAAAATGAGTTTAAGGACCTCTGCCATTTGGCTCATTTTATTCAAAATAAGTTATATTTACAATATATTTTGATTATTTTATTATAATAATATTTTTTATCATTTTTTAGGTAATTTTGGCCAGAAAGGCTTATAGGTGTAAGACCGTCTTAATAAAACATGAAAGTAGGCGGTGCTAACACAAATTGACCGAAATATTAATTAAGACCTGAATAATATTGATTTTAACTTGAAAAATATTAATGAAAAAGTTCTTAACTAAAAACTTCATGTGAATATTAGTTAAAAACATAAATATTTCTACAAGAATATTCAGTATGTTTACAAGGTTTTTACAATAAACTGAACTTAGTTTAACTGTAACTGTTTTTCAAACTTGTGATTTTAATATATCCATTATATTAGTTTGCATATCACTCACTAGATGGCATTATGCAATTCTTTGATAGAAACTATTGGCTGGTATATGTATAAGCAGTAATTAGAATGAAAATCGGCAGGTAAGAAATTAATATAGATCATTCATTTGGAATTATTGTCATTTATATACTAAGTTTATAACTGAAAGTTGTAATTATTGCTAATAACGAGTTTTATTTGCAACTTTTTAGAATATTGCTAGTAAACAGTTTTACAAAAATAATCTTAGAAACTATCGTTTTGGTTTTAATAACAGAAAGATTTAGTTGTAAACATATTTGAAATAAGATATCAAATAATTTAAATGTACATTAAAAATCGTTACGATATTACTAAATAAATGATTTTTTTCTTATTATTGTTTACATAAAATATAAAAACACGAAGAAAAGTAATATGCATTTGGTATAAGAAATTATCTATATCCAACTTAAGAAAATGCAAGGAAACGAACGAAATAGAGTCTTTAGGCCCAGACGAACTACAGGGTTTCCCAGACTTATTGTCTTTGCATCATAGCGAAAATTTATGATGGCCAAGTATACTAGCGTAATATACAGATATTAGGGACCGAGATTCAGGCACAATAAAAGAGAAACTTGTTATTACCAGTTTCTTGAGAAATTTGTGCCTAAGCAATAAAGATTACTGTTAAACGACGAACACTTGACAAACTACCAGCTCGTGTTCGACTTCACAACCTGTCCTCTCAATAAGCGCGCCAAGCAAAACAGAATTTAGAAGAGACTTTTTAATAGAAAAATTTCATTTTAATTAACACACGTACACTTAAATATTCTTAAAAGTATAAATTTGTATGCACAGCACAATTTCCTATACTGCAAACGATATTCACTCTCAAAACGTTGTATTACGTGCACTTCAATGTTGTCAAATTATTAAACAATTAAAATTATTAAACAATGGAAATTTTATCTAATCCTTTGTTATAAAGTTGTTTTATACTATAAAACACTAAATTTACAAGCAAAATTAATATAATTTAGTATAAACTTGAAGTAAAATGAATTGTTTTTTATTTCATTGCACTGCAACGTTGCAAACTTCAGACCCATAAATTGTAACTATCTATTCGATATGACAAAAATAATTTTAACATGCTTTATTTGTTAGATAACGTTTTTAATCGTATTTTACTATGCATACCTAATTTATTTTATTAAGTATAAATAATGTACTTCATGATAAACGTAAAAATGGTTGTTGTAATCTTACTAGTTCCAACCAAATATAATATAAACAGGCTTCAATTTCAAATGCAAAATTTGCTTGTAATAGTTCATCGGATGGCCAAGAAAAGTGTCTAGTTTTTAACGATTATTTGTAAAACTAGCTATTTATTATAGGCAAATAATAGAATCGATTTTCACCAGTGAATCTTGTACATAAATTAAGTAAAGTTAAACTAGCTTTGTTGCCATTTTCTTCCATAATTTCAACCTTTAAAAAAAAAATGTAAGATAAAGACACAAATAATAATAATAATATAATAATAATTGTACATGATTTGGTCCCATATATTTTGTGACATAAAAAAGAAGAAAAACCGCGTCCGGAAGGTGTGCCTTCAAAAAAAATTTTTATCGATTTTGGGGACGCCAAAAGTTGAAAGAAATTCGGTATTTTCTCATATACTCTCCCCTATATCATTGAACATCAAGTTCAATAATATTTGGAAACGACGGTAAAAAGCTGCTACAATCACAAGTAAAAAAAATCTCTCCCCTCCTAAATATTACATCTCAGTGGATAGAATGGCGAAAAGGGAAAAAAAATGAATCAAGATCCCAGCACCCGAGCAGGGCGGAGAGAGGGTTAATTCGAGCCGAGCAACTCACACACGCGTGCATTCTCACAGCTGCAGGCTGTTTACATGATGCAGCGCACCGCTGATGTATTCGCGCCTCGGATTCGCGGCTCCTACCTCCCACGACCACCCACGCAAAATCCAGCTTCCTATCTTCTGCGCGTTATACGCCGTGATGCGCGCGCGCCTATGCGCTATTCGTTAAGCTCTCCCCCCCCCCCCCCCCATCCCACGGGCCGAGCACAGAGAGCAAGGAGATACGGACGCGGATAATTGCAAACCATGAAAACGCAGCCCCGGGACGCGACGATCTCTCTCTATCTCTCTCACTCTTCCGGTTCTCTTCTTTTTATACCTTTCCATGGGACTGCTTTGCCTCCGTACATTGTATCTCACCGCGTCGATCTTGCACTTTCTTGGGTTTGTTTTTCAGATGGCCATTGGAATTTATGAATTTTTAATGAGAAAGATTTTTATCGAAGTCGGTCCATAATTAAGTGTTAAGTGGCTTTTGAGACGATAAGGCTTTATATATAAGAGCTCTGGCCAGATTTTATCTAAAACTATTTAGTTCTACCATTCTTGTGATGATACATCTGCGTGAAAGGTTTTTAGATTATGTATTATAATAAAAAGTTGCCAGACCTTACGAAGTCATTACTTTGAAATTCTAGTTTGAGCGAAGAACTTTTATGAGTCTAAAAAATTCGTACAAGTTTATACGATTTGATTATACACCGTAGAAAAGTTTTTATGCATGTACAATAAATGCAATATATTGATTCTGTGCTGTGATTGATTCCGTCCAAGCATATTGCGCTCCATATAAGCGGAAAATCCCGTCATGCAAAGTTTCACGTCTCAGTTCATCAGGCATTTGACGGAGCAATATTTTACAAATTTAGCATCTGACGCAATATTCGCGAGACTCGCAGATACCAACACACACGCATGTATATTATATGCATCCAGCAAACTCGTTCTTCCACCTCGCGCTTTGCATTCCTAAAGATCCCAATAAGAAGGATCTCTCTCACTCTCTCTCTCTCTCTCTCTCTCTCTCTCTCACCATGCGCGCGGGTGAGAAGAAGAGAAGAAGGCAGAGAGAAGAAAGGAATGAGCAGGAGAAAAACGAGTGGGCCAAGAAAGAGCGAAGATTAAGCCCGAGATTATCGTGCGTGCGCGAGTCGGAACCCCCCGGAGTATCGTGTTCGACGATTACGAAATCATGCTGCTGCGGTTTCGCGGGCTCTCTTTGCAACGCGCGTGTTAGCTACATGCAGCAGCCCAGTTATACATAGAGGAGCGCGCGAGTACGCTACGCGTGCTACACGCGTTTACGTATTTATACGGGGGGCGCGAGCAGAGCGAGCGAGTGGTGCGGATGCACTTAACCAGAGTACAGAGAGTGAGAGAGAGAGAGAGGACTACATCGCGCCCTTCAAAGTTTCAGTGGTGTTTTGAATTGCAGGCGCTGTTGAATCGGCATGATCGGTTGGTAATTGACGAATCGCGCGGAAAAACGAGTGTTCGAGGGTCGTGGAGTGCGGGTGGTTGGGGAACGGAAACGTTGATTCCTGACTTTTCGAATAGGAAGGCTGTTAGTTTAATGCTATATTAATGAGAAGGCGGAGGTATACGTGAATATATTGCTGTAGGTGTATGGAGTTGAATTAATTTACACTGTGGAATTGAAAAGCTAGGAGACATCTTGAGTTGTTTAGTTTACACTACGTAATTCAATTTATAGTATGTTAATTCATAAAATTAAAACTATCTGGATTACTAATGTACTTTAACTTAATATAGACTAAACTAATATAAATTTAGTTTTACACGATTAACCCTGAAAATAAATTAAAAACATATAATAATATACGCCACTGCAGCAAGAAGCTTTCACGCGCAATTTCTGTTATTCATCCGATAACACAACCGTAGAGCAAAACCTTATGTAATCAGTTCCTCTCCCAGCGAATGATTAATTCCCGGACCGTAGCAGAAAATCACCCTTTCTAATACCTTCGATCGGCCGTCGCGTCCCAGCTTCCCGGGCTGCCTAGTCCCTCTGCAAAACATGCAGTCCCGTCGTCGGGGACAAGAAAAACAGCCCGGTTAATTCGTTATCGCGCGCTCACTCTGCGAGCGAGATTAACGAGCCCGTCGCGCACCTCCGTCGGCCTGGCGACGATCAAGAGAGCTATAACGCCGGCTTATACGAGGCGGTTGGCGGCGTTCGCTTAAATTCGCGGTGGCGGCCGGCTCTCTCTCCCTCACTCGCACGGCGGCACACACGGCCTCGTGAATTTCGAGGTCGACGTGAGGTTCTCCGCGAGGGCGAGCCGCAGAGGTGCGTGCTAGCCTCCTGAATCTTTGATGCTGCGGCGGCTGCACTGCCGCCGCTGCCGCCTGGAGGCCGCGAAAACGAGAGCGAACAGCAGCTCTCGGTGCCAGTTGCCCCGGCAGTGGAAACGCCCGGGAAATATATATGATGGCTCTGTGTCTCTCTTGGCTCGCGCAAGCGTACTCTGCGTCTTTCTCTGTCCCGAGCATGCTACCGATAGAGGAAGAGAGAGGTATGAGCGATCGCTTAATTGCTCGTTATAGGGCATTCAAGTGGATTATCGGCTGCGCTGCGATGCAAGCTGGAAATGTGTTGCTCGCGCGGGGGCCAACGCTATTTTCCAGCGCTTGAAAAGGAAAGTTTTACGCTGTTTGGACCCGCGGATTTCATGCGTTGTGAAGATTCGATTTATATGCATTATACCTGGCAATATTGGCGCTGATGGCGATATTTGGCTGTAATTATTCTTTGGTTATTGGGGTTTTGAAAATGTAAATAAAATGCAAACTCTGCTGAATGGGATAAATAAGTTATTTCGGGTCCACGATAATAGAAATGTATGGTATGCTAATGATATAATCGAGAAGTGTTTTTCAAAATTGGATAATTTAATTTTAAATTAAAAAAAGGTTTTTATGTAATTTAAACGGTAAAGTTATATACTAACTAATTATCCAGAAATTGTAACCGCACGTGACATAAAGTTAATGGGTTTTAAAAAATTGAAACATCAATAACCTGCCGCGGTATTTCACATCATAAAACGATAATGACTTTGCTTAATTTTAGTATCAGTACTTACTAGCATAACGCATGTAATTTACTACGATATACACATTCCATTATATCGAAATGCAAGTGAAATATGGTCAAACGCGCGGGGAAAATGAAGAGAGTAAAAATTCAGATTCAAATTTCCTCTCTCCCGTTTCATAATACCCTTGAAGAGCAGCGTATTTCAGCGGGTTATTTCATAGGTTATAACATCCGTCGAAATCGACGTGACCTAGATAGCGAGCTGTTTCGCGCTCCCATGGCTAAGTCGACTGAATTTTCCGTGCGAGAGCTTTTGAATCATAACTCCGACGAGTGTAAGCTAAGGCGAACAGAATTGTAGGACACGCTGTATACAGAGAGTGCGCGAGAAAGAGATAGGTTATATACACACAAGTGAAGCAAGAGGAAGAGAGAGAGAGAGAGAGAGAGAGAGAGAGAGAGAGAGAGAGAGAGAGAGAGAGAGAGAGAGAGAGAGAGAGAGAGAGAGAGAGAGAGAGAGAGAGAGAGAGAGAGAGAGAGAGAGAGAGAGAGAGAGAGAGTAACAAACCACGCGCGGGTCGCGGTTCGCGCAGGGACGGAGAGAGAGAGAACACTAAAATGCAATTCCGCGCAGTACATTTCGGCTTTAAGGTGCAACAAACGATCCCGCAACAGCGCGATAACGAGGCCGCGCCGAGGTGGTGCCCTGGTGTGTGTGTGTACATATATGCTATGCTGCTGGCTCGACTGGCCCCGCGGTCGCGGAAACGCCAACTCCTACACGCGTGCGCACGCACACACACACGCGCGCAACTAGCCCAGGCCCCTCGACGTGTATATCACAAAGCACGGAAACGCCGCGCGAAATCGACCGGCACACCGCGCCGACCGGCTGGCTGACTGGCTGGCTAGCTAACTCGAGCCCGAGTACGTTTACATGATTTTTACACTGATTTCGAGATAGACAAGCGCCATTCCGGCGCTCGACGAGAAATTTTAACCAAGCGTGAAGATGAAATGAATGTTATGAAATGCATGCAACTTTGCGAATTTGATAATGTGTGTATTTACAGTTAGAGATTTGTGCAGTTACTTTTGATAAACAATTTTCGAAAAAAAGTTTGTTAAGCATACTATTATTGGAACTTAATTTTATAATGATGGTGATGATTTTATGTGTTCCATTATTATCAATGTAAATTATAAGTTCTATCATCATTTTTTTCTACTGAAAAACCTACTGCACCGTCTAGCATAGATCTATTTAAAATTGCTGAAGATAAATATATGGCCTGTACACCTCTTAAGCGAAAATCTTATTTTTATCGCCCATTCTTGAACATGCCAAGCGGAAATGAAGTGAGTTTACGAGCCAAGATAGAAATAAGTATAGCATAAAAAAGTAGAAACCTTAATTCTCGCGAAAAAGGAGGAAAAACCACGGGAGACGTTATCCTCCACCGGGTTAAAGTTTGCATGAACTTAACTTCTTAACAACGTGCGTAATTCCCCGAGACGCGGTCTCAGATAGCGACGAAACTAGTTCCCCAACTATTTAACGATAAGTCGAAAAAAATGACCCGCTCCGTTTCTCCCTTACCTTTTGTACGCATTTAAGAACCTATTCTCTGATTTCTTGAATACGGTTTTAACGATGTTTGTGAGGGCGAAAAACTGGACGATTTCAAAGCGAAGTTCGAGTGATGTTTGTTGACTGAATATAAGTTTTCTGTTTGGTATTTTATTTTGGGTTTGTTCAACTCCAGTCACATATAGCCAGATACAGTTCAAAATTCTGAGAAACGATATTGTTTTCTGTATCGACAATTGCGAAATACATTTCTGTCAGTTTCTTATTTTCGTGATATGCGATGCAATCATTCTGAGACATTCTTTATGTTCTATCAATTTTGTGTGAAATGAACTAAACCCAAGAAGTTGCATGCATTAAATCTTGTGCAGCTAATTAATAGAATAACGTTATTGAAACAATTATTCATGGGAAATATCCATTGAGATAAGCAATGAGAAAATATTTTCAAATAATTATAGTGACAAAGTCTTTCAGTTTAATATGTTTAATTAAAAGATTGAATGTCAGCTAGATTTTAAAAAATTGACAATTTACAACATTGGAAAGAACATTACTTTGAAGAGGAGGGGAAAAGAGCCACTTATTTAAACAGTTCATTAGTGGTAAGTAATTTTTTTCATTAATACCAAGTAAGTTTGTGTTGAATAAAAAGATGTATGGTGTTGTAAACAATTTTTTATGTTACTGCACAAACGAAAATGTTTAACAAAGGTAAAGGACTCTGTAGAATCCTATTGTAGGCACGCTGCGCATGCTCTTCCTTTACCTTCATTATGCACTGATAGAAAGAATGACTCAAGCCAAAGCTCGGTAACTTAATGGTTAAGACACGAAATGAAAATCATCAAAAATATATGGTGATATTATTAACAAGTAAGTCAAATATAATTAAGTATTAAGAGTTTGAATGTTTATAAAACTTTTCATGCAGTTTTCATCGCTTGCCAACATTTTATTTAACATTTAATTTGATATCTGGCCAATAGTTATTATGCTGTATTAAACAATTTAAAACGTATAAAAAATATTATAAGTACTACGAATGTTTGTGTGAATATCAAAACTTAAAGTTTATTATGAATTCTTGTTTATTTATTTGTAATATCATAGTATTTTTAATAATTTTCATTTCCAAAGTCAAATCTGACGAATTTCTTCTGGTCAAATAAAATTATTGTATTTTAGGTTATGTCCCGTATACAATTTGTTTTGAAAATGTATGCGTCTGTAAACATAATCCTGTAGAGCGCAAAATTCTAAGAAAAAAGTTCCTTTACCATTTTTTCATATGACTAGTACTTTTTTAGTAACTGATGTGTTTAAATTGTTTATTATTAATAGAAAATGTATACCTATCTTTATAAGATGATATCTATAGATATACAATTTTACATGAAAGAGGAGCAGCTATAAATCTATATAATAGTTTTGTAACGTCTGTTAGCGACACACACACGTGCACAGTAAAGCATAGATGCAGTAATGAAACAAATATAATTTCATTGATTTTCTATATATCATAAAATTTTCATTGTGAACATGAAAATATAATCAGAATTATTTTCAAGTAATGTATCATAAAGACATTACCTCTGACAACGTAAGCTAAGCTAAAAATTCCTAAACCCATTTTATGTATCAGTAAAGCATTTTCAATATTTTGCCTTTGGTATATCACTAGTCGGGTGATAGATTTTCATGAAATAAAGCTTATATCCTTCATATTTTGGTCATATTTATGATTTCAAAAATTGCAAATATGCAAATTTTCTTATTTCAAGGTTTCTTACATTTTTTGTGATTTTTACCATTTAAAAATGATTTATTGAAGTAAATATCTTTTCCCAGCAACCGTGTAATGGATTTTTATGAGACAAAGCTTACATTGTATTTTAATCATAGTTCTGGTTCGAAGAGTTGTAGTTCAATAAATTACTTCAATAAGTCATTTTTAAATGGTAAAAATCACAACAGATATAAAAAAACTTAAAATTAGGAAATTTTCATATTTGAAACTTTTCAAATCATAACTATGACCAAAATACAAAGAATATAAGCTTTGTCTCATGAAAATCCTTTACCCGGTTGGTTATATACCAAAGTCAAAATATTGAAAATGCTTTATCGATGCATAAAATAGGTTTCGGAACTTCTAGCTTAGCTTACATAATAAAAGCTAATGTCTTTATGATAAATTACTTGAAAATAATTTAATTATATTTTCTTCATTTATGCAGGGGACATTTGATGTAAAATGCTAAGCTGTTATATTCCTTGTTATTTTATTCATTATTTCATCTATTTTATTATTTATTATATGTTATATTTATGTAAATGATAAACATATATAAAAAGAGGTTAAGTCAGTATATGGGAGATCAAACTTTTTTTAAATTAATGGATTTAGAGGTTATGAACTGCAGCTGCCAATCGTTGCCCATCAGATTCTGATCAGATTTCTGGTTAATTATTGACTAACTTATGGTTAAATGTTTGGCCAATAGTTAGTGAACCGGTCAGTTTTCTACCAGGGGGGCTTTGGCTCAAGTCATTCTTTCTATCAGGGTACCTATACAATTAATATTGAAATATTATGAATTTAAAATTTATTTTTCCTTTTAACATCCGCAAATTTATCCAATATTTTTTATTGAAACTTGGATTGTATTTATTTTAGTTTATCCTACAATAATCAGAACAGTATTCAGTCCTTCATTGTTAACTATACAGATACAATTTTTTTACCTTAGCACAAAACTGACCATTTTTTATAGCTAACCTGTTAATAAAAGCATTTTGGCAAAAATCACAATGTAAAAAAAAAGTAATATAATTATTGAAAGGTTTACTTATTACTTAAAAAATACATATTTCATGAAGTAAATGCCATAATTTATTTCGGATTGATATATAATTATGAAATACAACCAATATTCGTTTTTAGCCATAAAGTAAATAATAACTAACTTATGGTTAACATTTCTACTAGAGTAGATTACGGTTTTTTATAAGAAAAGTAATAATTTTCAGGTAACAAATTTTTCTACTAATTTAACTACATCCTAGGTCGTAGGTACATTCGGGGTTTTACTTATTTAAAAATGGTATTAGACCCTCATCAAGAAAAAAAGAAAGTTTTACAGCTCCATTTAATAATACCGAAATATAAACGTTAAGAAAAGGGAAACTACAAGATTTCATAGTGAGGATTAAAGCATGCGCTGCCTCGTCATTTTTATGACAGCTTGGAGGAAAACCCTGAGTAGCGCAGGTCACAGCCTACAACCCTTGATGCAGAAGTGTCAGTGTGGTGGTAAAGGTTCAGCGTTATGACTATGGTTCTTCAATAAAGGAAAATTGAATTAATTATTTCTCAAATTTTTTTTTTATTTTGGTGAAGAAAATGTTGACGATTTCGTCACAATACTTTTTTGTTGTACAAAACCAAATTTTAAGTCATTAATACTATTTATGACTTATATTTTTAGTTTAAAAATTTCATCTATTCCAAACTTTGTGAATTTTACTTGAACCAATAAGCTCGTTTTTCTTATTTTAAAATAAATATTTCGATGCTATTTTGATTTAGTTATATTTTTTTAGATCTAAAAATCAATTTCATTTTTAAAAATTCAAACCCCTCAATCTGAAACAATTCATAAAGCAAATCTTGGCGCCTATTTTATATAGACTAATCAAACAGAAAGACATTTAGAGTAACAACTTTTTAAAAGCCTTTATTGAATAAAACTTGACCTCCTATATTTCTCCCTTACCGACACGTTTACGTAGTTCATTATTTTTGCTTTTCAACGATCTGAGGCCATTCTTGCTTTTATTTAGGAAAACTAAATCTTTCAATAAAAACATCTGCTCGGCGATGATACTTTCCAATAAAAGCAACTCCGGTATTCGTCGATTGCGCGAGGGCGGCGCACGCTTTGAAAAATAAATCTCCTTTCACCGGTAACAATTCGAGGCAAGATGGAGACTCTTGCAGCGCCGTAGACACTTCGAGATCGAAAAAAAGAGAGAAGCAGTGGATGAGAAACAGGAGCCGACGGCTAAAGAAGAACGAGATCGTAGCCGGCATATTGAGCCGGGTGATGCGTATATATATACATAGTGCACCCCCGCTGAGAAAGGTGTCAAAGCGGAGGCCTGCAATTAAATGAAGAGGCGCGCGCGCGCGCGCGCCAGCGAGCCACCGATAACGCCCTTCTCGCGCGCGTAACTTCCCTCGGCCTTCTCGCTCGCGACTGATTAAATTTTAATCCACTTCTAATTAGATTTTTTCTCCAAGAGCAGCAGCGCGACAGTCTTTTCTTTCCCCCGTCCGCGTGAAAGAGGACAACGCGAAGAGGGGAGCAAGGAGTCAGGACTCTGCGCCCTCCGTGTGTAGGCGAGCTTTCTTTTTTCCTCCTCTCACTCTCTCGCCTTCTGTCGCGCGCACCCCGGCGCTAAAAGGATTTATTTTAATCGAAATTTTTAACGAGGATCGGTTGTCGGACATTTTAATGCCATTAGCGGAGCGCGCGAACTCGAGAGGGAGAAAGGTATCCGCGCTGCTGCTGAAAGAGTACAGGTAAAGGCGTCGTCGTCGGACAATATAGCCGCACGTCAAGACCGGGGGGGGGGGATGAGGGCTTTCCTTTCCGAGGACATAGTCGACCCCCGCGCGTCTTCTTGAAACGATTACGGTAAATAGAGGCTAAGGGACTGGCGACGCCGATAATTACTATTGTTGCGCCCTGAGAGGCGCGCGTTGACTTTTGAGAACGCCGTCTTCGGCGCGCCCAGTTTGAAAACTTTTGTCTATGAAAAATAAGGAGCTTACAGCGCTTTTCTCGTGCGCTCCAACATAACTTTCCAAAGTTGTTTTCGCATTAAAGGCTCTTACGAAAGGTTTTAAGGCGCTTCGGCAATCAATGTAATTTATAAAAAATGACGAAAAATAGTCGCACACGCGGGGGGGGGGGGGGAGTATGTGACCGAAGCATAAAAGTTACGACTTACTACTCGTCATATTACATAAACTCAAGATAGGGAGAATTTGGGTTACTTGAACGAATAAAAAGGAGTCGTTGCGACGGGAGTTATTTTCGCTTGGGCTATTCTCGAATGATAAGTTGAAAATAATTACTCGTCGTAAAAAACACAGGAAGGAATAATATAAAAGAGAGAATAGAGATCTAAAGTAACGACCTGGTCATCGGGCGGGAGTAACATATGCAAAAGCACCTGGCCCGAGCACAACGGAAAATCACGAGTAGCACTACTGCAGCCCCCGGGATTTTTCAAAGCCAACAAAGAGAGAGAGAGAGAGAGAGAGAGAGGCCCGCGTTATACATTTTGTGTATTTAAAATCTAAAACTATACTGCTAAACTCTATAACTATGCTACTAAAATCTAAAACTATACTACTATACATAAAAACCTTTAAATTTCAACTCTTAGGCCCACAACTACATAAATTAGGAACAATTTGCACTTTGTCCCATAAAAATCCATCATGCGGTCTCAGAGAAAGGTTACGACAAACTGTTTTTCTTGAAAATGCTATAACTGAGGATAAAATGAGTTGAAGGACCTCTGCCTCGGCTCATTTTATTCAAAATAAGTATATTTACAATATATTTTCATTATTTTATTGTAATAATATTTTTTATAATTTTTTTAGGTAATTTTGGCCAGAAAGGCCTATAAGTGTAAGACCGCCTTAATATGCAGTGGATTATCTGCAGAAAAACAATTTTTGTTGATAATTTTTAGTAACTTTGTTTGAATATTTTGCAATAGATTTATGGGGGTTTTGTATGCACCGCCCTAAGCTATAATACCATAACTTATTATACTATGAAAAAAGGCATAATATATTTTCGTAAGTGTATTGGTATTCATAAATTTTCTTATTTTCGCAAAAATGGAGATCAAATATTTAGTTCTATTTATTATATATTCAATATGCTTTTACCACTTTATATTATAATCGAAATATATACCGAGATATTTATAGCTTTCAGTTCTTGTGATTTTTTGTTTTTGTATTTTAACATTTATATCTAAAGGTACGCTGTCGCAGTAATTTCCAAAGGTTATAAATTTAGTCTTGGATATATTTAGAGACAGTTTATTAAATGCTAACCACGTCGCTACTTTATCTAGTAAAGCATTCATCTTGTCCTGTGCTTGTAACCACGTGTTATCATCAGAGATGATGACAGTGTCGTCTGCATACGACAAGATGGAGTCCTTAGGCATATCTAACAGTAGATCATTCATATAATATAATGAAAAAAGGGGTCCCAGAATTGTTTCTTGGGGTACTCCTGTGTCTAGTATTTTTTTAGTACTAATTTTACCGTCAATTCTTAGTTTTTGCTTTCTACCCGTTAGATAGCTTTTTATCAATTCGAATACACTACCTCATATGCCATATTTATCCAATTTTTCTAATAGTAGTGCATGGTTTACTGTGTCGAAGGCCTTTGCAAGGTCTATAAATGTAGTTATTATTGGCTTGCTTTTATCTAAAATTGTTATAAATTATGTCGGTTATTTTGCCCAGTGCATCCGTAGTTCCTATATTTTTTACAAACCCAAATTGGTGTTTCGAAAGAATGTTACATTCTTGTAGGAAATTATATATTCGATTATAAATAATTTTTTCAAAAATTTTTGCAATGTTCGAAATAAGTGAGATCGGTCTGTAATTCGTTATATCTGCTTTATTTCCTGCTTTATATATAGGAATTATGCCTGCACTCTTAAGGCGATTTGAACCTCAAAATCAACCCAATTTCATTATTTAATTAATAAACATTCGAACGTTTATTTGGAAAAGCAATTCTTTCAGGCGCTCCGTGTATATAAATACTATGCTCAGATCTTTTTTTGTGCGATTCTATCAGTATTTCCATGAGATAAACACTTTTTAAAACTGGCAAAATTCGAAGTATACAGATCCCTACTTATCGGCATTGCGGCTTTTATTTAATTAAATAAATTCTGAGTAAATTTTTGGAAAAACAGCTCTTTCAGGCGCTCCGTATATGTAAATACTATACTCAATTTTTTTTGTTAGTAATTCTATTATTATTTGCAAAAGAAATATACACTCTAAAATTTGTCGGTAAGTACACATTACCTTAAGCGCTTCTGGCCACACATTTTTCTCTATCGAGAGATTGAATAAATATGCTAATGGTAGTGCGATATATGGAGCAATTGTTTTTAATGTCATGGCATTTATTTTATCTGTTTCATCTGCTTTATTCTTAAGTTTTTTTATAATTTCCGTTACTTTATCTGCCTTTGTTGGGTTTAAGAATATTGATTTTGAATTATTTTCAATTTCTTTAGGTAGTTAGAAAAGTTCAATGTGGTGGATTTTCCACGTTTCGGAACATACAATTACTGACGGTTTATTATTTAAACTTTTTACAAAAACTTCTAATTTATTTAGATTTTCATTCAGACTTCTGACGTTGATATGTAATATTAGAACACTTTTACTTCCTAATTTTTTGTTCAATTCTGTAGTATCGTTGAATTCATTTTCTTTTTGTATTATTTCATCAAAATTTATCATAATGTTATCTATTATGTCTCTGTTTGACTTGCTATTTTTTCATTTAATGAATTCTGTTTGACTTGTTATTTTTTCATTCAATAAATTCAATGATTTTACAGATAGAACCAAATTTCGCGCCGACATTGGCTTGTTAAGGTAGCTACCTACTTTACCTATGTTTCTGGGTATTACAGGTCTGACGCTGTAGTCCGTTGAATCTATAAAATTCCTTACCATGGTTTTGAATACTTCGCATCTTTCATAATCTATTGCTTCATGGTCGATGTTATATTTTGTCTTGTATTTGTTATTGCTTTATACAGTTTGTACATTTCATGACATTTGCATCACATTCACTTGCATCACATTCACTTGCATCACATTCACTTGCTTTGTATGCACCTGCACATTTAATGCACGTTGGACGTGTGGAATTCCTACATTTTTTCCCTTTGTGTCCGTATCTGCCACAAATATAACATGGCTTGATGTCTATAACATCGTATGCTATACATTTTTCATGTCCCACATATATTTTATTGTTATTTTCTCTAATTTGTTTATGTATAGCTGCAGTTGTCTCTATTAAAACAGTTTCTGTACCTTTTTCTTTATTAATATGTATGCAGAATCTTGCATTCTTGATTTTTATAGTTGGAGAAGTTTCTTTCGTTTATGTCCTCTTGGAGTTGCATATCGTCCATATTTTCAAAATTATTGATGCCTACGATCTTCATTCTCGGTTTATTTTTCTCTTTAATAGTTACATTTCCCTGCACTTTGTTTTAATAATTCTACTACTTTAACTAAACTTTGTTCATCACTGCACGTTATGATTATTTCTTCTGCTTTTTTCCTTTCCGTAATCATGTTTGTTTGTATAGCTTTATTTTGTATTAGATGGTGACTTACTGTCTGTGTGAGTTTTTGCAGAGTTTCATTTTCGTTAGTTTTCTTTATCACGAACCTTGGAGGTCTTTTAGTTTTTTATACTTTTCCTGTTGCTACTTGCGCATACGTTGCTGTATTAATGATTCTTAGACTCTCTTTATCTTTTAACATTTGTTTCAGCATTTCATTTTTTCTTTTAATTCGGTGTTATTGTCTTTTAGTTTAAAGTTCATGTCCTTCAAATATTGGTTTTCTCTTTTCAAGCATTCGGTATCCGCTATATTAAAACTTTCTTCATCGTGTCTTGTTTGGTCTAAGTCTGGTTGATGCTGATTTATTCTTTGTAATTGTAGCTGTGTTATTCCTTCTTGCTCCCATTGTTGTATTGATTTTTCTTGCTCTTTTATCGTTTCGTTCAGTTTCAACATTTTATTTTCCTACAATTTATTTATTTCCTTAATTTTATTTTCACATTTATTGTTATTTCATATCTTGCATGTCTCTTAACCTGTACTAATAATTCTACCATGACACTTGTCAGCACGTGGTCTTGTCCAATTAAGGTTATATTTGTTGAGGTTATGTCTCCACTAATTGAGGTTATGCTCAGCAGCTTCAGCAGCTCTGTATGACTTTTGCATATCACTAGTGCCTCACCTATTATCAATCCTCCATTTCTTCTCTTAAAGTCTTTTGTATGATAGACATCTTCGCAAACCATACAGATCAAAACTTTGTATCACTGTGGCATTTATAATATTTTCCCCCCGGGCGATCGGGAGACTTCTTTGCCGCCATCACGACGTTTCATCATGTATTTATACATTTAAAATTATAATACATACGAACCCTCTCGAACGGAAATTAACTTAGGGCCAACATTAGGGCCTTGTCCGACGCCCTACAAAAATTACAAGGTTCTGACATGGCACCGTAAGGCCCGAAGTAAGGCGAGTAATGGCGCGCCTACGCGGCCCTGACAAAGGACACTTGTAAATATGCCTTGGAAATATTTGTATAACTATAGTAAAATTTTCTATAATTTGAGTATATCCCAGTTTAGCTATAAAATATAGTAATTTTTCTTAGATTTTTTAGAAAATTTTCCTACGACATTCTTTTCAGTGTATGTTTCGAGAATTGGTTACATTTGTACTAATAAAGGTATTCGTTTTAGGTTATTGCTATTTCAGTATAAATTTTGTAATTTTCCGCCACCTCTGAATGAATCTGCATGTTGTCAAGCAAACGTGCCATATAATTATTATAATGGTTATCAATATCATAATCAACCAATAAATGCTGTTGTTTCTCACAAAACTCCATCTGCGATTGAACATCTAAAAATGGGGCATTATCCTGTAAAAGCCAGTGATAGCACTAGTGATGATGGAGTGGCTAACAAAAGTACTGAAAATGAAGAAAGATTGCACAAAAGACTAATGGAGGAAAATGGAAATGTCAAAGAAGAGGTGGAAGAGGAGAAGCAATTGAAAGAAAAGGAAAGGGAAAAGGAAACACTGGATAGAGAACCGATGATTCAAAGAAAAAGAAAAATTTATCGAAGGAAACAAGTAAAGAAAACGATCAAGAAAGATCATTTAAGAGGAAATATAAAAAAATTAGATGAATTAATGATTTTTCAGGAAAAAGTAGCTGAGATAGAGAGGAAAGCAGAGAAAAAAATAGGAGATTTTTGGAAGGGAACATTTAAAAATACAAGAAGAAATGAACATGCGAATGAGAAAAGCAAGCATCGAAAAAGAGATTCGGGAACTATCTGAAAAAGGGAAAAGAAAAGATGTATTGATACTGCTGGATGCAAAAGCAGACATCGATGAAACGCTCTATAAACTAGATAAAAAAAAAGGGAATTAATCAAGCAATTGAGCTCCTGGATCGACACGCTGACAACGAAGCAATACTCTCTGCAAAGTCTGACATGAAAAGAATAAAAAAAGAGCTGAAGATACATGAAAGCCCAAGGGATAATGAATTCAATATTCAAAATGAACCTTTAAGAAGTTGCAATCAATGACATTACCTGAGGGCGAATTCCTGGTTCCAATATAGCACCGATACAGACAGTAGTATAGACTGACTGTACTGCAGTACAGACTCCCACTACTGGCACATTACTGATTCGTTACTGAAGTGATAAGAATCGGTCAATATTTTATTTTACTACTGGCAAAGTACATTTTGTACTATTTGTATGCACATGCACTTGTGATGGTAACATTTTAATATAATAGAAAATTATCATCTATTTAAAAGAAAATATTATGACCAAAACTTATAAATCCGAGGTTATAGCAATTACAGTTTATAAATATGCAGGCTATTTTGATCAATACTGGAAAAGTATCGACATATTTCGTTGTCTCAGTATTATCATACAACCTACAAATATTTATACCGGCTTAAAGTCGGCAGTCATTATTGGGACAGTATAGTTTTACAATCTTGGCCCGTTATTATCAATTCAGTAATGGGACAAAGATGGACCAACGTTGACTAGACGATTGTCTGTCTTCCAGTATAGAATAAGCGTTGGTCCGGTGTATCAGTAATGACAATTTTCCCATGATGTATTCAATGTACACTTGATGATAATATAATATAATATAAAAAACTTACACAATACGATATAAGATATTCATGATATTTATTAAACCTAAATTTTTACATCACTCTTTTAATTATTTTATTACCCATATTTCTCAAAAGGCTAACGATATTGAAAAAGAGAGTGATGATTATCGGGGTTGCCAGTCCATTGACTGACGTTATCAATTTTACTTTTTATTAATAATTTAACAATTTTGCTTCCTCAAAGAGTAAACTTTGTAACGGTGAAAAAAAATTTTGAGATAAAAAAGGTTTAAAAACATGTTTAAGACTTTTGACATTAAAATCCATCGTTTTTGAGCAAACAAATTTGCGCGCGCACGCGCATGTGTGTATGTACGGGCGATAACTTTTGAAGCATTCGACCGATTTTCATCTGACAAAGCTTATTCTCTTCGTTTCCGAGGAGATTTTGAAGGACATAACGTTTTTTTTTGCTTTATCGATTTTCATTTGTTTTATAACCAAAAAACGATTTTTAATTTTTCGTTTTTTTTTTTTTTTTTTAATTTTTTAATATGTTACAGCCAGTAATACTTAACGTAATAAATTTTTGTTGAAAGGCCTTTAAATTAGCTACATTTTCTTTTGCTTCCTTCTAGAGGAAGCTTTGTGATAGTAAATTTTTGAGTTGTCGTAAAAACATGTTATAATTGTGTTCCGAGGTGTTAGGAATCAAAATACATGGTTTTTGAAAAATGTCTGTATGGATGTATGTGTGTGTGTGTGTGTATACGCCTGGATCTCAGCTTCTACTCGGTCGATTTTGACCGGACAGGTCTCATTTTTTTGTTTTTTTTTTTGCGTGATGGCGGGTCAAAAATCCGTTTTTTGATTGGGGCGATGCGTTTTTGTTTCTTTTCAAATTTTGGATTTTCTCAAAACTGTTTTTTGATTTTTTTTAATGATAGTATCGAGTTATTCGAATCTGATGGGTAGCGTTCGAAAGAGAATTAAAATACCTATATTTTCTAAAAAAAAAAAGTTTCTAGCTATCACGGTTCTTTTGTTATTAACAAAAACGTGTTTTTTTTTTTAGAAGCTTATAACTCCTAAACTTAACGGTCAATTTTTTTGAGAAAAATCATGATAATACAGAATATGAATAGCTATAATCTGTTAAAATTTGAATACATTCTGTAGGCTAGACTTTATAGTAAAAAATTGAAAAATGAAAAAAATCAGTTTTGTATGTCCAACGATTACAAGAGTAAAATTGACTTAATGGCTTCAAAATTCCTTTTAGAGGTAGATTTTTTATAGTTCTCGGTCGAGTTCTTTGGGCAAAATGATTGGTCCATAAATTTCAGAGATATTTGAGGTTAAAAATTTGTTGACATTTTTTAAAAATCGTAATTTCTCGAGAACGGCTGTATGTATCTGAATGGGGTGGATGGCATTCGAAAGAGAATTAGAATACCTATATTTTCCAAAAAAAATTAATTTTCTATCTATCACGGTTCTTTAATTATCATCAAAAACAAAAACGTGTTTTTTTTTTAAACTCATAACGCCAATGATGTTATCATCAGTATATTATAAAAGTATATAGTATTGGCGTCAAAATGTAATATGTTTGAATTTTCAAGATTGAATTCTTGAGTTTAAGTATTCAAAACTGATGAATAATTAAAATAGTATAAGAGTAGGTGGCGCTCCGATCGGGGTAGCGTGTAGTGCAGTATGTATTCCGGCCGGGTCCAACAAGCTGTGGGTTAGTCATGCACGAATCCTGCAGTACTGGATACACCCCTACACGGTGCGGTGCGTCGTGCGTTGTGCGTACATATAAGGGATTTTCTAGTGCTTTGATAATTTGTCGCCATATTGGAAATTATAGGAAATTATATCATAGGAAATTATGGATTAGTTTGTCCCCATATTGGGGGGAAAAAAACACGTTTTTGTTAATAACAAAAGAACAATGATAGCTATAATTTTTTTTTCTTAAAAAATATGAATTATGAAATATAAAAAAAAAACACGTTTTTGTTAATAACAAAACAACCGTGATAGCTATTTGTTTTATTATAAAATATAGATATTTTACTTCTATTTCAAATGATAACTTTATTTATCGGCTAAAAATTTATATAGATTTGATATAAATAAATAATAAATAAATAAATAAATAAATTTAAAAATTAACAATTTTTAATATTCATAAATGAATTTAATTATAATTATGCAATAAATTTTTTAAAAAATTATAAATTTTGTTATTAAAAATTAATTAAAGGAATCAACAAATTATTTTTAATATTTAAATTATCTTTAGTCTGATATTTGCTATTAATGAAAATATGGTTTAAACTTCTTTAATTAATTTCTAGAAAAATTTTGTATTTATCGACTCCAAATTTTAACCACTTTTTACGCTTATCAAGTACAACATTAAAATTTCAAAAGATTATCTTCATTTGTTTTAGAGAAAAAAATTATTTTAGAAAAAAAAGTGCATTTTCGTTCTTATATGATAAAAGGAGTAAAAATCAATCAATCTCCTTGAAATTTTGCACAAAGATAGCTTGTTTATATTTTCGAACCGAGTTTGTTGCCCAAAAAAATCCGTCTGTCACGACCAGATATTTGAAGTTAAAAATTTTTTTTAAATATCTTCGAATAGCGTTTTCTCAGGGAATATCTTATTTATCGACTTAAAATTTTAACCACTTATACATATCGAGTACAATATTGCGTTAAAATTTCAAGAGATAAAATATTTAAATTTGTAAAAGACATGCACATTTATAAATAACAATTATATCTATTGGCAGCGGTTTTTATTTTGTTAGTAGAGCAAAAGACATTGGGCAAGGAGAATAAGATTAATATAATCTGGAGTTCTAAGAATCAACAACAATAAAGTGTGCATGCATATCAGAACAATTGAGGAGGTGCGATAGCCGAAATGCATTTGTACAAAAAGGCGACAGTTCAGCAATATCCTAAAGCAATCTCTCATATGCGCAAGACTCCTCGGCTATAGATTTCTACAGAATACATTATAAAATTAAACGGCGCATTTGTAACCAGATATTGCAACATCTTGGTAAAGCAGATCGAACTTTCTAGAAGCTTCTAGAATACGCTATATCATATATTGCAACGTCTAGGTCGATAAAGTAGATTAAACTTTCTAGAAGAAATCGCCGGTGGAAGCAAAGTTTTTGGTGGTAGCATCAAAGTTTTTATTCGCTTAGCTCCTTGATATGTAAAATAATATTTATACAAAATATTGTAAAGAAGATAAATCATAAAATTCTGAATCTCCGGTCATAAATATTCATTCATAATAAATTTACACAAATTTTTAAGATTCTGTAGGTACAGTTGCCAACTTAAATTTTGATAAAAAAAAATTGCGCCTCAAATAGCAAGTTTTGTAACACGCTACCCGAATAGCACCTTTTGTAACGCGTCGTATAAACAGCGCCTTTTGTACTGCGCCGCTTAAATATCATCTTCCTCCTCCCCCCCGACGAAATGATGATGAATGAAATGATGAACGAACGCAATGAAACTATGAGGAAATGAAATAATTTTAATTAATAAACACGTTTCGTATAAAATCTAGGCCTTTAGAAGTATATTGAAAAAATATTTGACAGATAATTTTATTCTTTTTTAACACACCCCATCATAAAGTTCGTACTTTATTCCCGCCGAAGTGGGAAAAAAGAGCTACGTTCATTCCCTACCCCCACTCTAGTCCCCAGCGCCACGCACATGTGCCCTCGCCTTCGGCTCGGGCACAAACAGTGCGTTGCGCTGGAAACGAGAGTGAGGTTAGGGAATCAATATGCAGCATTTTTTCCCTTTTCAGCGGGAAACGAGTACGAACTTTATGATAGTTCTGTTAAAAAGTCGTATATTGCACTCGTGAATACAGTGGGTTGTGCGAACCTGCGCGTTTGTCGCCCTCGCTTCGCTCAGGCGACAACTCTCGCGCAGGGAGCATACAGCCCACTTTATTCCCTTGGTGCATAATATACTATTATTAGTCTTTAATAATCAATTTTCAAAAAAAATATTCGATGAACAATTTTTGAGAACATTTTTTCAAAATACTTCTAAAAACCTAGTTTTTATACGAAACTTTAAAAATTAGTTAAAATTATTTCATTTCATCAATTATTTACTCAAATACTGTAAGTATTCGAAAAAATTTGGTGTCGAATAATGCTGATCTCTGATCATACGACATTAATCAGTCTTTCTTACATTTGAAAGACACTTGGAAAATAGATTCGAGATCGGCTTGCGAAAATTGATGCCCAATTCGAATGCTAAAATTATATAAGGGAAAGCACACGGGATCTCAATCTCAAAGTTAGACAGCTGTAGCATCATGGTTTTTGTCTAAGGGATATTCACATGATTGACGCATGCGCACTGCATCAAGACGAAATAATATATATATACACACACACACACACACACACACACACACTACCCATGCTGAGGGTGGGTCTTCTAGTTTAGGTTTTTAGTCAACTCTAGTATAGATGTTACAAATTTTTCTGGAAATTAAAGGTAGTAAATTTCTACTAACTAGATCATTTTAATTCAATTAAATAAAGAAAAAATAATCAGCATTGACAATGCATACATAATTCTCACACACCTCTAAACTCTTCATTACAACTTTGTATAATTTTGACATCCAAATCTATATCCCTAACTCCTTCGACGAAATTCTTTTTTTTTTTTTTTTTATTTATTAAGCATTTCAAACCTCGAGGAGGCTTATTTCTGCTGCAGTTAACTCATTACAAAAATGTGAACAGTAATTACAGTGATTTTTTTCATATTTTGAGATTACAATTTTCAAAAAATCGAAAATGTGTTCGCAAGCCAAGATACCAGGTTTCGCAATGAAGCTTTCTGTGTTAAAGGACAGAAAGTGTTTGAGTTTTCTCAGAGCGGATATAAGCTTATTTCTTTGCGCTTCATATAATTCGCATTGCCAAATGACGTGATTAACCGTTTCATCTTCGCATTGACATTTACACTTTGAGTCATCTATAATTCCTATACGAGAGAGAGAGAAGTAACCAGATTATAATGATCTGATCTGCTCCTCTTCAACGATACAATGAATTCTCGGCTGAGATTTTTCTTAGAAAACCAGGGTTTTTTCGCTTCGTCATAATAAAGTTTAAAGTATGTTTTACCAGTGTATGCAGCTTTGCTTTGGACAATGCTTAAAAATTCAGGGTACTGTCTTTTTTGAAATGTTCGTATAGATCTGAGAAAGGCACAACTGAGATATCAATGTCATCTGACTGGGCAGCAGCTTTTGCGAGAGTCTGCCTCTTCGTTGCCTGGTATGCCAATGTGGAAAGGGAACCAATATAAAGTAAATTCTCTTGAATTTTTTTCTAAATTATCATTGTACTTTTTTTTATACTCAAAATAAAAGGGTTTGTTTTTGCACCAATTTTAATGGACTTTAATGCCTCTAGAATACTTACTCTCTAAATTCGAATAAGTGGAATTCACTCTCAATAAGTGAATATTCACTTATAATAAGTCCAAACTCGTCCACACATTGAATAAGTAAACGAGTTTGGACTTATTATAAGTGAATATTCACTTATTGAGAGTGAATTCCACTTATTCGAGTTTAGAGAGATAGAGAATCGGTAAAAATATGTACATTTTTATTTGAAGTCGATAGAGCGATATCTAAGGCGAGGTCCAAGGTAATACACTCACTGGTATATACTGAAGCTTTAGAGCTTATGGTTTTTTTAACGAATAAATATAGTTTTGAACAGATACATGCTAAGGTAACGCGTGAGTCAACAAATTTACTACCAACAGTGTAAATTTTAAATCCATGTATCGTTTTTAAACATTCATTGAAGGTGTCTATTGGCACGGAAGTTGTGATCGTTTTATAATCATGGCAGTAAATACTCAGGTTGTCTTGAACAACAATCTGAGACACTTGATCCATACTATAATAAATACATTTGTTGATTATACGCTTATGTTTGACTACTTTATTGCTTTTGTTTTTATAAAATTTGTTTACCGTTAGACTGGCAAGCGAGCTGTTGCGTGAGAGATTCTTTATTAGAAAACAATTACACAAGAACTTTGCCCGACCTTCAAGAGTAGTGAGCTTAGATTCGGACAATAAGATGTTAACCAGGGTACTTTTCCAGAATCCGAGTACTAGTCTTATTGCTACATTTTGTATGCCCTCCAGTTTTTGAATCTTATTTTTACTACCTGAAAAATATATGAATGAGGCATAATCAATTATGGATTTGATAAAGCTCTTATATGATGTAATTAGTGTCGATGGACTAGAGCCCCACCAGATACCGCATAAAAATTTAACAATGTTTAGGGCTTTTGTACATTTATTTAAGATTGAATCTATATGTTGAGAAAATGACATTTTGTAATCAAAAATAATTCCAAGAAAGCGAGTTTTATCAGTGGATTTAATTTTGTTGTCATGAACTTGAACTTCCGGGTTTTACACCTCGCTTAACAGCCTTGCATTTTGGGTATAAGGCTACATCGTCGGCAAATTGAGAGACGCTTATACATTTGGATAAGTTATTACAAATTTCCGCAACATATATAATATATAAAAGTGGGCTAAGCACCCCGTCTTGAGGTACACCGTTATAGGTTACCCTATGTGAATCATTTAGATGGTCTGTGTAAACAAGTCGATCGTGAGTGAGAAATTTAAGAAATTGAATAAGAGACGTTGAACAGCCAATAGAGGATAGTTTCTGTAGAAGTATATCAACATTTATATTGTCTAAGGCATGTTTTTCTCTGCAAAGGCTTCGTCTATTTTAAGTTTAAAGGCTGTGAGTGAATTTCATAGTCGATACCATCCATACCAGGGGCTGAATTAGCATTTTTCGACTCTAGTGCAAGATTGAATTCCGAAAAGCTGAAGGGAGCGTCAAAAAATTCATTGTTCGTGCAATCAGGAATCCAAAGAGGATGTGTTTGGGCCCATGGAGGACATACTTTGTCTATAGCTTCTGTTATTTTATTACCAAATTGTAAGTTTTCTGAATGGTGTTTAGAAGTGTTGGAAACCCAGCGATTTTTCAGAACTTTGCATTTTTTCCAGACAGAAGAAGGGTCAGTGTGAAAATTGATACTTTCCGCAAATTTTTGGAAACACTCCTTTTTCTTTATTTTAAAAGTTCTTTTCGCTAACGAAACGTATTTCTTATAGTTGGCTAAATCATTAATATTTTTTGAAAATTTCCATTTTTTATAACAAGCTCGACGCAATCTTTTTATTTTTTTGCATTCCGCGTCCCACCAAGGAACCGGGTTCTTATTATTTAATTGATTTGTCTTACACATTTTTTTCTTGGAGTGTTATTTTTTATCGCAGTAGAAATCATATTGACAAAGGTTAAATATTTTTCACTAGGTCAAACATAGACAAACACGATTATTGGAAATTATACTTGAATACAAAATATTTTTCGGTTCTATGATGTCACCAACTGCACATGTGTAATCTATTAATATTAAGCCACCTACACAGTCTAATATCAGACCTTGATTACGTTTTGGAAATTGATTCTTATGAGTTGCACCGGAATAACTGAGATTCTTGACCTTGTAACAAAATACTTTGGATTGATCACTTGTTTGTTGGCTTTTGGTTAGAAAAGCCATTTTTAGATTTAGAAAATCCCAGTACTAGACTGAGATTTTCTGTGCGAACGTGTAACAGAATTTAGTATTTCAAATTTAAGACTATATTTCAATAATACCACTACTAATACCACGAAACATATAGCGATGTATAAACACGTCCTCACTCTGCGAAGGCTCAAATTGAACTCGATGAGATTCTCTTTGGCAAATAACATATATGCTCATACTAATAACTGCTTCGTCAGGATATTAACATGGGACGAATCATCCCGCGGATGAAAGTAAACGGACCAACCAAAACCATCATACGTTTCGGTCAGCCTTCCCCACCCCCTGACCCAGACTATAATATGAAGTCCGGCTTTCTCGGCCACATGCCGAGGCTGATGATTCGCGTGTGTCGGAGCTAGTCGCGCCCCGATATAGCGCATGCTCAGCAGTTACCGCAGCGCATCAAATTTCGCCGGTCTCTCCCCCATATTCCAGCGCTGCAGCACGCAGCCATCAGGCCGCATCATCGCCACGCCAACGAGCCGCGGCGAACGGGCACCACTCGCCGAAGGAAGCTTCTAATACTAGCTTTCGTTCGCTGGCAAAAGTGGAGATAGAGAGGGAGAGAGGGGAAGGGAGGACTCTTAATTGAATTAGCCGTCCGGAATTAGCAATTTCAGATTAGCCCGACGGTCCGCGCGCTCGCGCTACACCGGATGGGAAAACCCGCCGCCGCTGCCGCCACGCGCATATATACCGAGAGAGAGTTCCGTCCCTCTTTGCGCCGCAGCTTTGAGCTTTGGCTGATGCTACTACTGCTACCGCCAGTGCAGTCAAATTCGGAGCGAACAACTTTTGCGCGAGGTAGGAGAGAGATAGAGAGGGCAGGGAAAAAACGTGTCCGCGCCGTCGGTGGTTTTGCGTGTTACGGGAGTTTCCCCGGGCTCCGCGCGCGGATTCGCGCAGACCCCCGCGCCCGGCAACTTTCTGATTGATTTAAATCTCTGCCGAGACTTTCGACTTCTAACCCCACTCACACCAGCGTCATTTGTTTAGTGAGTATTCTATTAGGGGGATTGATTTTATATGGGGGAAAACTATGGGATTAAACTATATCTAACGTTGTTTTACTTTAAAAGAGAATGTTGTTATTGATTACTAGTTAATTAGATTTTTTTTTTGTTCGAAAGAAGAAGAAATAACGCATTAGCAGCATTGAAATGTTTTAATCTAATTTTACAAACGCTTAAAATCAAAATGGCTTTATCGGAAACATTTAAATGGCAAATGTTATTTTTACTTTGGAATAAATCGAACGACGTTGTTTTATGCCTTTTCTCAATCCTATAAACCCGAAGTAATCGAATTCCACAGCTATCAGCAACATCGGCGAAGTTTGGATCCTTCACGGCCAAGATCCTCTCTCCCTCTCTTTCTCCCGCGCGGCTGCTGATATCGAATACCAAAGGCGCGCCCGAAGACGCGAGTCGAGGTAAAGACCGAGAGAGGAGGGGAGAGAGAGAGAGGATGGCTGTGTGAGCGCGATCGAACCCCAGCATTAGCGGGTAATAATATCGGGTAACGACTGCTACTTCGAGCGCACGCGCGCTATACCACCAGCGTATATATACGTGGTACGTATATATATGCTCGCGCATGCTGATGGTGCCAATCTCGCGTGTTTTTGGTAGAGTGAGAGAGAGAGATGCAAAGGCTTCTCGTATTACCGAACTTAAGCGCGTAACGTTTGCTTTCATGGCTGGAATCCCAGCTTCGAGATGAGTGGAGAAAGAGAGAGAGAAAGAGTGAAAAAGAGTGAAACGGAGTGAGGGAAGCAGCAAGATTATCGATAAACTAATTTCCGGTCTAGATTGATAGTCACCGCGCGATTTTCGATGCGCAATCATCGCTTTAGCAGAGGTAATTTGTGTCGTAACTTTGAAAATTACATGGTAAATTCAAAGCAAATGTCCTTTGAGCGATGAAAATTATCATGAAAATATTTTTATGACTAAGAATTTCTTAATAAGCGGAAGGTCTCCAAATTCTTAGTAGTAATCACATAAAACGATCTGTATCTTTTTATTTATCAGTAAATTTTGTAATACAATCGGAATTAAAACATTAAGTAAAAAAGTTGCCCTAAAAATACCTTAAAAAATAGTTGTAACAAAAATTATTGATTTCTCGATTGACAACTTTAAGTAATTTATTATAGTAAACATTTATTCAAGCACCAAATTAAATACCTTACTTTTATCATTTTCTTTCTAACTTTGATTTTATACTGCTGGCTTTAGGCTTGAATAATGCATAGAAATTACGATTAAAAACCTAACGTAACAATGATAACTGATTCCTATATCCAATAGACTTCTAAAAACTTTTGCCCGGTATTCTTCATATAAATTTTCAGGCGCTAAAATTCTCCGATTTTCACGAGAGCGCTCGTGCGACTGGAAATGCAGCGGAGGCAGAATAATATATCGGACACACCGGGTCCGCTGCGGACGGCACGCGCTCTCCTCGTTTTTCTCCTCTTGCTTTATAAGCCTTTTTCGCGAGCCCCGACCGACCGCGTCGACCCTTTTATTTTTGCACTGTGCACGCGCGCGCGGGCGCAAAAGTCTTGCACCGTGCCGCTATTAAATCATATTAATTTCAGCCGGCAATTATTTAGGTATTAGCACTCCCTCCGCGCGTATTCGAACGTTTCCCAATCCCTCCGGCTCTTCAGCTCTAATACCTGCAAAGAATTCACTTAATCGCTTGAATGGGGAGTTTTTTCCACTGAATCTTTTCAATTGGGATCTTAAGGTATTATTTCAATTATACATACATTTTGATTATTGGACGGCTTAAAAACAATTACTAAAATATTTCAAGTATAAGAATCTTTCCGTAATTAAGTCATCTACGTCGAGTAGTAACAATATTTACTTTACAAATTGATCTCAAGTATTTTTTATATAAATCATATTTAACACTTTAAGCTGACGATATATAAGCATTTTCTTACTCATACGCCAATTTCTTTAGCTATTTGAAACATTAAAATTATATTTCTTTAATATCAAATAATTTATTCTTTTGAACTAAAGTTATATAATCCTCCTGTGGATCATACTTTACTACGCAGGGAAACAGTTTCTTTAAAATTTTTTATGACCCAATATGACCCCTACAGCGCTTAAGAGGGTTATCGCGATTTAAAAATGGGTTCATTATTTAATTTTTCGTATAATATGTCGAATTCTACAGAAAATTACCCATAACTGTGGACAAAAAATCGTAAAAATTCAAAGTTGAAGCACACCTCCAATAACTGATTTTTCCTATTCTGTAGTAAAAATAATGCACGAAAAGCGTGTCGAACCAAGGAAATCGGCATAGTGTTTTTCAGGAAGCTACATTTAAGTTTTCTTATGGAAATTTAACATGGGAAAAATGGACGAAAAGTAGTCATTGATGATTAATTAATAGCAAGCTATTGAATCGGCAAAAACAAATTTCACAAAAAAGCGATTAAAGTAGAAGAAAAGAGCTTTAATTTTATACTATAAGAATCGTTAAAATCAGTCGACTCTGTGCAAAGCTACGTGAATTTGAAAATTGCGAAAAATGACGAAAATTTTAAGAATTACGTGGGGTTTGGGAAAAGTCGCTCATTTTTTGTCATTTTTCGCAATTTTCAAATTCCCGTAGCTTTGCACAGAATCGACCGATTTTAACGATTCTAGTATCAAATTAAAGCTTTTTTCTTCTACTTTAATCGCTTTTTTGTGAAATTTGTTTTTGCCAATTCAATAGCTTGCTATTGATTAATCATCAATGACCACTTTTCGTCCATTTTTCCCATGTTAAATTTCCATAAGAAAACTTAAATGTAGCTTCCTGAAAAACACTATGCCGATTTCCTTGATTCGACACGCTTTTCGTGCATTATTTTTGCTACAGAATAGGAAAAACCAGTTGTTGGAGGTGTGCTTCAACTTTGAATTTTTACGATTTTTCGTCCACAGTTATGGGTAATTTTCTGTAGAATTCGACATATATCAATTATTTCATAATATAAGCCTGGATGGGTCGTAGACAAATGTTTAAGGAGTAAAATGAGACGTTAAACATTAAAAATCTAATAAAAAATAAAAAGTTGGCAAATAGCGAAAGTAACTTATTTACTTATTCAACAATATCTACGTGTTCGATTAACAATTTTGTATCACAATAGTTTTTTTCGGTTCAGAAAGTATCTACCTTTCAGGTCCGTGTATAATACTTACATTATTATATTTTAATAATTTATGATACAAAAATTAAATAGTGAACCTATTTTAAAATCACGATAACCCCCTTAAAGTGTTAACATCCAATTAGTTCACAAATTTTTTTAAAATAAAAAAATCAGAAAAATAATCATTGATCTAAAAAAATTAATACAAAACTAATTCGTTGCAAGCAGTTACATATGAACATGGTAAAATACGTCAATATAAGAACACTCTTATTTTTTATATGAAATTATCAAAAACCACTCTGTTTTATAAGCCACTTGACTTAGTGAATAGATTATGTATCAGATTTCAAAGTTAAAATAACAAACATTTTCTGTAAAGGTCATATTATGATAATGAACGATACAAAGTGAAAATTCAAATATATAAAAATATAAAAGAAACCACAAAACAATAAAACGCAACTATAATGTAGAAACGTGAAAAATAGCCAGGAGAGAAAAATCCATGCGCGCTTGCGCGCGAGAAAGGTATATGTACGTGTGGCGGCTAAGCCGTATAGCTCCGGGGTGGTATGCAGTCACGAGAGAGGCAACCTCGGGGCTCCATCGCTCACCATCTCCTGCACCTCTCTCAAACGCTTCGACCACTTCTCCGTCGCCGTCATCTTCTTCTTGTTCGCCCGGTCTTCCGACCCCCTTCCCCGCAGTTGCCGCTTTCGCCCTCGCTTCTTTTTCGCCCTGTTTTACCCACTTCCCCCCATTCCGTTCGTGTTTTTTTTTGGACGATTTCTTCCCTCGAACGCCGGGCGTTCCTTATCAGGATATTTTTATGTGCAGAGGACTTTTTGCCGCGATCGCCCTTGCGCTTTTTCAGCTACCGGTGCGCGCTCTCTCTCTCACACTCTCTTTTCTTCTCGCCTTTTTCTACTCTTTGTCCTTTTTTTTCTAACCGGAGTTCGAGAACCATCCGTCAAGTCTCTCGTCCGGCTGACAATTTCGTTAACGTCTTATGAATGATGAAGCTTCGAGAGACTGCAGCCGAGTTAAGCTATGCTCGGACTGATTTTATGAGGGGGCGATGAACGTTATTATCCATTTTTTATGTTCTATATTTTTGCCGTCTTGTGTGCCAATAATTATTTTTTGGAAGTCGAGTTCAATTTTTTACTTTTGGGAATCATTTGCCGTTATTTACTCGTCGTAAAGTAAGAAAACTTATGAAATGAGTTATGAGATTTAAAGAACATCTAACTATGAAAAAAGTTTATGGTTCAGAAATATATTGTTAGTTTCAACTTATTTCTAAAACTATAAGCATAATACAATATAATTTGGCCTAAAGTTATTTTTTACTTAATATTATACCTAAAAAGATTAACAATTGTTCTTTACTGATAATAAATTAAAATTTTATTTAATTTAAATGCAAGACAAAAATTAAACTAAAAATAGAATGATTAATGAAGAGAACAAAAAAGAATAACAAAGAAACAAAATAAATTAGGAAAGGGTAGACAACTAGAAAGCTAAGAGACACTGCCTGCAATAGTAGCAACTAACCTCATTTGTACGCAAATTCAGATGAAGTTGCAAACTTCTCTCTTTCTCTCTCTGTCTATTATCGTTTCTCTTTCTATTTCGCTTCCGCTCTCAGCCAGTACTTGCTTACGATGTGTAATAGTAAAGAGTGGAGAGAAGAAAAAAAAACATCAAAAGCTATCAACGACCATCTACATCAATTAAATGTGAAGACATCCAAAAGTATTAGGACATTAGTCTAGAAAAAAGGAAAAGGACTATGTGACACAGTGGCGAGGCGACAGACAGAAATGATTAAATAGTACATTTCGATACTAGTGCGAGGATTTGATTTTCCCCTCGTGTGACTGTTTACACCCGAGCGAAGCGAGGGTGAAAAGGTCACACGAGGAGAAAATCAACTTCTCACACAAGTGTCGAACCGTATTTTTTGACACGACGTGCGAGAAGTGAGATTTTTGCACGCATCGTTTAACGCAGCGTGCGAGAAGTCGAACTTCTCGCACGGAGTTTCAAAAAATTCATCATCACACTTATTAGAGATCATACATTCTATTTTGTATAGAATTATTTGTGTGTATCTGCACATATTCCACAATATTCAGCATATTCAATTATAAATTTTAATACGTTAACCTTCTGACAGCCGGCATGACGCCATATGGCGTCATTCCATGATCGGCCCACATATACTATTACTTAAGAAACATTTATATGGAAAATTTCGAGAAAGTTACACTTTTTCAGTAGGAAAAACGCCGGCTATCAGAAGGTTAAATAAATCAGTGCCATAATATTCGAAAGTAATGTGATAATCCACATGCAGCAAACGAACCGTTAAAATTACCAACTCTATGAAAGAGACTATCTTGTGTCTCCTAAAAAAAACATCGCGCGTCCTCGAATCCAAAATCCACGAGAGAAAGAAGAGTTTCACTGAGCAACCGCAACGAGCGCTTGTAATTCATTGGCTGGGTCGTTAAATTACGCACGAGAGTGGAAAAGGTTAAAGACTAGTTGAGTAAAATGGGAAAACTTTCATGACTCATTTAGGAAGCTATGATTTATCTCCCGCGAATCTCTGAAAATTTAAAAAGTAGCGTTATCATTGATTAAAGTGGAAACGTATTACTGCTGAAATGAATTGCTTCTTCTATTGCATTTAAAAATAATCACTATAAGTGCTCAATAAAATTAATTTACTATAAAAATATTGTGATGCGAAATACAGTAATATTTCTTATCTGTAATATAAGTAAAAATATTTTGTAATATTGTAGGATACAATTATAACTTTATATTTAAAACAGCTAGTGTTATACCCTGGTAGAAATTAGTCCATTAAAAATGGGAAGGAAAACAGAAACTGACCATTAGAAATGGTTAGTTATTAGACAGACATGTAACACTTTTTTTATCAACTTCTCCCATTTTATGGAATGGCCCTAACCTGAAAATTTTTACATTAAAATTTCATAACAATTCAATCATATATTTTAAAACTTATACTCTTAAGAGATAGTTTACCGGAATATAAACAAAATTTAGTAGTCTTTCTACTATTTACAGCTTTATTCTATAAGATATAAACCAAAATCGTTATTTTGACACGTGACTGTATCTCTCTTACTCATCGCCATAACAAATCGCTTTTACTAGATTTATAATGGCTTCATCGACTAGCTATTTTAACTAGCATTAAAATGCCAAATTAATGATAGTACAAAATTGTGACCATCTTTGCGGCCAATAAATGTGAAAAATAGGTTAAAAAAATCGTTACACTTATGGAAGAAAACTGGAGTCCATTTTTTTGCCATTTTGGATCAAACTAGCCATTTACTGCTCAAAAAATGATTTCAATTTCCACCAGGATACGGATACATGTTAATTATAAATCTCATGATTTTAAAAAATAGAGTTTATATAAATTCATCATTCTTGATTCTATACATATATTTCAATTAATTCGAAAAATAAGTAAGAACCGTTGCTAGGAAGAATTTAAGTCGTTGATTTGCCATTAGTGATCAGTCTTTGCGTAACTTTTGAATAAGGTGCTCAAATCATCATTACAATAAAGGAAATTTTTAAGTATTTTGTGCTTTATTATTATTATTTTCATTCACCTATCGCGAGTTCCGTTTTGTGCGGAACAGCTAGAATAACAACACTGACTTAGAATAAATTCTGAAATTGAACTTCCCAAGCACGTTGTTCGTTGACCTAGAAACATCGTAAGGTCCTATAAAGGCACATGCCACGAGGCCCAACAAGTAAACGCAGCGCACCTACATATTGCCTAAAATTATTAAATAAACTTTTAATTACCACAAAAATGTTACTCCAATAATAACCTAAAAGTAAGGCGTTGAATAAAATTATTTCTAACCTATAGGAAATCCAACTACGTGATTAACACATCAAAGCCTAATAAAAGCTGCGTAAGGCATTAGCATTGGGTTTATTACTAATATCTTTGTAAGGCGATTAGCAAACAAACTTGTATCCGCTCCGCGTTCGGTGCCTTGCTAAGGGCTCTTTGCGGCAGTCTAACTCAGGCCCTTCTATTTACTTAAAGCAAGCCCTACTCATAATTCTTCCCAGCTAAAAATCGTCTCATAATGACAAAAAAAAGTTTGGGAAAAGTCTGAACCCGTCCCACCAGTCAGACTTTTGAAGTCAGCCTTCAACCAGTCTTCTCCCAGACTTCATTTACAAGTTTTTTTTTTTTTCATTTTTTTTTACACGAGAACAAGTATCTCCATTAAAATGTTAACGTATTCTTCACTCAATCATACATACGGCATTTCTCATTACGTATACTCGCAATTTTCTCGAATATCCTTAAAACAGGTAATAACTTTACCAATTTGAAGTAAGTGTTTATCCTTTCACACCGAAACCAAGATTTACGATGAATGCCCACGAGAACATAATGAAAATTTGCTCCCCTCTCATTTCTCGAACAATCCCAACCGTGAAGGAACATTAAACACCCTTACAAATTACGCATAAGCGTATTCTGACGTACTCCTCACACATGGGATCCGTATCTCCCTTTCTCTCTCTTTACCTCTTCTACTCCCACCATCCCCTCTTACCCTACCAACCTTCTCCAGAGTCTTCCCAGTGGCTTTTTGCTTAATGGAGGCGCGAGCCTGCCGCGCGCAGCCTGAAAGTCGACGAAATCGCGGCGCAATCGCGCTGCTGCAGCTCGGAGGCGTCGCCGGATAATCTGTTATAAAACAGAGAATGGAAGGGCTTTATATGTGCGGATCCTTCGCGCGCGAGAGCGGTGAGCTATCCGGTTCCCGAAAGTATCGTATATCTTCTATTACCGGGCGCGTACTGCGCTGTGCTATGGCCTTTGTATTTTATTACGCGCGAGCGCTTGTTATACGGGCGGAAGCGCGCGACGTTATAAACGCATGTGGCCTTCTCACCAGAAGGGAATTCGCCGTCGCCGCGGCTAGGAAAAATCGTCACCGAGTAAGACTTGCACCTGCGAATGGTATTGTCATGTTAATTCACTTGATTCGATAGTCCTCGTCCTGGTTGGTTTCTGTACTGATCACTTTTTATGTACCTATACAGATACATGCGATGATATTGATCTTTACCCGCTACCACTTACACACTTATCCTTTTCATCGTGCACACATTTACGCACAACTCATATTCTGACCCAGCGAGCCCGAAAACATCGGAATCCATCAAAATATTGAATTCGACAAATTTAACAGTCACAAAGCCTTCTTTGTGAGAAAGCCAAATGATCGATGCGCGGAGGAGACTGCGTGCGCATTAACCGCGGAATTACGAGGGGCGGATTCAATGAACGAGAGCGGACGCGGTAATTGATACGTTTGCGACTGTAAATGAAAATTTACCGAGTGCGCTGATGGGCGAGCTTTTTTCACGTGACTTTATTTTCCGCGACCAGGGGGAACGCGTGTATTTGCGCGGAGGTTTGTAGCCCGGCGTGGTTTTTATGTCTGGAAAAGTTCAAAGCTCCGATGATATTTTAAACTTCCCTTTATAGTTTGGAAAATAGAAATTAGTCGAGGGTGGTCAAAGTTTAAGGGTATTTTATGAGTTTGTTTTTATGATATTGAAATAAAATTTATTGTCTAATTTTTTTTTTTAATTTCAACTTTTTCACTGAGAGACTCTTCTGGTAAAAAATACTGCAATATTTACGTTGAAAGAAGAATTAATTGTTCTAAATTATTTACGTTATCTGAAGAAACATTAAGGGATATTACATAAATTTTTAACGATACGTTCTGTAAACTTTAGCATTTAATAAATTCTGTCGTGATTTTCAGAAAAAGTGCATAGGTTTCAAGTTATTATACTTTTTCTGGAATCCAAAAATTTTTTCGGTAAATGAACACGTTATAAAGACTATAATTTTAACCGAATCGATCACTTATACATGCACTATTAAAAAAAAAACACAGGTAGTCACGAGGATCTGTTGTCCCATAACTACAATCTGCACGGAATTTTACAGAATTTTTCAGAGAAAATTGTTTCCGCATACATATTGTAAAAGTATTTTATAAAAAACATACTTTAGTTTACATTCAGGTTTAAACACTAATACACCGATGCATTGGAAATATTAGACAGAATGTCACTGTATACACACCAAGAAACTGTAATAGTCTTCAAATGTAATAATTTAAATATCAATAAAGAATAGTAAAATATTGCCAACGTCCTATATATATTGACGCTTACATTTCTAAACGATAAAATGACAGATAAACCTCTTTTGAACTGCTTCAGTCAATACATTATTAATCTTTTAATTTACTTTAATCAGGCGTGCTACAAGATTGCCCATGTCTAAACAACCATGTTTATGGCTTGTCCATAATCTTAAATTAAAGTTATAGCCCTTGAAAAATTTAAAAGGCTCTTAGACGAAATGTAATGACTTACTTAACTTCTTTCTTGAAAAAGACTATAAAAGATTTTATAAAGTTTTAGTAGCTCATAAAAAGACCGCATCAACACGATTAAAATGAAATTATTTACGTATGATTTGTAAGAGTTTAATAGATCTTAAATATTAAAAAAAATATATCTTTTATCGGTTATTCTCATTAACAAATATACAAGAAAATTATTTTCAACTGTTTTCTATTTTTTCCTTGTGAAATATTTTTATTTAGCAAGATTGATTAAATTGCTTATGCATACGTACAAAGAGTATACCGTGAGAGTTGTTAAAATAAATGTATGTATTAATCAAACAAAGTAGTTTTCAAGCTATTGTAAAAGGCAAAGGATTAAAAGTAAAATTTTTTAATAAAATTAATAGAAATCAACCCCTATCAACATTTTACATCTAATATTCATCAAATAACAAAATTACCACCTTTACGCAGATATCGGAGAAGTATAACATCTTCGCAAACATCCTAAACCCATAAGGAAAACTCTTGAAAGAATAAACCCAAAGACTATATACCTTCGCAACCGCAAAGAGAACATGAACGGTAATAAATAAACGAGCAGCTCAATTATCGGGACCCTCGAAATAGCTGCGGCGAATAGCGCTCTTAAAGAGGCGAACACGCACACATACACACACGTACGTGTACTCTGCAAAAGATGTCGAAAACAAAGAAGAGAGCACGAGGGTGAACTCACGCGCAGGGCAGCAATTCTACTTTGGCCGTCCGATCGGGAATTCCTGGTAAGGAGGATGTGCGCAAAGTAGTGTAGGGCCGGCGCGATATCCGCTCCGCTGGGGCAGGATTCGGCGCGGGGCTTTATGGCTCGCTAGCTCGCACTCCTCTAATTTCGTCCGTCTATACGCGTCGTGAGACGCCGTGGCCAGCGAAGCATGGCTATATGGCGAACTGCTGGACGACTCGACGGCGGCGACTACTATACGCGCGCGTGGATTTTCGTCTATGCGAGAGGAGGGCAAATTTCGAGGTTCATTTTGCGAGTGAGTCGCGTGGCCGGGCGTCGGCTACTTGGCATTTTTCGCGATATCGGGATTGTTGCGAGAGCGGCGAAGTTTCGGCTAAGTCATGTATGAAGTTCGGGAGGGTATAGTGAATTTTGGGTGAACTGTTGGGATAAGACTTGATAATTTATGTTGCATAAGGTATATGATTGAAAATTAGTATTACTTATAATCAATATTAAAACTATTGCAATAAAAAGGACTGTATATGAATTTCAGAAAGCGTTATATTAGCAATCATTTTACTAAGCTAAGATGTGATATATTACACGCGTATGTGTTATATAAGTTTCGAACGTTAATTGAAAAATTTCTAACGCTTGATAAGTATTGATTTATTTTTTCGGTCGGAACAACCACAATCACACCTATGAATCCAAACGTACCTTTTTTACGTGTTTGAAATTCCGAACGTTCATAATGAACGAAATATTAATTTAAAGTTTCTAATTCTGGTTAGAATTCCCCGGAGTGTGGTTTACTGGTGACTGGAAGAGTGAGAAGTGAAGAAATACAATTATTATCCGATTTTAAATGTATTAAGTAGCCAAATTCGGCTAAATTTGAAAATGGCAAAAACCTTTCGTTCACTATGAACGTTCGAAATTTCAAACACCTCTTTTTTTTATATAGTGTATAATAAATCTTTCTCATATACTGCACGATTTATTTCCGATGGCAACATAACTTGAAAAATGATAGCTATTGCTCAATTTAGGTTCAATAAAACGCAAAGAAAGCCGCAAGGATGTATTATGAGTTAATACTTTTGAAATTTTGAAAATAAAAGCGCTAAGCGCAAGTGCTAAGCGGAAAGCGTGGGAGAGCGGGAGCAATAGAAAAGCAGGACGATAAAGCGGCGGGCCAAGTGCCGATAAAATACGAAACGCCGACTGTTTAATGCGGGTCGAAAGCGATTCTCTTCCTCTCCTCTCTCCCTCTCTTCTCTTTCACCCGCGTGGCCCGAGAAATTTTCAAAGCCTTCAGCAGCGCGCTCGCGTGGCCCGGAATTATGTGGCTGGAAATTGCCGGGAAATTCGCGCTCAGCCCCCGGCGGCATTCGGCCTGCTCCCAATCGCTGTGTGTGCCTGCGAAACGCGACGCCCGGCAGTTCCCGCTGTACTGCTAGAAGAGGGAGAGAGAGGGAGAGAAATAGAGAGGGGAGGATTGAAACGACGCCGGAAAAATAGCGATTGTTGCGGGGAAATTTCCGACGCTCGTTCTGCCTATACAGCGCGAGGGGCTAAAGCACGAGCAAAAAGGGGCATTGTGCTTTGAAAAATTGCGGAAGGTGACGTGATTTTTGAACCATCATTCAAAAGTTTTTTTGTGAGGTTTTGAATAAGAGTACGTTTAGCTTAGATTTATAAGCAAAAAGGTTTACATTATCGTAATTTAATCAGAGTAATTACCGTTAATTTCTTTTCTTTAGTGAAAAAGGGAAAATCTTTAGAGTATACGTTGATTATTTCAGTCATAATTATTCGTAGGAAATTAATACTTATAATTAGTTATAATTTCTAATTCTTTTTATAACTCATTGAAATTCTCATTCCAAGTCGTATACATATATAGCTGTGTATTGCTGTATTAACGAGTACTTTAAACGAAATGGATACACACTCCGTAGCCTAGAGTTTCAAGTAGATTGCCAACCACTAAACCTACAGTGGAATGAGCAAATAAAGATAGAGAATTTTGAAAAACTCGGCACAGATTCTCATTTCATTGCACTAATAATGTTATAAGAAATTGTAGAACATTATGATTGTAAAATAAGCATTGACCCTGTCTTACGTAAATACAATAAAATTCTTCTTTTTGCTTGATAATATTGCACAAGAAAAAAAAATTTCTACGTCACTACTCTAGTAAAAGTTCATAAAAAGTGCCAGTGCATCTTAATCTCTATTAAAAAAGAAAATCATATAGAAGCTCGTATATAAATTCAAGAAGCTCCTGCAGCCAAGATCGTTCTATTTACGAAGCCAAGGTAGGACGATAACCGCTCGTGAGAAGGCCGCGTGCGGGTGCAGGAGAAAGACATCGCAGCAGCGTACTACTAGCAGCCAAGCAGCAGCGGCAGGAGGGACGGATAGTTTATACGAGGTGCACGTAGCACGCGCGACGGAAGAGACGCTCAAATTGAGGCGGAATAATTTTTTGGCGAGGCGCTACAATTATAATAGGCAGCTGCCGCAGCGCCCGCGCGCGCCAATTATCCTGTCTTCCACATAATCTATAGTTCCCAGAGCTATTTCTCTCGCTCTCTTCCTCTCTCTCTTTCTCTTTCAGCGCGGACCCCGAGAATCTCTCTCTCTTTCTCTCTTTTGGCTCACTCTTTCTATCTATCATTAAACACAATATTTTTAGGATTGCCGATTGCGGAGCGGCTGCGCTAATTATTCCAGGGGGCTGGAGTCTTACGCACAACGCAGTGCCGATTAAACGGAAGATTGAGCACACGCACTCGATCTTGAGAAAATGACGACGCGCGGGGATGGGAAGGGGCTGGTCGCGAGAGGCAGAGGAAAAAGGAGAGTTGAGGGGTATAAATCATTGCGAATGCAGCGATAGGTGGGTAGGTAGATAGGTAGGCTGATAGAGCTAGTGAAATTTCAAAGAAATCTTTTAGATTCTCGATTTTGTTGAAAAATAAAAGTTGATGTTTACTTGTATTTATAATATGCTGAATAATTACATTTATTACATTTCGCCATGACGCTAGAAGGAGTCATTTTTTTGTATACAGTCATATTGGCTTTTATAAGCCATCGTTATCTATTAGAAGGAGTCATTTTTTGTAGACAGTCATATTGGCTTTTATAAGCCATCGTTTGCCAACGAGTGCAAATACGTCATACGGTCAAACATGTAATACAATTTTTCTCGTGTCGTACCGAGACCGCAGCAGCACTTCCACGCGAAGTAGTAATCGCTAGTTGTAGAAGGCAGTAGTAGACAGCGGTAAAGCCGAGAGCCAAGGAGGGGGAGAGAAAGAGAGAGAGCAGGTATAATTAAAGCCGGGACTAGTGGAGTCAAACGACGCAGAATGCGCAACTTAATTGCCGCGTGACATACCTGAGAACGAGGGACTTTTCGAGGATCGCACGCTCACCCGATGCTAAATCGCCTTATTACGTTTAATAAAGGTGATCGGAGCATGCGCGCTCGCGCGCAAACGGAGGGGAGGGAAGAATGATTCGACTCTCCTGCGTAGGAAGAATCGGTAATCGAGGACGAACGGTACAATTACGCGGACGGGAATTTTTACATTGGAATCGCCTGCTCAAGGGGGAGGCGGACGACAGGGAACTCTTACTATCTCTTAATTTAGAAGTGATGCTGCCGGAGTTGAACGATCACGGAAATCTCTGTAAAAACTGCGATGTCTCTTTTTCAGCGTGCGTGACTAGGAAATAAATTAAGCGAGATGGTAATTAAATCAAATTAAATTAATGAACTTAATTATTGTAAAATGTATTTACATATTTCAATTTATTCTAAATCATTGCATTTTCTTTTCTTTGTAACAACTTCTCATAGTATTAATAACGTTTAATTCGTAGTTTCTTTTTAATAATGCAGACAACTTTGTGAATTATTTGCATCTGACATGTCACAGCATATTTACAATACTATTAACCATTGCACAAAGTCTATGATTAAGTTTCATACTTGTTTGCAACAACTGCAGTTACGTTTAATTAATAATAATCCTTTTTGCTTCCTTATAGAGGAAGCTTTGTATCGTCGAAAAAAATTTTCGAGACAAAAGATGTTTAAAAAGATGTTTTAAAGCGATTATGTCGATATTTGTCGATTTTGAGAAAATTTTTTTCGAGTCTATGTGTATGTAAACTCTTTATATCGGAAACAACGGAGATTCGGAAACACATCGACCGATTTTCGTAGGATAAATCCTATTCTCTTCGTCTCACGAAAAAAAATGGCATCTTGACTGACATGAAGTTGGATCGATTTTCTGTTGTTTTATAACCTAAAAACGATTTTGAATTTTTAGTTTTTTCAATATTAATTCATATAAAAAATTTTTATTGAAAGGTATTTAAATTACCTACATTGACTTTTGTAAAATTTCAATTACCTTCACTCTCTCTTTTGTTACTAAGGAAAATGTTTTTATATTTCATAAATTAATTTCTCAAAAAATATTTTATTTATCGACTTGAAATTTTAACTACTTATTACACTCATTGAAGACTATATTTGGTTATAATTTTAAAAGATTATATTCATTTATTTTTTTTTTTTAATTATTTTAGACAAAATTTGCGTTTTCATTGTCGGGTGATAGTATAGTAAGAGTAAAAATCAACCAATCGTCCTGAAATTTGGCACAGATGTAGCTTTTATATATCGTCAGATCGAGTTAGTTGCTCAAAAAAATTGCTCCATTACGACCAAAGATATTTTAGGTTAAAAATTTTTTTAAAAAATTTTCGAATCACGTTTTCTCAGAATACTTGATTTATTGACTTAAATTTTTTACCACTTATTAAACTTATTAAAGACTATATTTGTTTAAAATTTTAAGAGAATTTTAAGAGATTATATTCATTTGTTTAAAAAAAAAAAATTATTTTAGAAAAAATTTGCGTTTTCGTTGTCGCACGATAGCAATAGTAAAAATCATCCAATCGTCCTGAAATTTGGCACAGACGTAGCTTTTATATATCTTCGAACTGAGTTCGTTGCCCAAAAAATAGATCAATTACATCTTCATTTGTTGATAGTGATAAAATAATTTTTGCACGAAGTACGATTTCCAAAACAGCTTCCAAGAATGTCGGCTATAAGACTTTCCACATCGGTTCAAACTTAGACAATGACATTTAGGGATAGATATAAATCTCTTTATTTAATTACTAATAAAAACCGCTGCTAACTGCTTTAGCAGAGTGCTTTCTCAAAGAGAATTGATAAATTACATCAAATAATTTTTTTTAATGTACATTTTAACATAAAATTTCATTCTTTCTGCATATCTGATTTTCCATAAATACAATTATTCAAAATGATCAACAAATATTATATTTAAAATAGTTATATAGTAATTATTAAATTGCAAATAAAAAAGTTTAAGGGCCGAATCCATCTCAAATCAGACAGCCCGGGTATGCCTATTTCACCTATCATGTTGAAATAAAAATATTTATGTTCTACTCGAAAAAATATTTTACACGTGTTTTTTTATTTTTTTGTTTCATCAAAATTTCATGCGTTCAGCGATACCGAAAAATTCCGAGAAAATTCTTTCATTGAGAAAAAAAATTTTCAATGTGATTTTCAGACTGCTATTGTTTCAGCAGTTTTTCAAGCTTTTAAACGTGTAACACATAATTTCACTCAGTTTTGAGCCCTCTTTAACGGCCTTAATGTCATTTTCAAAAAAAATAAAAAATCCACGAGCTATGCACTTTTTACTGAAAAATTCATTTTTTAGAGAAGTGCCTTTTTCTCGAAAACCCCATGTTTTTTTTGCACAATTTTTGTTGTCGTGATAGAGGACGGTAATGCCTAGCTAGACGTATTTGTGAGATTCGGTACTTTTTTCCTGGGATAGCGATCACTAATGAGATAACACACAAACAAATTTTTCACGCTTAACGCTTATATATAGTCAATGATATTAGAGTCAATGTAAAGGTATTTATCTTTGTGCGTATGTAATATACATGTACGTGCGCCTACTTATAGGAGTATATGTACTAGTACATTTGTCCGCTAGATGGATATGGTTTGACTTAACATTTACAAAGAAAAGTTCGGTTTCTGCTATATATCACACATCTCGTCTTATTTAAAACCATCATCTTTTGGAAAATTATTACATATTTACACCTTATCAACTCAACTACGATGTCTCAATATTACTCAACAGAGAGAATCAAATGTGCAGACTTTTTAGACAAACACAAACAAATTATTTACAAATCTAGTTCCGTACGTTTAAAACAACTTGAGAATCTTGCTCATCCATTGAAGCACCTCTATCCTCATTTACCTTTGACACCTTCTACATATCTGTGTCAACATTGTTACAATCGTGCTTTAGAATTGGTGAGTAGTACTGACAATGAATTTATAACGGATAATGAAGTTACCGATAACGTAGTTGATAGAGATGAAGATTTTTTACCAAGTACTCCAGAACGCATTGAAGAATTTAATAATGAAATAAGTACATCTTTCTTAGGTTCTGTATCGCCTCTTAAAAGAAAAAAATCTTATACATGAAAAATCAATTGAAAACTACGTAACAAAGAAGAAAAAAAATACTTTCAACATTGTCTAATACCCTTGATGTGAAGTTGAACAATGTTTATGACGTTTCTATAACAGCAAATGAATCAACTGTATGCCATTGTACAGAATGGATACAAAATCTTGGTCTAGCCTTGCAAAAGTGTTCTACGGTATCAGAAAAAATAAAAATTCTGACTTTGCTACCTTCATCCTTTACAAAACATGAAATTTTATCTTTATTTCCAGAAATAACAATGTATATGATCAACAAATCGAGAAATCTTGTTAAAGAAAAAGGAATTTATTCAGAACCAGATGCATATTCAGGCCATCCGATTGATGAAAACATGGAAAAAATTGTTATGGAATATTATTTAAATGATGATTTTAATTGTTCAAGACAAAGTCCTAATAAATGTGACGTTGTTACAATTAAAGTTAACAATAAAAAAGAGAAAAAAGTTAAGCGTTTTCTTACTCGAAGTTTAAAAGAGACGTATAAAGTATTTAAAAATGATTATCCAGAATTGAGAATTGGAAAATCGAAATTTTATAGTTTGCGACCAAAGTATGTCTTACTTAGCCCCATCAAAGAAGTTTGTCTCTGTATCTATTGCGCAAATTATGATTTATTTCTTACGAGCTTAATTAATTTTAGAGGAGTAACGTCACAGAGTTGGATGAAAGTCGGTCACAAATAATAAATGCAACAATGTGTTCTGAGCCATCTGATTTATGTTATTTACAAGAATGTAAACTATGTCCAGGGATTAAGGGAATTACGTTTCATGTTTTAAAACTGCAAGATGTAGAAGGCACAGAAGAAATTACATATGCTTTGTGGGATAATGGAAACCTGATTAAAAGACACTATCAATTTCTGCTTTTAAAGATGAACTTTCGGTTTGGACCATGAGGGTTAGTACTCACATGTATGTAAAAATATACAACGCAAAGCTATAAAAACAGAAAGAGAAAGTGCTAAAAAGACTCACATCATTTAGTTCTTCAAATAGACTTCGCTGAAAACTGGGCTGTGATTCATAATAAAGCTGTTCAAGGAAATCATTGGGTTAATGATCAAATTTCTATTTTCACAGCAGTCTCTTATCAAGGGGATTCGACACAAAGTTTCGCAGTTATAAGTGATGACCGAAAACATGATTCAGCGTATGCTTTGCTAGCAGTACAAAAATTATAAAATTCTTGAAAGAAAATTGTTGTGATTCAATTAAAAAATTACCATCGTATCAGACGGCGCTGCGAGTCACTTTAAAAATCGCTTTCAATTAGATGAACTAAAACGAGCACCGTGTGATATAAAATGGTTGTTCTCTGCTACAGGGCACGCCAAAGGAGGTGTACATGGTTTTCGTGGACTTATAAAGCATTATGCTACTTCGCATAATCTTCGGGTGCCCCTTGAAGAAGCTATTCAAAACGCAAATGATTTTGCAATACATGTTCAAAAATATACTGATGCTATTAAAATAATACATTTACAAGATGCTGAAATAGAACAATTCAGAAAAGAAAAAAATATTGATTGGCTTACAACTCCAAAGTATCCTGGAATTCAAAAACTCATATATGGGTTAAAAAACATGTGACGATAAAATACATTGTTTGACAGCAAAGACCGCTGATCGTCCGCTTACTGAATTAAGAACAATGAAGCAGAAAAACAAAGGTAGTAAAATAGGTATACAAATGAAAAAAGGTATAAAAATAAAAATCAAAAAGACACAAATAACAAATAAATACATAGTTATGTGTACCTGTATATTACATACACACAAAGACAAATACCTTTACATTGACTCTAATATCATTGACTATATATAAGCATTAGGCGTGAAAAATTTGTTTGTGTGTTATCTCATTAGTGATCGCTATCCCAGGGAAAAAGTACCGAATCTCACAAATACGTCTAGCTAGGCATTACCGTCCTCTATCACGACAACAAAAATTGTGCAAAAAACATGGGGTTTTCGAGAAAAAGGCACTTCCCTAAAAAATGAATTTTTCAGTAAAAAGTGCATAGCTCGTGGATTTATTTTTTTTGAAAATGACATTAAGGCCGTTAAAGAGGGCTCAAAACTGAGTGAAATTGTGTGTTACACGTTTAAAAGCTCGAAAAACTGCTGAAACAATAGCAGTCTGAAAATCACATTGAAAATTTTTTTTCTCAATGAAAGAATTTTCTCGGAATTTTTCGGCATCGCTGAACGCATGAAATTTTGATGAAACAAAAAAATAAAAAAACACGTGTAAAATATTTTTTCGAGTAGAACATAAATATTTTTATTTCAACATGATAGGTGAAATAGGCATACGCGGGCTGTCTGATTTGAGATGGATTCGGCCTAAGGTATTATGACATGCTATTTATTGAATTTATAAATTAATTGCATTTCTTCGAAAACCTGCTAACTCGGTGTTTGCTTCAAAACCCCGCAAACTCAGCGAAGACTTCGAAAATCCACTAACTCATAGAGTGATTTCAAAAACCATATAACTCGGCGAAGGTTTCAAATATCCTCTAACTCAGGCATTTTTTTTTTTTTTTTTAATTTTGTAGTGGTAGCTCTAGGATGTTAAAGTACAATTTCTGTATAAGCGACGAAAAAAATTATTTACGATTTTTCCATATTTTTCTTTATGTTTTTTTTTTTACTAGCTTAATATTATCCGTCTCGACGGACAAAAATATGGATTGATAGGTAATTTCAAGACTTTTAAGAAAATGTGACTACTTTCAACAGATATCCAAACCCAACGCCGTAAAAAAATATTTTCGAATTTTCCATATTTTTCTTTATATTTTTTAACCGACTTAATATTATTCAATTGGGCCGACAAATATATGGATCGATATAGGATTTTAAGGCCTTTCAGAAAATGGGCCTACTTACGACCGATATCCAAACCCAGAGTCAAAAAAAATATTTTCGATTTATCCATGTATTTCTTTATTTTTTTAACCGACTTAATAATATCTGATCGGGCCCAAAAAAATATGGATAGATAGGAAATTTCAAGACCTTTCAGAAAATGGGCCTAGTTCCCACCAATATCCAAACCCAGAGCCAAAAAAAATTATTTGCGATTTTTCGATATTTTTCTTTATTTTTTTTAACCGACTTAATAATATCCGATCTGGCCGACAAAAATATGGATTGATAGGTAATTTCAAGGCCTTTCAGAAAATGGGCCTACTTCCCACCGATATCCAAATTCGGCGACGAAAAAAAAATTCAATTTTTCGATATTTTGCTTTATTTTTTTTAACCGACTTAATATTATCCGATCAACTATATAATTGAACTTGCACAACTTCAAAATATGCTTTAAATACCTGCCAAAGATAAACTCGATATCTCTGGCCAGTTTCAAGTTATGCTGCGGACAAATTTATAACACACATGCACACGCACGCACACACGCACACATTTTCTAGAAAATGCATATCTCGACTCAGGGAGCTCAGAAATATCGAAAATCATCGAAATCTCGAGGTCGAAAAATTTCACCGTTACCAAGCTTTCTCTTTGAGAAAGCAAAAACAAAAGAAAAAAAGTTTTATTATGGAAATTCATAAGCATTTTTTTTTTTGTGAAAAATTTATTTTAGGAATTTAAATTTAATAAAAGGAACCGATAAACTAGTTTGAGAAAGCTAAGTGCCAATTCATTGGCAGCGGTTTTTTTCTGCAATAGCACACGTTTATTAGAATTTACTGTAGGTTTGTTTTTGATTATACACATAAAAAATAAATATTTATGCTTGATTTTCATTACAACCTTTGAGGCAAATAGCCACAATGGCTCTGGGGGGCAAGTTGTCTCGCCAATTTTCAATCTTCTATCATACGATCGTTTCCCTCGAGGTTTTATCTATACGACTTTAATAAAAACTAATGAAAATAGGGAGCTTTAAAATAATCAGCACTGATTTTGGATTATATAATATTGTGAATATTAGCAAAACGGAAAAATTAAATATTTAGTTCCTTTAAAGTTTAAGCAACAGGTTTATAAAATCGAAAAAAAAATTAAATAAAAAATATATACTGCGCATATGAGCAATTCTCTAGAACTTTTAACTTTTAGCTATCTAAGTCAAGCAAATATTTATAAAATCCACTTCCAGTAACATATTCCACTACATAGAAGAATGTACGTACCTACCTTTAAGGGGGCTAGACACCTTTTTTCTCTGAAATAAGAAGTCACATTTTAATACATAAATGTAAACTAATTATTTCATACTTTTTACATATAAAAGTGGGTATATTTACCTTACCTCAAAACTTTCTCCGATGGGCCTTTTATATGGTCCAGAACCATAGTCATCGATGAAACAAGTTTTTTCACTAACCGTAAGCTTTGAAATTTTCCTGTGGATGGATTGACTCCAGATTTGAACTAAATTACTCCTGAATAGTATAATTCTCATATGAGTGTAGGGATTTTTGATCTAATGAGAAAAAAAAAAATTGTGCTGTTTTTCAAGAGTTTTTTTTTAATTTTTTAAAATTTTTTATATTTTTTCATAATTTTTCTGATGTAAAAATTTTTTCCGACATTTAATCCTAAATCCCTACACTCATATGAGAATTATACTATTCAGGAGTAATTTAGTTCAAATCTGGAGTCAATCCATCCACAGGAAAATTTCAAAGCTTACAGTTAGTGAAAAAACTTGTTTCATCGATGACTATGGTTCTGGACCATATAAAAGGCCCATCGGAGAAAGTTTTAAGGTAAGGTAAATATACCCACTTTTATATGTAAAAAGTATGAAATAATTCGTTTACATTTATGTATTAAATGTGACTTCTTATTTCAGAGAAAAAAGGTGTCTAGCCCCCTTAAAAAAAAAGTGCATAACATTTATCTCTGCGACGCTGTATTTTGGTAAAAATAAAAAATAAATTTTATTTCTCGATTAGAAAAAACACTTTTGTTTTTTTTCAACTTTCTGGGGCTTAAATTACTCGTCTTGGAAAGACGAACAAAATGTGACTTTGGTTATAAGTGTGCCTCTTATGGTAAGTAAATTATGATCTACTAAAGCACACGGTTGACGGTGTCAATGCGCCCCTCGCCTAAAAAATTATCATTTTTTGGTGGCACACATAATTATTGCTCTTTTTTCTACATACATTTTCTTGAACTAATTCACGGGGTGTCTAACGAAATTCGGATATATTTAAAAAAAAAAAATCAATAAAGAAAGTGATTATAAGGCAGTTTTACATGCATTCGCTCACGCTTACTCGTACGTGCATAATCATACAATATTAAAAAACTATGTTTAAAAATGAGGAGCACACCCTTTTTATTGTTATTTGGGGTACCTAGAACAGAAAAAAATGAGTTTTGTGAATGTGCCTCAACATTAAATTTTGAAATTTCTATTTAGCTAAAAGTTAAAAGTTCCAGAGAAATACTCATATAAGAGTAAAATTGCAGAAAAGAAAGAGAATCAAAATTTTAGCTTCAGTATAAAATCGTTAAATAAATTTGAGTCAGGAACATAAACGAGTTGGCCATAAGCTCCTGGTGAGTAGAAATTTCTGTGGAAATTTTCACTAATTTAGCCACTTAAGTGGGGATGATTTCGATTATCCCAAGGTTGTTAGACCCCGTTAGTAGGAGATTTCTCAGGTGCTTGAAATTTTGAACGTTCATAGTGAACAAAAGATTTTTGCCATTTTCAGATTTAGCTGAAGTTGGCTACTTAATATATTTAAAAAATGATAATAACTGTATCTCTTCACTTGTCACTCTTACAGTTACCACTAAAACCACTCCGACGAATTCTAACCAAAATTATAAACTATAACTTAATATTTCGTTCGTTATGAACGTTCAGAATTTCAAATACGTGATTTTTCCTAGCTGTTCATATCAACGGCCATACCCTCAAAAACATACGGATTTTCAGTTTTAAAAATGTAAAGTTTGACAAAATTTTAGAACACTACCACATTTTCGTCAGACTTTTTCAAAACTTTTTTTTCTAGGCTAAATTATTATGTTAATGGAACAGTTAACTGCTACAACGACTACTAAATACTGCGAAATTGATTGTGCTAAGTCATATGTTTCATCGTACAAACCAGTCATAATCCTATTGTAAGGCTCATTTCGTTTTTCAATTAATATTATAATTAAATACAATTACGGAATCGTTGTGCCAATTTATTATAATTTGCAAAACGAATTTCAAATTCGTTATAATGTAAATTACTGAAATTATACTCTGGGACTCAGCGATTTTTGGTTAATTAAAATTGAAATAGACTTCAGCGCTCGCAAAATACATCCAACCCTTCGTCCGCACAATGCAAAGGTCAGAGAGAATATTCCCTAATTAAATTTTTAATTAATATTTATTAACGTTTGCGCGCCTATTCCCTGCTAATAAGAAAGAAGCAGAGGCAAAGAGAGAGTAAGAGTGAGAGAGGGGGTAAGCGAGGGCTGGGAACGGGGCGCGCGGTGCAAATAATAGACAAACAGAGGCGGCGCGGGCAGAACAGAGGGAAACTTGGATTGCGCCACGGCCAAGTCACGGTTCGCCAGCTGTAGTCTCTCTATCGCGCGGGAAAAAATTACCGATTTGCATAATGCAATGTCTGCGCCCCGTCTCTTCTTCGGCCCGTCTCGCTTGCTTCCTTCCTTCCTTCCTTCCTCGTCGCCCACGGGTATTATAACGTTCCGATTCAAAAAACCCACAGCGATATTTTACGTGCCTGTGAGCTAGCCCCGAGACTGTGCAAAAATTTCAACTGCATGTAATAATTCCACTGCACCTGTATCGATCATCTTTTATCATTCATATGTTTGAAGCATAATTTTATTATCAGGAAATTTGATATTAACAATTTTATACAAATAATTGTGGTCATAGAAGTATAGAAAAATTACATTGATGCATATGTGGGTGACTTAATTTTAATTAAAACATTAACTTATATGTAAAAAAAAATACGCATTAAGTGATACCATTATTTGAATGAGCTTGGTACATCCTTTAATTCTCCTTTTTTAGAATTTGGTTTGAGTCAACTTACCTGAAACAGAAAAATATATACAAAGATTAGTAACTGCCAGTTTATTAACATAATGATAAAATAATCAGCGAGCAACAATTTAATTATTTAAATTTTCATATTTTATAAATGCGATCCCTTTTATTGATGAATAAATTTTATTCTTGAAAAAAACCTACATAATAAAACAGAAAATATGTCAGTTTTAGTTCTGATTTTTGAGAGACTATTCATTATCTATCATATCGAGAAAATGTTCAGAATCATCAGTACGAGTCAAATAAATAATGACGATATATAGATGAGATTTAATTTGTGGCCAATCAAAATTCTTGCCCTTCTCGCGGTCTCCGCCACTTCTCTCTTTTTGCGCCCTGTAGTTTTTGCGCGCGCGCCTGTTTCCTTGCGACAGCGCCGAGTCGAGCATAAGTCTTGACTTTCTCCCTCGTCCCGCGTCCGAAAGTTCGGGCAGGATGAACTCACGGCGGTCGCGTTGTATACGAGCGGCAGGGAGAGGAAGGAACCTCGAGACTCCTCGCCGCGCCCGGAATCTCAAAGTTCCGATGAAAAAGTGCTAGCTTAGGACTCCTGATGAATTGCGCTATTATGCGTTTTATATAGCGCAGAGGCGGCGAATAAAATTTGAATTTTCAACCGGCCGCTCGCGCAAAAACAACAGGAGTTACAGAAAATTTATTTGGTACGTTAGAGCGCGAGGACAGTAATTGTAGCATGCAATTCTCATTCAAAGAAAGTTTTTGCAGGTGCTCCCTCTTTCTTTCTTTCGAGCTGGTAAAAAATGTTATTGTAAATAGTCAAACAGTAATCAATAATAAAACAAAAATTCAAGAAGTACACATTATTTTAAAATTTAACTTAATTGAAATTTTCTGCACTTTCAAAACTGTTTTCATCAGACCAAATTAAAGCACTGTAATTAAAGCGTGGCATCGTATAAGAGAGTTTCAAAAGCTGCGCTCGAGTTAGTGAAAAACTGATTTTTGTAAGAGTTCAAACAGTGTCAACTGCGCTTATGTGATCTATCAGGGAGAATGGCGAACCAAGCAAGAGAATTTCCGAGTTTCCTTTCACAGCTACCCGATTCGCTGCAACCGTATGCAAGTGTTTGAGGGCGACAGTGTGGGAGGAAGAGGTAGAAGAGTAGGAGAGGAGGAGTAGGAGGTAGAGAAGGGGTGGAGAGTGTATATAAACGAGGCAGACGTTCGTTCCGCCAATGAAAATTTCAAAGGCTCGTGTCGTTAGTCGTCAAAAGCTGGCAAAGATTGATTCAGACTAGACGCGTGGCAAAAGGGCCTGGTCGAACCTTCGTAAACACACCGACGCTACGCCGCCGGTAACAGACGGAATCGAAGAGCTCAAACGACGCGATGATGAGGATGACCTCAGACCTTTGCAAAGGTTTTGAGGAAATTAAGCTCTGTAAAAAGTGAGTTTAAGCTAGACTTTTAATCAGAGGATTTGCATTTTCACCAAGACTGAATTATTTGATTTATCTTGGATTCTCATTTATGATGTCGCTTATGGAGTATTATGAATTATTTTGAGAGTAAAAGTTAATTCTACACAAAACTAATAATTAATTAATTTGTACACTGAGATAATACTTGTAATAGCCTCAATTTGCTTTCACAAAGGAAAGGCATTGGGATGATTGGAATGATGTGATAATGTTATTGCAAAAGTCAGTATCATAAATGACTTCCTTTTCCTTCGCTTATGTATAAAAGAGGCGCGTATGGTAAAAGTTAGATATAACCATCTAATTGTACTTAACCAAAATCTTAACACTTTATTTTATTGTTGATGAGAGGAGTCGAATGGTCCAGCTGTCAATATGCCATTCGATTCCTCTCATCAACATTAGAATAGGATTGCTGTCATTCATCTCATCATTTTATCACTTTATTTTATTTTCAAAATTGAACAGTATTTTCTCGAAATCAAGTGTTGATTGTTAACTTTTAATCAACTATGATTAAACATGATTAAGATAAAGTTTTAAATTATATCAAGGACACTGAAAAAAGTTTCCTTTAGAAATATTGAATTAATCAGAGCTATCACTTTTCCATTCTAAACAGAAGGATCCCAATGCTACAACGGGGTAAGAAGTCAAATTCTTTTCCCCAGGGATCTTGACAACGCTCTCGCGCAACTAGCACGCGACTATATACCACCCGACTCGCGCTAAAGTAGAGAGAGCGCGAGGAGAAAAATTTATGGTTTTCCGCCCTGAGCTGCACGGTATTTCCGACAAGAGAGAGAGAGAGGGATGGAGAGAGAAGAGTTGGGTAGTGAGGGTGTAATGTAAAAAGTTGAAAGATAAAATTTTAAGGCCTCGCCTTCGAGACTTCGAGTGGAGTTGAATAAGATAAAGAACGGATGAATAATTTCTATTGGAGTGAGAAGTTTTGCGTTGCTCGCACAAAGTGAATTATTTTTCATTATTAAATTGCCGAAAAATATTGTTTATAATAGTTGACGCGTGTAAAAGTCAGATAACATTTTATTTCTGAAGTGTAAAAAGTACATTTTATTAAATTTGAAAGTTGATATTTTGTGTACTTAAAAAAACAAGAGATAAAGGATACGGACCCCAACGGTATAAAAAGAAACTACTATTATTCTGTAAAAATCAGGATGTCATATTACAGATCTGTTTACTACATGTAGTTACATTATTCGTATTCTCTAATAACTTTAATTAATTGTAAAAAAATTATTTCACTGCATTCTAACAATGCAAACTTCAGACCCATGATATTGCCGCAATAGGCCTGGCTACTCTTAAACGTAGCGACATTGCTGTAACCGAACTCAAAACTCTCTATTTCTTCTCTTTGCATCAAGACGCACATGGTTGTGGAACATTACGGTTATTCCTTTAAGGGACCGCATACGACGCGAAACTTTTGCCCACCGGTATCGCGCGCATGTTAAAGAGGCGTATAAGTCGAGTTTTAGGGAGACCTTCAACAATTTGCGAAGCTGCTTTTGCCACTGAAGTTGGGCCTTTATTGCTTTGCTTAAACGCCAGCGTGCCAGAGAATTTCGGATGTGCGCAAGCACTGTTTTCGTGCGTCTATTCCGCTGGGAGTGTGCAACTGCCCAGCGTCGATGGGCCATGACCCGGCGAATTCGTTGGATGTTTGAACTTTGTTTACACTCGCTATATCCGAATTAGGTAGTAGATAAGTTCGAAAAAAAAAATTTTAGCTAGTTTCACGTTAAAAAACATTTATAATACTTAGAAAATAATGTAACGTAATGTTTCTTGATCTCTTATTGCAGAAAAATCATAACTGAAAATAGTATTGATTACTGAATTTGATCAAATTTTATGTAGAAATAATAAGTACGAAGTTGAAGGCGTCATAAATTAAAATAGAAACATATTGTAAACATAACTGGGAAAATTCGAATATGACGAAATCTACGAAAAATCTATTACTTATTCCAACGTTGCTAAAGCCATATAATTATTATTTTAAGCACGTTAGTCACGCATGATTCATTTTTTTTTGTTTTTTATACTTTGAATTAAAGTTATATCAAAAAAGCATCGAACCATTAAAAACGCTTTTGTGATGGTTTTTTTCAAAAACGTTCAGTCGGAAAATGCCATGTGCAAATCTTCAGAATCGAAAAGCCGTACACGACACGGTATCTGTATTGAATTGGCCTAAAACTCACTAGAAAGTGCAGCGCGCTCAATGATTCCAGTATATAATTGATAACTCTCCAGATATTTAATGCTTTTAGAGTAATCTATATGCTTAATGATACAAATTTTAATACCCGATTCAAAGGATATCCGAATATTTCAAAATTCAAATGTCATTGATAGGTCTATTATATGGATACGCCTGTATCGCTCTCTGATTGAAAATTTTTGATAGACATCACAAGTATCACGAATTAAACTGGCGAATATAAACAAGGCAACAAAAAACGTGTTATTTTTAATTTTATTTCAACATTTTAGATTTATTTTTAAACATTTAAAATAAAACATTATTGTTTTCATCTTAACTTTAATAGTTCAAATGTACATATTTTCTCAAATTTCTTATTTTAAACATCCTTACAGAAATATCACACAATAATTACTGAGAACATATTAAATATATTAAATAAGTCCAGCAATTCTCGTGTCTTCACAAAAGAGACAGGGCTCTTTACCAATAGGGATTGGCGTAAATCTGGATGGTGAAGTTAAGAGGTTGGCTCTTCCGACTCCACATATAGAGAGTGACGGTCTTCTGGTTGAGACCGCCGCTAATGACTTCAGCGTATCCACTCTTGCCGAGCTGGCCGGTGTCCAGAGCGAGGATTTGATTGATGGTCTGGTTTAACCTGGGAACGTTGCAGATCCTCGTGGCGCTCACGATCTCGTTGTCCCGAGCGGGGAGGTTGACGTCACCGATACAGACAAGCCCGTCCTGCCTGTTTCCAAGCCTGAGGCTGGTCGCGCTGACAGCGACGGCAGCTACTACCAGGGCGACGGCCACGAAGACGAGGTGCTGCTTGAAGGACACCATTTTCGATGTGCACTGTCTTAGAGGAAAACTGGTCTTGAGTGAATGTTGGTGAGCTGCAGAGAAACTGCTCGTCTGATGATTACACCTGCGGTTGGCAGTTTTATAGGTAGAGAACACGCCTGACTTTTTGCTCGTTATCTCTTATCTGCGAAGAATACTTTGAATGAAAGAGAAGCTCTGTGTCTGACGCATGATTTTACAGAGGAATTACCTAAATTGCGATAAATAGTTAACTCTTGATGACGTTATCCTTCTTAAGTATTTTATTTATCATTTCAATTTCTCGTTTCAATAGCCTTAAGTAATACTTTAATAATAAACGAGATAGTACAAGATTATTTAATGTAAAGAATACGATATATATTATGACAGGCGATAGAGACTAATAAGTGATCGCTTAAAATAAAACATTGCGTTTATTTTAAAATCATTGTACTTATTGTTTGGGTGTGTGTGTGTGTGTGTGTGTGTGTGTGTGTGTGTGTGTGTGTGTGTGTGTGTGTGTACATATATCCTAAAATATAATTAATAGGTCAAAATCGTATAGTACAAGGGTGCTTGACCGTATTTTATAGTAGCAATATTATATTATACTATAGTTACACACTTCCCATAATTATACGTAACATGGAACCCGAAAACATGGAACGTATACAAGAATATTATTAGAACAAATCCGTATTGTAGTAATCGTGCGCCTGGACTAATAGACATATGTAAATCCATTTTTGAAAATAAGCCAGTATTATTAAAAGGGGCTGTAGGTACATGGCTGAATTGTCATGCAAATCAAATATCAATAAATATAAAGTTAATAGCTGCATTTTTTAGTATCCTAATAACAAGAAATTCTTTCAATGTTATTTTTTCAACGGTTCTGGACCAACTATCTATACGCTTGGTATTTCTAGTAAATATTCGTCGCACGGATATATATACGAAGAAAATTAAATAATAGTTTCTTTTTATAAAAGATATACCAATGAAAGTACTAGTTAAAAGATCCATTTCTGTCCATATGTGCATCAGCAATTCTTAAACGAGAATTGTTTAAGATTGTTCACATCAAAAATGGATTCTATAGAATATTTTCGAACTTGTATTTTCACTCCTCGCGAAGTTAATCTTAAATGCAATTCTAATAAAACTCTTGAATCAACAATAGAACGTCTTTGAAAGCAGAGGCACGCGCTGCACGATGCTCAGTCGCTTTGCTCTCTTTCTCTCTTTCTACCAAATAATCGAAAAGAAAGCGCCATTGACTTGAGCGAAACGATGGCATCGTCCTTATGTAAATTCGAATTCCTTCAACTCGATTATACGCGAAGCAGAAAACAAAGTTTCTTACGATTTACAGCTACAGGCATGCATAACTTGCGCAAAAGAAATATCTAAAGGCCCACGGCCATGGTATAAATGCTTGACAAAAGAGCTGGGGAGCTCAACAAGAAAAAAGAAAAAACTTTTACTGGAAGAAAGAGCTTTTTATGACCTTTATTTGTTGAGAATGAATTTCAACTCAGGAGGAAATTTATGCATTATATAGAATCAGATAGTTTCCATTTGCTGTTGTAAAATTGAAGTACCACTTTATTTTTCAGACGATTTATTTTCTAATACTGAAGTGAAGCCAGTTTTTTATTGCAAATAAGTAGACCAACTTATAACTTATAGAACATTGTTTTATTTTCTCAAAGAAGAAGCTTTATAACGGTGAGAATCTTGAAAACTATTGGTATGTTGATCTTGAAAATATATAAGCTATACAGATAAATTATTTAGAAACTCAAAATTGTCTTTTATTCCGTAGGTATTATATTTACTCTAAAAATATAGTTTTATATATAAGAAAGAAAACTGTAATTTCAAACAATTACACGAATCCATAGATATCTGTCTCAAAAAAAGAAATGAAATTAATTGGAATCGAATAAAACTTTGATGTTATACTTCGTATGTATACCTCAATGTGAATTCAAAAAATATTATTATTATGGGTGTTTTCCTGCGAATTCTAAGATTTACAAAATTATCCTTTCATTAAAATTCAATTTTTTAATTTTTAACATACCGGAAAAATTAACTAAATAAATATTTCAAATTCGGTGCAATGGACTTTGACTTATTCGACAATTGTTATTCTTATTAGGTGAGTGAACGAGATGATAAAATAAACACGATAAGATACATGCAGTTGCACTCTTAACATAAATTCTAAGTTTGGTTTTAAGGTAGTTCATCACACGTATATAGCAATATATATAGCTATTCGTAATGATTTTTTTTGTTTTGTCTTTTATATTTCATATAACCAGAGCAAGTTTATTCGAATGATGGGTGTCTTAAGAAGTAGAAAACATTTTTTTCATGCAAAATTACGTAGTATTGGCGCTAATATCAACAATTAATTATTTTGAAATATTACTAACACGTCGCTTCTATCCAAATTTTTATTGTACATGCAATCGTATCGATCAAAGTCTCATTTTGTTCCTTATGAAATTTGAGGGTAGGTTCGCGGTAGCGATGTTGTTGTATAACCGATCTGAACGGCCCTAGATCTCATTGTTTATCGAAATTCCAGTGAATTTACCCTCAAACTTCATAAGGAACAGAATGAGACTTTGATCGATACGATTGCATGTAAGATAAAAATTTACAAAGAAGCGACGTGTTAGTGAAATTTCAAAATAATTAATTGTTAATATTAGCGCCAATATTACGTAATTTTGCATGAAAAAAATGTTTTCTACTTCTTAAGATACCCATCATTCGAATAAACTTGATCTAGTTGTATCAAATATAAAAGAGAAAACAAAAAAAAATTCATTACCAATAGTTTATATTTAAGGAAGTTCGCTGAATGTGCTGTCATCACCGCGATGAGCGGAAATTCAGTCCCGTGGAAAAACTTCAACTCCAGCATTCGCTCTTCTCTTGAAAACCAAGTCAACTTGCAATATCAGCGCGAGACGCACGGAGCCAAGCTCGATGAGTTGTAAAATCACGACGGGAGCGCTTTGAAAGTCCTGTAAACACGCGCACGCGCGCATCGAGGCCGGTGTGTCTACGAACAGCGTCGCAGGGTCGAAACTCGAATGATCACGGCAAATAGGCGAGCCTCGGGTATTACACTCCATCCGCGCACGTCGTTTATCTCTCAAGGAAATCGACAATTGCCCCGGGCGTAGCGAAACACACCTATGAGCGAAACGGAATGGTTTATAGCAGAGTTGCGAACCGCGATTTCCTCCGGGATAGCGATACCGGTGTGAAGGTCTATTTGTATTTTTTATGTGTTAAGAGTGTGATTGTCTAAAGGAGATAAATTTTTAATGCACACGGAGAAAAATATTGTGGTAAAAATTGCCATGTCTGATTGTAAAAGTGGGATAGACTCAAATTATCAAAAAAATTGCCATAATTTATGGTAAAAATTGACATAAATGTATAGTAATTTTTACAATAGAGTAAAAATTGACAAAAATTAATCGCATTTTTTACCATGAATTATGGCAATTTTTTTGATAAATTGAGTCTATCGTACTACTTACAATTAGACATGGCAATTTTTAATACAATAGTTTTGTCCGTACACGTTCTTTGAGAGCTATTGAAATTCGATTTTCATGCAACGGATATACTTCAAATGCGTCATTTCGATACGTTTTGTTAAATATGATCTACCTTATTATTAATATTTAGGTTCTATGAAAATGTATAAATTTTACAATTTGAATTATGTCGGAGTCAATATTGAAAGATATTTTCGCACGTTACATATTTTCCTAATTTTAGATTAGTATTTTTTATTGGAGTAAGCCACTAATTTGAAAATTATTCAAAATGCAATGCAAGCAGAATAACTTTGGAACAAATTGGATTAGACATAATGGAAAAACCAGTGCGAACTAATTAGCACTTAGTTTTCTCCAAAATAATGTTATGAAACGTCCCAATTTCGATAGTTATTCATAATTTTTCGTTAACCTTACATGTATTTTCATAATAATTAGTTATAGTTTTTCATAAAATTTCATGATGTATTTGATAGTTTTTTGTATAAAATTTTGCTGCCACGCTAAAGTATATTAATGATTGCCAAAAAACTTTTTATAAAATTAGCGGGTAAAAAAAGCACGCGCGTGGGCAATTTTCGATTCGCATAAATATTTCAATTAGCGGAGAGCAAAGGCAATTACGCGGGGGTAGAAGCTTTAGCAAGTCGAAGAGAGGGGGATGGAAAGAGAGAGAGAGAGAGAGCGAGAGAGCGAGAGAGAGAGAGAGAGAGAGAGACGTAGCGGGGTCGAGAGAGCGCGCTCGGCATTAATTATCTCGCACAACGACTATTTTACGCAGCTGCACGGCGGGTTTTCCGCAAGGCTGTATGCCCAGGATGCGCTCGGAGCGTAACCAAAACTGAGCCGGGCTCGCGACGCCGAGAGCACGCCAGTGTTTGCGCGAAAGTGATACGTTATCGCATTATTAGGCAGAATTTGATCTTGGGTTTTGTCATATTTTGCTGAAATGCTGCAGAAATTATGGTAAAAAAATTTTAATCAAGCTGATTACTGTTTATTAGTGTTTTCATTAAGAGAGACTCCTGTATAAAGCGCGCATAATGAGAATGAAAATGAGTCGCTCGCCTTGCAAAAAACTTGCGGAATGAAATTATGGCGTTGTTTAATGCCTTAGCTTGTTAAATTAAGACATTAATATCCATTAGATTAGGCAAAACAAATTCATGTAAATATTGCAAAGGGGGAGAGAGGGGGTACTTAAAAAATAAATAAAAGCTTTAGTGCCATGTATTTAATTATTATTATAAAAAGACAATATTATTATATTATACAAATATTAGAATTTCCTTTATATTGTCTGCTAAATTCAGTTACTTCATAATTCAATAATAACGTATCATTGACTGCAATAAACTAAACTATTGCAATTCAGTAAAATATTTATAAATTATGTAACGCGAACAAACTGACTTCGACTCGTGTTTATCAAGATAAGCGTGTCTTCGGAGACTGAATTCATGATCGCCTGCGAAGAGGCACGAACCCGGCTAAATTAAATCTCTTTCTCGTTCTCTCTCCGTCTCTAAAATTTTCAGAAACACTGTACGGGGCTGGTCGACAAAACCCCTACATATTCATTTGAACGTAAGCTACGTAGTTTTTTGGAGCGAAACCGGGCCAAGTAACTAATGGCCCGGTTGGCCACCGGCGGACGGCGGGGACGCTCCACGCGAGCCAGGATTTTTCTGTATACGAGCAGTGTCTCTCTCTCTGTATATGTGTATATATATGTGTGTGTGTGTGTGTGTGTGTGTGTGTGTGTGTGTGTGTGTGTGTGTGTGTGTGTGTGTGTGTGTGTGCGCGTGTGTGTGTGTGTGTGTGTGTGTGTGTGTGTGTGCGCGTGTGTGTGTGTGTGTGTGTGTGTGTGTGTGTGTGTGTGTGTGTGTAAGCGTGCGTGTCGCCCTGCTCGTCGGTTTTAAATTCGGCAGGGCGGTATAAAACGCGTGAGAGCGAGAGCAGATTTTCGGTTACAAAGTGTTTTAGCGAAATTTACAGTCACGAAATTGCTTTGCTTTGATACGTATCTCGCGCTCTCCTTTCCGCCACTATATATACACACACACACACACATATACACGTGCAGTTCCCCGATAGATATCTGATTTTGCATACGTTTTTGTGTGTAAGCTATCGATTTTTCGCAAACGAGTGCGCGCCCTGCCGTTCCGAAATTCTGCCGCATGAAATATTTCGAATAATACTCGTTAGTTTAGATGTGGTTTAGATAATGGATCGTCGCGGTCTTGCTATTCAGTGCAAAGTACCGATTGATTGATAAATTAAATTTCGCGCGCGGGATGATTTAGGTTGATAAGGGAACACGAGTAAAATTCTGCGGTATACAATAAATTTCATGGTCTTAAAGTAAGTTAATATTATATTAAAGAGTTTGTGAAAACATTATCGAATTTAAAGAGATTATCTTGCATTTAATCAAATATTCATATTTACTTAAAAATCATAACAATAGCAGCACACTAAATAAGAATTTTACTGTATTTTATTATTGAAATTATAAGATGAAATAATTTTTTTTTATCAATTTAAACCATAATGAAATCAAAAGCTGTTTTTAGCAAAAAAGAACTGCTTTAATAAACTTTTTGATGAATTCACACTCATGAAAGTATACTCTTTTCACTAATTATCAACACACATTATTCAGTATCACGTTCGTTATACATTCTAGAACTCGATGAAGATTCAAGTGGTATCTCGACAGTGTTTGTTCAGTATCGTTGATAAAACAACGCTGAAAAAGCTATATATAAAAAATATTGATCAATGTGTAAATTTATTTCGAATGTTTGATTATCTTAGTTAATGTTAGAACTATTTTTAACTGACTTTAATTAAATGCTGTTATGTATGTAGTTATCGTATTATAAGTATTCAGAATAAATTTGTTTTGTGATCTATCTCTGCAGTCATTTTTTACTGAATTAACCACATGAATCGGTGGTTTATGATGTAGCTTTAACTACTGTTTAGGTACAGAAATAAAAAAAGTTAAATCTAGACAATGGTTCTCAATACTGATTACTCACTTTTTGTATAGAAAGATACCAATTACCGAATCATAAATAAAGGTAAGACATTGATTAATCTTATACACATAACAGAAATGTTTGACCAAGTATATTAATTTCTTTTAATTTATTATGCATTCATTCAAACGGAAATTATTAAAATGTAATAAAAATGTTAACTCTGTTCAATAAATTGTACGTACAAACAGTACGTGATAGCCGAGAATAAGTATTGCAGGCATCTACTAACAGTTATTTACCGATCAAAGTTTCTGCGGTTTCGAAAACCAATATCGGTGCAGCTGCATCTAAAGAATTTGGTACATCGTTCATTGTTATAAAAGAGCGGGCGCGCACGTTTTTGGTACGAGAGCTCGCGGTATACACGTACTTGAAATTCCGCGCACGAATCGACTGAAACTGATTTTTCTTTTGGAGGAAGAAATCACAGCTATTAAATGTTTAGCGGAGACTTCACCCGAGTTACACGTGACTCTCTCGTAAAATCGACTTTCCAAAACTTACGAGTATGAAGTCATCCTGCGTCGCCTCTCAATGGAATATAAACGTACACTGAGAAAACTGTCGTAGGAAAATTTACTGAAAAACTAACAAAAATTACTATATTTGATAGCAACGCGGGGATATAAGCAAATTATAAAAAATTTTGCTATAGTTCAGGAATATTTACAAGGTATCTTAATAATTTTTACTACTACACATAGCAAAAAGTTCCCTCTACATGTAGTACTTATTGCGTGCACGCCGGGAGCACGTGTCTGATTGAGGTTATGTTTCTCCCGCAATTTGAGATTATCTTCCTTTTAAGTTATCAAAAACATCGACAATATCGATTCAGTTGTTTTATTTTTACGTTGTGCAGGTGAGCTATGAGTTATTTCTTTATATTATCATAGTTATTTATTGCTATCAAATAATCATCAAAGTTCTCTCGTAAGCGAAGGTAGCCAATGTATCAGTTCCAAAATTTTGTACTCAAGAAGCTCACGTGGGTAAGAGGTTAGCGCGTCTGCCTAGCGTGCGGAGGGTCCAGGGTTCGAATACACAACCACCGTAAAAAAAAATTTTTATTTCCTTATTTATTTCTTGTATAGCTAAATTTAATTAATAATATATTAAATATTGTATAAATATTAGGTATCCTATAGATATAAAATCATGAAAATCAATTTTTTTTAAGTTTAAGCTTGGCTACAAAAATTACTATATTAGTTAGCAAAAGTACCTAAATTTCCATGATATCCCATCGTTGCTATAAAAAATAGTAATTTTTATTAGCTTTTCAGTAAATTTTCCTACGACAGTTTTCTCAGTGTACTTCGGCTTCTTTCGCTTGAAAATTAAACGTCAGAAAAACGCCCGCGTTTTACATAAATCTATTTTTTTTTTCAATTTCTTCCGAAGCGTTTATTACTCTGCAACGCTCTATTCAGTCTATTATGGAAATATATACATATAAAATTACAGTTAGTATTTTAGGTTTTAATAAATCGCAATTATTTCTATAAATCCACAATTAAATATCACACCTGGTTTTATTAACTTAACCGCCTATCATACAATTCAACACTTATTTAGTTAATAAAACATCAATTCCGCAACATCGATCAATAGCAAAGCGATTTGTCTTCGATTAAATAAAGCAAAGTGAAAAATAAACAGGCGCACTTATCGAACTCATCCAATACGCATTCGGCGAGCATCAATCGTAAACTTGACTAGTTCGGCCAACAAATGCGCCCCTTTCCTCCCCCGGGGTAAAACCATCGCAGCCGTCGGCGTGTGCGGGGAAAAGCGCGCTGAAAAATGATCCTTCAATTACACTACGGACGGCGGCGGCAGCGTCTCTTTCCCAACTAAGTATACACGCGATAAACCGCCGGCTATACTTTTCGAATTTCCCCGTTCCATCCTTCAATGCGCCGCGCGAGAGACGCTTTCTCGACGGCGTCTACGCTACTCTCCTATAAATAAATATTGGCCGGTGATTGATCGTCGCACGCCAGCGTTTACGCCGAGAGAGAGAAGGAGAGCCTTGCCCTGGCCGCCGCCACCCGCGTCTCACCTTTTTTATACCCTGCGCGACGGCGCTGTCGCCGTTTTCTTTTTCCCTCTCGCGGCTGCTGCGGGCTTCGCTGCAGGCAGATAATTTGTCATCGCGTGCGCCCACAATGCTCACCCACGTGTGCGCGCATGATGCTGTACGCGTTGTCAGTTGACCCCTATTGTAAGTTAAATTTCGACGGGATATTACATTACTTTAGAAAATCATTATTTATCTTTAATGATATATAGTTTGTTGTTTTTGTTTACTTGTATACGGTATTAGTTGCTACGCAGTGAGCGCCGGAAGAAATATAACTGAACAAAAACTGGGCATTTTTCAGGATTTTTGGATATCCGTATACAATAAAACTTCCCCAGAGAATGTATATCTTCTCTGGGAAAAACAAATTTGGATTGTCGGACACCTTATGCAATAAAACAATATAAAACTTCTATATAAACTTTTTCAAAAGTGTAAATATTGTTTACATAGTATGTATTTAAAATAATATCAATAATTTTGAAATTCATAGCATTAAACAGAAACATCTTCAAACGAGTAATTTGAACTTGCTACAAAGGTATAGGATAAAGATCTTATATAGTTAAAGCTACCTTGAATGGCTTCTACATAACGTACACGTTTCACACACCGTACGCTACGACCCTTTACTAATGAATTACTTTCGCACTTAAATTTTAATTAACGGGTATCCAAACAAACATTAATACGTATGTTGATGTTTGTATATCCCTCGTTTTTATATTGTTCACCATATACATTTATCGTAAGACTAAAATACAAGCCACTCGCTCATCATTTAAAATTGACTATTACAATAAACCAAAAAACAGCATTCAGTCACCATCAAAAGCAAAACCACCGTAAACATTCTTTTTGCGCAGATTTCGCAAACGTGTCATCCGAGAGAAAACGGAGCATCGCCATCTCCATCACGACGCGCACCGCACACGCCAACGCAGATCGCGTATCTCTCGCCGAGAAAAAAGAACGCAGCCGTCGGAACAAAAACCACGACAGCGCGGAATCAATCAGTCTTAGGTTCGCCGATAAAGCATAAATTCACTTTGCTCTACACATGCGCGCGCGCTCTCGAGCAGACCGAGACAGAGAGGAAGAGGCCGAGAGAAATACGAGATGAGCCGACGCGTCATCGGGAGCTCCCCTTTCTCACGAACGTGCGCCCGCGCATGCACGTAAACGCTACCGTTTTGCATTTTTTCGGCAGGCCCTGCTCGCATGCAGTTGCTTACTTATACTTCTCTCCCCGTCTCCTTTTTTCGGGAGCGCGCGCGGCGATACTCGACACCGGCAAGGTCGCCGCTCCTCTGCTGCTGCTGCAGTGTGCGGAGTATTCTCTTTCACGGCTGATCTCACTGTGTGCGCATGCACATGCTCGTATAAGCGCGCGCGAACTTGGCTGCTCGCGGACACGGTCCGTGTTAAGGAAGTGTGTATAGGTGTAGCCGTTGGGCGTTCCTTTTTTTTTTTAAGTTGCTCAGTTGAGGGCCAATCGGGATGATCGTCGTTTTTTTTTACGCTGCTGCGAGGTGTGTAGCCAACTGTGTAACGTATTAACTTACCGAGTGCGAACGAGGCGAGATCGTGTGCTTGCTATTATTAGTTTTGTTTCGTATATTTACAAACAATGAGTTTGTTCATAATGGTAGTATTCATATTTTTTAAAACGACAAAGATGAGAATTGAATGAATGAATGAATTTGAGTTTATTTTGGTAAATTCCAAAATGATATTATATTGGAAATGAATTTTTTTAAGTAATTAGTTTATACTATTTTTTAAAGAAATCATTAAATAAAATGTACGTGGAAATATAATTTTATACTCGCAGTTTTTTTAATAAACATTAATATTCATATTACTGAATAAAATATTTTCTTAAAAAATTTCCCCGTTAAATAATGAAATGAAGTGGTACCCTATTCTTTTATAAAACGCTTTCTTCGTCGATAACAATACAGCCTGCTAAGTTATGGAGAAATAAAGCTTCGGCTAATAGTATAGGGTAAGCAATGAAAGAGAAGGGTCGGCTCCCCTTTCACAATAAAATAATTTAAAAATTCAACAGAATAAACGTTTTCCCATTTTGCACTCTTGTATATTGAATTCTGCAAATTATTGGAAAATCTGCATTATATTTGCTTCGATTTCCCGGTGTTCTATAATAAACCTTTTATAAAAGAACTTATCTATAGGGACACAGAAGTATTTGTTAGAAGTTAAACAAAACGCCTTCTACACATACTACGTTGAAGTGTTCACGAAAAACATTTAACAACGATTTCTACAAAAAAATGCCACCATTCTTATAAAAAAGATAACATTCATAACAGAAAAATCACAACCAAGAGTCCCAAAATCTCGTGAACTAAACTTCGTCAAATCAACGCTAATATCCTTTGCACAGCGCGCAAGACCGCGCGGGCGAACGAGCGTATAAACGCCGCACATAGTCTTAAGCTCGTGCGCGTTTGGCAAGCGCGGCGAGGAGCCCTGCTAGTCTCGCGGGAATCGCAATTTATCGCGCAGCGACGGCTGTACCCAGGGCGCGGACCCCGGGTGCGTTATCGCGCTGGCCTGCATTGCAGCGCCGCCTTGAGGAAGGCTGGAGTTGATACGGATGTAAAATGGTTTTTGATAACGTTGTAGTAATTTTGAGCAGTAAAATAACTGATAAATTGGAATTCACAATGTTACGAGAAAAATGTAGGGTATAGTTCGCGTTGTTAATTTATTAGTCGGTATTTTATGTTCAAGTGAATTTAAACAGATTTTACATAGAAATTTTTCCTATTCAAAGTTTAGACAAAAGAATGCTATACATTTACAAATTCAAGATTGAATTTATATATTTTCTATCCATACGAGTGCCTTATAAATAATACAATAAATTCAAATACACTCAATAGTTTCTAGAAATGCTATAGATATAGACTATAATTGATTTACGATAAGGTAAAGTAGGTAGTAGTGGGAGTTTTTACCATACTTTTTATACATATATCATATTGCACGTAACACAGCATTAAATTAGTTTGTAAATACTACTGGTGTTTACTTTACTCACCGGGGGGGGCTGAGAAGTAATGTGGTTATGAGTTTTGACAATCAACAGTTGATACAGAAATTATGATGTCTAAACAATGCCATTTTCTTTAATCTCTAATTCAACAATTCTTCAAAGATTTTTAAACGGCACTTTCTTTTAAATAATACTATAGCTCAAGAATCAAGTAACAAAAAGAAGTGAAGAATATTTAACTTATTAATGAGCATCAAGGAAGACTTCGATCACGCTCGGGCCGTCGATTATTCCCTCCTCGTTTTGCATCGCTGCCTTCTCCATCGCCGCCACCCCTCCGGCATAGCCCTTCGCTATACATAGATATATAAGCAAATCCACATATTTTTTAACTTTTAATTCATTGCAAGTTTCAAGGTATGGTACACCAGATATGGTAATTGTCCATAAAAAATACTAGGAATTGAAAACAGGCGGATAATCGTACTCCGATCAGTAAGTGGTTTCTAAGTGGTATCTAAATTTCAACGTAAGAGAGTGAGCTGAATATTTTTTTACAAATATTTCACACTAATTGTAAACAAAAAAATGAGGTAATAAAGCTGTGTTTGACTTAGAAAAAAAGCGATAATTAAAGGAAATTAGGTATATTATGGATTTTTGAAAAAATCTAATTTTTGTCATTTTTGGACTCTATGATTTTCAATAATGAACTTAAATCTTAAAAACCAATGCAATATATTTCTAGACTGCCTAAGAAACAAATTAAACTTTGAATCAAGTATGTGCCACATCATGAAGTGTTTTTATGAGCGTTTAAATATGAACATTTTCAGCGTGATTTGTAAAAGAAAACAATATTTTACCCAATTTTAAGGTAGCACATTTACAGAGTACTTGCAAATCCTACCGATGCTAGTGTGCTCACTTCTTCTACATGTATGACAATGTTTGAACGTTTGAGAGAGAGAGAGAGAGAGAGAGCAATTACTCTTGCTTTGGAAAGCGCCCGCGCTCATCTATTATAGGTAGTGTTATTGTAACGAATCCGTGTGCGATTGTGTCCAGTGTGTGCGAAAGTATTTGTTGTGACGAGTGAGCTTGTGCCCACTCTGCCACGATAGTGTGATCTTATCCGGAGCGAGCGAGGGACCTGCGAGCAACGCACCAGGAGCTGGTGCGAGGAGATAGCCGGTGACACCGAGCACGCAGCCTTTGTATGTACTGACTTGGTTTATCTCTCTCTCCATCTCTCCATCTCTCTCTAACTTGTGGCAATCCGGGTCCCTTCCTCGCGCCCGTGGATCTGCGATTCGCGCATTATAATTTTCTTTTCCGTTAATAAATCGAGAGAGAGTGCTTTATTTTACTTTCACGAGTATTAATTTGTAGATTTTTTTCCCGTGTTACTATTAATTTGATTAAAAGAAAAAATTAAACTCCAAAAACCGCTCCATACAGCACCAACGATCGCAGGTGGTCACCAGCAGCGGCACGTATCCACGTATATTTATATCACCATGTACACAAGTTACAACGGCTGGTCAAGCCGCTCCAAGTCGACGACGGACGTGTACCGGGCGTCGACCGGAGTAAGCGAGCTCGAGGATGACTCGTCGTACCCACCGGCCTCCTACTCAACCTTGTCACGTCTCGGTAATCGTCGCCGTCGCGAAACCTCAGCGTCGACTACCAACATTTCGTGCGCCTGCTCTTACCTCGCCGACGACGTATGCAAGCAGTTTGAACACGGTTTCGAGACTTCGACGAGCAGCAAAAGCAACGACGCCGAGGACGCGCCGCCGTCTAACGCGCGCTCCAACAACTTCGTGAAGCGGCTGGTGGAGACGCTCGAGAGACGACAGCGCGAGCAGCAGCAGCAGCAGCGCAGCTTCATCGGTGGCAGCAAGATCGCAAACCACGAGTTTTACAAAGTAGACGGCGTGAGGGGAGGATACGTGGAGTTGAGAACGAAGCTGATCGCCCCCGAGAAGGTGCAGGGCAAGGTATTCGGGGGACGACTGATACAAGAGAAGAAAGAGAGAGACGAGGAACAGGAGAAGCCGAAAGTGCCGGAACGAAAGCTGGCGATGCTCGAGGAGAGGCCAAGATTATCCGACAAGAGACATGAGCGGCTGGGCCATGAGCCGACGCTGCCCATACGGTGGGTAGATTGTTGCGGTCTCGTTGTTGAGTGATGTGGTGATGTGGATAGGTTTGATATAGATTTTTGAAAGTCGGTTTCCTAGATTTTATTGAAAACCATATATTCACCTTGAATGAACTTTCAGGTTTGTAATGGTCTCAAACACTGTAAACATTTTAGAAAGTTTTGTAATAATTACTATATTGTTTGGTAAAGTAACCGCAATCTGTGAAAATTTTTAAAATCTGATATTTTACATATAAGAATTTCTACATTTCTGCATTTTGATAAGACTGTTTATAAATGTTTTTAAAAATATAAATACATATGAGGAACGTCTTCCAAAATAAAAGTTAAACTAAAAACATCGATTTCCTCTCGAACCACTTGTTAATGGAACATCGCTCTAAAAGATTTGCTATATAGAACAAAATTCCTATAATAAACTTATCCTCTCTGTCCACCAGAATACCCAGAGTACACGCACGGCACCTGGAGGACTTGAACGAGCACCAGGACGAGTACATCTCGTCGGGCGACGACTATTCGTACCACCCATTCTACGAGCAGCGCGAAACCTCACCCACCCAGGAGAACGACTCCAACACGACTTTTAAACCCTCCAAACCTAGAAAGATGACAACGGCTCGTCGCACGCTGAAAAACGTAATCTCAACGATCAAAGGCTGGCGGCTGGGTCCTAAAAGCCTGCCCAAGGGTTCGCGCGACTACTACGCGACGCGCGAGAGCCTCGGCGAGGAGATGCAGACGTTCCACCGCGACACTTTGCCCCGACTCATGGAGCACGCACAGATGAAGAGTCTGGGAGTCGCCGAGCAGCGTGACAAGAAGCTGCAGACACCTCGCGAGTTCACCACGTTGATCGGCAGTCCTAGTATGATAGGTGAGGAGAGACAGCGAAGCACCGCAACAATACACACGGTGTACGGTGCTCAGGGCAGATTGTCAAGGTTACCGGACGTCGCCAGGGCGCAATCCGAGCTAGTGATGGACGAGGCCGGCGAGGTCCCGCATGGCTCCAAGAAGGTTGTGGTGAGTGATTTAAAAAGTTTATTATAGAATTTTAATGTTATCATAATAATTGAAGTTTCACAAATTTCAACAAATTACAAAAGTAGAATATGTACGGGTTGTGATCTGTAAATTATGAAAATAAAATGAAATGAAAATTAAAAAAATTATTGTAGAAACCGCTTTGAAATTGAATTAAAGCATTCGCGAGTAGGTTTTCAAAGTTTTTATTTAACTTTTTTAATTAATAAGATTAGCCTTTTGCAAAAACTGATGTTAAAAGCAGTAAAAGCTATAATTTAAGCACATAAGTGTAAATTTATGATCAAATGTTTGTAAAGTATTACAAAAGCCCAATTTTGAAAGCTTCTATTATTTTTTTTTTTTTAATCATTTTCCACTTTTTGCGAATCTTAAATATTGTTTTTCTATAATTTCTCGCAAAAACTGTTTCTTTATATTAAAAAAAAATTTTTTAGTGAGTTTCCCCGCATATATTTTTATGTTGAAAAAGGTATTTTTATTAAAAAATAATTAAAGAGTGTCTCTAGCTCTTCATCTAAAAAACCATGGTTACACCTAACACCCTATCACTAAAATCATTATAATTACCCTTTCGCAGTCACCATCCGTACCACCGTCCCCTATAGGAGCACCAGAACCCGAACTCCTAGTTCGCCCGTCGGAAGTGCGCGACATCGAGAAGCGCTATTCCAGCGACTCAGGTAAGGTGCAGTTATGGCGCTGCCTGCCTGCACAGCTGGCAGCCTCGACAATGACCCTCGACGTCGTCTACGACGTACCACGGCTCATCACACCTGCCACCGAGGATGTGATCATTCAGCAGCGGCTACGGCCGTCCTCGAGCCACGAGTACGCCACCATCAGTGGCGGCGACGCCGAGGAAGATGACGAGGATAAACGCTTACATTGCACCGCTTTCACCACTTTTTAAAAGGCGGTATGAGTATTGGAGAGCGTGAAGATAGAGGAAGTTTTAGGTATAGTGCGAGATTTAGTTTTTCTGTAGTACCTGCTTTGCTATTCGTAAGATGATACTTGTCATATTTAAATCATCTGATAGAATTAAACTTATATTGCAACTATAATTACTGCCATAGATTTTAATTCGTTCGTGGATTTACAGTAGATAACTTTATTTTATTATTTTATTTAATACACCCTTTATACCGATAGGCGCTATTGTAAATTCAATTTTAATTAATCTTTTATAAGAATTAATAATGATGATTATATTTTTAACTATCATATAAACTGATACAATGTTGACGGGTTTCTTCTATGGAAACCAATATTATTAATTACATGGAAAGTATCTGAAAATTGGGCGGTGACAATACTAATTAAAAGAAATATAGGTTAAAACATGAAAAATATTAATTTTAAGGTGAATATTATTTAATGAATTGATAACTAATTAGTAATGTTATGCAATTACTACAACAAATTATGAATATTTCTATTAAACTAATCATTGTTCAAAGTGGTTTATCCATTTACATAGTTTTATCACAAACAAATGGTATCTAACAACGAAATCGCATAAAAACTATTTGCAAATATATCTATTGCCATAATTTGCATATCAGACAGTAGATGTCGTATGATAATACCTGAATAAAAATATACGCTGAGTGTATAAAGGTTACGCATGATTAATCAGAAGTTACAGACGGAAAATCGATTTTCTCTGTGTTCATTATAGTTTGCGTGTGAATGTGTGTAGTGAATATTAACGAAAAAAGATTTAGTGCAATTACATTATAAAATAGGTGTAGTACAAAGGTCTTAAAATTATCAAGAAAGACTTAAAACTAGGTGCATGTAATAGCTTATAGTAAATATAAACGATTAAATTTTCGCAAGTATGATCCTATATTTTTATAATTTTAGATTTAGTATAAAAAATAAGTTTTAAAATTGTAACAATTTTAAACTACCTGATTTAATACAAACTCTAGTGAGATTAATGTATATATTCGAATCCAGTATATAATAACTGAAAATAACTCGGTTTAATTATTACGCAATTAATATCTATTGAAACATTGAATTAATAAGTTTACTAAGTTAAGGGGGTGTCGCACTATACTAACACTGTTTTATCGGCGGAACATGTAAAAGTAATTAATATAAATAAAAGGATAATGATTTACGCTTTGAACAAATTCAGTGGCCCTGCGTAATGGTGTAATACATCATTCTACAAAGTTTTGAGGCAAAAAACCGACGACACCTTTGTTTATTTTTGGAACTAAATTTGGTTAATTTTCGTTCCAAAAATAAACAAAGGTGTCGTCGTTTTTTTGTCTCAAAACTTCGTAGAACGATGTATTTAGAGGATTACGCAGGGCAAGTGAATTTGTTTAAGACGCAAATCATTATCCTTTTATTTATATTAATTATTTTGACATGTTTCGCCGATAAAACAGGGTTAGTAGTAAAGTAGGACTATCACACCATCTTAAGTTAATAAGTTAAGTTAAGTTTAATAAGTTTAATAAATTTACTCCCTCATATTCGTGGACCTCGCGTCTCCCGGCTACTTGGGTTTAAAAATTATTTAAATAATAGTCTTGCTTATTATTGCACGTCTACGTAATTTCCTAATATGCGTGGACCTCTCATCCCCGGCTACTTGGGTTTAAAAATTGTTTAAATAATTGTTTTGCTTATTGTTGCTGATCGACGTAATTTCCTAATATGCGTGGACTTCATATCCCCCGCCTACATGGGTTTTAAATTTTTTAAATAATTGTCTTGCTTATTGTTTTCCAGTTTTTGGGGTTTCTAGATTTTGGGCTTTTCCTTCTTGATAATCCAGACTTGGAAAAATGACCGAGTGACGCCCCTGAATACAACTTTGTTTCCCTTGCACGATCTAGGAAACGAAAAAATGGCATTCCCCCTCATGTATTTGCTAGAAAAACAGCAAAAATCTAATCATCATTTTTCACTTGTTTAATTATCCTGTTTTTTCAGTTTTTATGATTAATGCATTATATTACACACACTTTTGTCTAACCTTCAAGTCCTAATCTAGCTTCTTTTTGTTTAAGATACAGGTCGTACTGTTCTTTTTTTATAGATATTTACTTTCTTTTTCGGTTCAGGTTTAGGTTTATCACTAATTTCAGTTATATTATTTTTTGGATTATTTATCTTTTTCAGATTTTTCTATGGGTTGCTCTTGAGTTTCTTTTGGCTTGGGAATTTCATCTTTAGGGGGTGTTGGCTTTTTTTTTTTTTTAATTACTTGTAAGGCCTATATTTATTTAACTGTTTTATAATTTTTAATTTTAATAACATAAATTAGTTGCAATAAATTTTCTTTCCATTTTCATATAATATTAATTTTAAATTAGTAAATTGAAAGCATATTTGTTTATAGATAAATTTATTTTTTTTATTAAATTTTCCTTATAGGATATTAATAATGCCATTCTTAAATAATCTTTTATCTTTATAATTGCAAATATGCACATTTAAAGCTTAAAGGAATAATTAGTCAATTAAACGGCAAATAAAAATTATAAATTTTATGATTGGAAATAATTTAAAGTAATATTTGAAGCAACATACAATAAAATTCTTTTAGACCACCGTATTAGTATTTGCTAAAATATGTGTAATTAATAAATAATAACTATATTTACGATAATACTGCAAACACTTGTGCAATATTAAGCTTCACCGATTATTTTTATATCCATACGACCGATCTCATGTTTTTGTAAACTTGTATTAATTATTTTTGTAGAATTAATACGTTATGTTTAACAATTTTTGTATTAGTGATAACTTTGCTTGTAATTCATGTAATAAAAATAAAAAAGAATAAATGTTCTCTTTCTCTCTTTCGATCTCCCTCCCTCCCTCCCTCCAAGACCCTCGTCTTTTCCGGCTGAGGCCTTTCTCCTCTCGGCGGCCCGACGTCACGGGACGTTACCGAATGAAGTTTGCGGTATTATTAGCTGATTTGAATAGGCCGCCGGCCGAGATGTTGACGCTAAACCCTCGACACCCATTGTGCGGTATTAAGTACAGTGATTCCGTGTGGGATAGATGCGGAAGGAGGGCTGAGGGAGGAGGGGGAGGAGCGGATTTTATACTCGCGAGGAAGTTTGTATCGGTGAGGATCCGGTGGGCGTCTGGTGTTGTAGATCTAGTTGATATAATAATTTGAGTAATATATATATATAGCATTAATAATTATTTTGTTATAAAGTCAGAAACATGGATGACATTATAGTACATGGTTTAATAAATTATTCCACATTAATTTATAATACAATATTAGAACATAGCTATAGTAAACAGAACTTGTATTCTTTAGCGTTTTTTGCGCAACAAATCCTTATTTAAAATTTAAGAATCACAATTCCCACGAATAATAATGTATAAAGCCAAGTTTATTCCGAACGACCGCCTAATCCGGATTAAAGCTGAAAAAAAAGAGAATGGCCCGGCTCTTGCTTAACACCTTCTTCGTTTAATAGCGAAATAGCACGCGTTAGTTTGCGCATTACGAGAACGGCAAGTAGTTTTAAAGTGGAATATCACCTCGACGCGAAAAAAAACTTTAAATTAGCCGTGCACGCGGTGAATTTAAGCGAGCCACAATTTTCTTTTCCCGCAAGGCGCGCAAAGGCAGTAGCGGCAGTGGCGGTGCTTATGCACGCGCCTACGCTCGCGAATCCGCCCCTCCTGCAAACTCGTAACTACCCCCGGGAAGTCGTCATTAGCACGGGTGCGCGCATTACCGGCCGGGCGCCAAAAGTCCGCCGCCGCCGGCTCGCAACTTATTACGAAGCGCGTTATTAGAGTACAAACCTGCGCGAAAAGTATACGAGCGCTACTGTGCGGTCGCGCCTCACCTATACGTACACATGCACAGCATACACATAGGAGGCTGACCCAGAATGTCGCGCGAGAAAAAGTGCGCCGAAGGGCATGGAGGAGCGAAACCCGGGCGCGCACGAGCGTTGCTTACTCGTCGACAAGTTTCGCGCGGGGATCTCGCTGATGTCGGCCAGGAAGTTGGAAAGTTCGCTCGCTTGTGTGTGTGGATGTGGGCGCGGACTTTGGGCGCGCGGCCGGCGAGTAATCGCTTTTTGTTGCTCTTCAACGAATTGTCAGAGGCGGCGCCTCAGCGCACAATGCCTGCGTGCACACGTTGGCTAAAAGGGTATGTAAAGGTATTGGTGGAAGAAATTGAATAATTGTTAATTATTATATTTCAGGTGTTGGTTACCCAGGTAGAAATGCTTACCAACGGCTACCGAACCGTTCGTTAATTTTTAAATTAAAAACGTCATTCCAGATTATGTTGCTATTGTCAAGGAAGAATAACTTTTTATACATGTTGAAAATATTATATTGTAGATGCTTTAAAATATAGTGATAGTTTTAGTTTTAATTAAATTTCGATGTTAATCTTAAGTAGAAATGCTTCCATTTGATTAACATGTTAACCAACGAAGTTGGTCTATTTTCTACCGGGATATACGTAATGATTTACTGCAAATTTGCTTCTATTTTACGCATGGCCAAAATATTAAAAAAAAAAAGCAATGCGCTTTTAGATAACTTACCTTTTCCCATTTTATGTGATTTACAATGTCTAACCCTAGTCGGAATTTTCTACTGATTTTCCGAATTTCTGTCATATGATTCTCAATTTTTCCTTTACTCGAGGTTAATTTTTTTTTTAATTTATATTTTGACAAGGTATAAACAACAGATATTACATATTTCTTCTTTCTAATAGTCGAATATTGCAAGTACGATGGCACTCTGCTATTCTCAGTCGTGTTGGGGAAGACCACAAATAAGAAAACTTGCAACCATGATTCAACAATTTTCATTTCACCGTCCCGATTCTAAATGAGAATCTTTGGTCGGTACGAACATAGATGTAGACGAAGTCTCGCGAGCTTCGTAAAAAAAGTGCTTGTATGGGTAATATGCGCCGCGGCGCTGCGTTAAAAACTACGCGAAAGCTCGTCTCGCGCAAAACTTGCACGCGGCGTTTACAGCTTAAGCCAACTCGTAAATCTCGCTCTTTTTTCCGCCGACCAGGGGCATACAGCAATTCTTACCACGGGTAAAAAAGGGGAAAATGAGCTCTGCTAGTTGTTTTCGTAGTGGACGAAGGCAAATGTAGACAATGAAAGTTGACTTACTTTTTTACTAAATCTGAAACGAAACCGGTTGTTTTCTCCAAAGTTTAGTTATCTAATGAGGTTTTAAAATTATATTAATGAATACATTTGTCAAATCGGTAGAAGATATAATTCTATAAAAAGATTTACGGAAAAGTTTTTTTACCATGATTTTGACTGGTTTAAGCCATTAAAAACGAAATAAACGTAAAAAAAAGTTGGTGGTAAATAAAAAGTATAAGGAACCAAGTAATACTACAAGGTAACTATAAAGTAAAGCTTTTTACGACGAGCTTCTTTAGATGTAACGTATTTATTGTGCAATAAAAAGTTCACCCGCGAAGAAAATGAGGAAATGAGCCACACATTGTTTACTGAATGTCAGACTTAATTCCCTTTACGTTTTGTAGAGCTTATACACGATGTTACGCCATGAGCTAAGTGGCACTCTGTCCACAAAAGTTATAAACTTTCTTTTCTGACACTTCATCTTTTATGCTTTATTAAAAAGTATTTCGACAAGTTTAAGAACAGTTATTTAGGACACATAAAACCAATAAAATTTCAAGTAACAGTAGCAATCTCCATTATTAACATTTAAAAATTTATTGTTCTATTTTAATGCGTGTATAGAACCTTTTAGAAGTATTTTAAATTTTGAGAGTTTGTTAAAATATTGTCAGGCATGTTCCATAACTATTTTTGTTATATTTTACGATTTAAATTCTTTATAACCTACGCATGCAGAAAGTTTGTCATGAAAATTAATGGACGAATTTACTTTGTTTTAATAAAAATTTCGCGCATGTACACATAAAATCCATTTTCAAATCTGTCACTCTTATTCTAGTTTAATATTTGATGCCTAAAAAGCGCTGAAACAACTAAAAAGAAAAACAAATTTATCTCTAACTATTTACTTTTATTTTATATAATAAAATAATATGCACGGAAAATGAATGCAAAAACTTTTCAAATTTTAAACCATCTTACAATAAATAAATGTTGCTCGCCTTTCTGCAGTCCTCCACTTTTTTTACTAACACTCAAGCTCTGAGCAGTGTTAAGTACGAGGCAATAATTTCATAATGAGCGTCCATTCGATCGCGAAGCATACTGTCAGATATATATACTCTCTCCCTCGCGGCCAAGAAGAAGGATTAAGCGCCAAATCAGCGCTCGCTCAGCACCTATAACTTTTACAGCGCCATTCGAAGCCAATAAAGAGTCCGAAATAGCGCGCCGAAAAAAAAGGAGGAAGCGCACACCACAGCCACAAGTGCCTCGAAGGGACGCAACGACTTCCAGAAAACTTTAGCGCTGCTGCCTGCTGCCAGTGTCCTTAACGGTACTCGAAAGCGTTAATAAAACGCTGTGACGAGCCTCGACAAAACTTGAGGAGTATAATGGCGTCCAGAGGAGTGAGTGAGTGAGTAAGAGAGAAAGGGAGGGAGAGTTGCTCTTATTACGCGACGAGGGCCAGAACGCATTAACACTGCGAGAGCGCGCTGCAGCACAATGGCAGAAGCAGGCAGGCTCTTTTCCTCCGCGAGTGGAAAGCCGAAAGCTGAGCGGAAAACTCGTTACCGCGGCTTGATTGTTTGTAAAATTGCTTAGTCCGCGCGACGTTTGGCCCCTTGGGCTCGAGTTGCCTTTGCATCGCGTTGATATAGGACTAAAGAAGCTGTGAGCATGGGAGAAAAGATGGTAGACGCTTACTTTTTATGCTTCTAGCTCTTCTAATGTCTACGTTGATCTATTTATTAATTACTGAAGTGAATTTTCACATTCTTTCGGATAGAGTTAAAATATATATAGAGACAAACTTATGTTGTTGTGGTACTAATAATATTGCCGTAATTTGAAACATAAAGTAAACTATTATCACAAGTAAAGTAAATTGACTTGGTCTCATGAATATAGGATACATAATTTTTACTTCCATAAATGAAATTTGCATTTTGTATTTTTGCGCAATTAAGATTGAAAACAACAATAATACTGAAATACGTGAAACTAATTTGCATGAGCAATGAATATTTAAAATCAATTTGCATAAATAAATTATACTAACATGAAAACTTTACCAAAACTAGGGTAAAAAAGAGAGATGAGAATTAGCGGTAACCCGTAGAAAAGCAAAAATAATAGAGAGAGAACGGTTAAAAGAGGTAGAAAGGTCAATCGCAATAATAAAGAAAGGAAAACACAAAACGCAAGGAGGGGGACAATGAAAGGGGGAATCGCATAATCGGCCGAGTAGCAGCCGTAACACCGTAACTTCGCTGATGGCGAATAAAACTTGGCTGTAAGTGAATCGAGCGGTGAATAGGAAGCGAACGAAAAACGCGCGAGAGAGACAGAGGGAGCGAAGCGTAGAGCGAGAGACCGGGTAAGAAAGTCAAAAAGTTCGGGCAAACTACTAAATGCAGCGGAAACTTTCCCACTTCCCCCCGGTGTACGAGGACTCTATACCCGGGGACCGAGGGTGATTGCGCGCGCCGAGTCCTTGGCCTTACTGACAGCTTTCGCGATTACACGCGGATCGAACTTATACTGAGCGCACACACCGAACTAAATCGTCGTCGCACGCGCTCGCTCGCTCGCGAGAATCCGCGAATTGATTGCGCTATATACGTACGTACGTGTGCTCGCGCCAATTGAACGAACGGAAGAGAATAGAAGTCGTTAATTATTTTGCTGGCTGTAGGCTGAGAGGGAGGGGGAATTTCATTTGGTTATAAATTAAAGGCTGGCCGATGATTGCGGCGACGCTCGCGCAGTCATTGTTAAATATTGGATTTAACGCGCGTTAAATAATCCGCGCGCGCGCGCGCTGATCAGAATCCGGATCATTGCAGGTCCGCACGTTTCATGATAATCTGGCGCAGTTTGTTCGAGAGCGGCGAAAATGTTGCTTGTTACCTAAACGAGTCTTAATGTAATTTATATAGCGGCGCTGGTATCGATAGCTCTCACTTTTAACTTAATACATAGCTTTATACGTGGCTTGTTACATTTTATTATACATTATATCCTTTGAAATTTATAATATCGACTTTGCTATGCGTTATTTACATGTACGTAGATAATTAAAAAATCAATTTTGCGTTAATCCTGGACGTTTCATTTACAGGAAATCTTCTTCATTGCACACAATAATCTACACGGTTAGTTGGCTATTAGTTAGCAAAGTTACTTGACTGCGGATATTGACCTAATTACAAATTTCGCGGTAGATCGTTACACGACCCGTGTCCTGTCCTATAATATATCATGCTTTTACGTAATCATTATTTCGAAATTTATTGTACCAAAGTTTATTTATGCACCGCATTTTATATATTAGTATTATATTTGCACAATAGGTGCCTGCCGCTAATTTATATCATATGGAAATTACAATATAAGTATACTTAAATTATACCTACCCTCAAAGGTACAATTATTATTTATACTACTTTGATATCCTTATTGGCAAAAGCGTATTCGTATACACGCTATATTTATTATTAATTTTGTAATGACATATGTCACCGAATCGAAGTACATTTCAATCCCAACTACGTTCAATTTCGACATTTCGGAAAACTGTGCGAGTAAATCGTCGCGGTAAATAGAAAAGTAAGTTTCGCTCGATCCATCTCACTTTGTATTCTCTCTGTCCCTCTCTCCTGCCGAGCTATTGATTCTACTGTACACAATCGCAAGGCATGAGAGCAGACGTCAAGCGCTGGGAATTGTTTAGAAACTGCGCGCGGCAACTAGTACAGAGTTGACAGTTCATTTCGGAAAACGTCAAACTATTGATAAGTCCTTACTACCGTAGAGGGGACAAAAACAAAGCCATAAAGACGATCGAAGAAACGATGCGACGACAAAATACACCTGCCACGCACCAGAGGGGAGAAAATTCTCTGCAAAGTGGGTCAAGCGAGCTAGGCTACCGGATGCGCGCGGGGAAATATAAGTCGCGCAAGTCGAGGGTCAAGAGAAACGCGGAGGCGTACCCACACACAGCGAGAGGGCAACCGATGTAGGAGCCGACCGGTCGAGCGAACAAACCACTTAGCTCGTTAGAACGTTGACTCTGCAGATCGGTTGCGCTCCAGGGCGGCGGGCAGCTCTTCGATGCGAGCGGCGGCGGTACGGAGTGCTTCTAGGGGGTAGGTTAATCAAGGCTCCGGATGCAGCGAGCGAGCGAACGAGCGCGAGACGAGACGAGTTTGGCTAATACGCCGGCGAACGGAGTTACCGATGTACAGTTGAAATTTGTTTTCGATTAACGGGGGATGGCTTTGTCCGACTAGATCATAATTGAGTTTTAAGTTAGCGAGGTTCAATAGGGTCCGGCTTTTTGCAGGTTAAATGAGAAAAAACATGGGATGTGGAGAGACGATGCGGGATCCTTTTTAAGCGTTTGTCGACAAGTATATTTGGGTGATAAAAAGACACCAATTCGTGTGTATTTCAAACGTTCGTTGTATAAACTTTAAATGATTGGTAGCAATGTCATAATAATAATCACGTAAACGCATTAAAACCATAATAATTAAGGTGAAGGATGGGTCAAGTTTGCACCGTTGGAATGCAACGAAATAATTTTTTACAATTAATTAAAGTTACTAGGCAGTGAAAATTTGCTCTAAACCTTTGTCATAAAGTTATTTTATACTATAAAATACTAAATCTCCATGCGAAATTAAAATTAATCAATATGATTTTGAAGTAAAAACAATTTTTTTTTATTTCGTTGCACTCAAAGGTTGCAAACTTCAAATCCATTAAGAAGGATAATACCTTGGAAGAGGGATATAATTCTCTCTTTTTCTTTTTTAAATAAGTCACCATTTTAAAGTGAGTGTACGTCAAATAAATGCAAAGTTCAATTTCCACACATTCTTGACATAACATTCAATCGAACCGATGAAATGTAAGAACAGTTGTGTCAAAATTTTCACCGAATAAATTCGGAGAAATATTTCTTTTTACCGGAAGTCATATACGTCCTAGTCAGGAGGTCTCTTATAGAACGGACGATCGGATGACGAAGCAATTTCCCCACAGTACGCGTGCACACATACATAGCCAAACGTTCGCAAAAACCAAAAATGTCTACCCGTACTCTGTCGACGAGGTCGAATCGCCGCGCGAGCTGCACTCGGCCGCCGCTGCTGCTCCGTCCTTTATCACCGGTCCGCGCGAGAGAGAGAGAGAGAGAGAGAGAGCGAACAGCCCAGGCTCGCGCCGCGCGCCAACTCCATTCGTCGTTCTTCTCCCATATAACCCCGCGGCGGCGCGTTTAATCTTTATTATTATCGCCACCCCGCGCGCGCCCTGTGAAGCGGAAGCAGGTCATGCGCGAGCTAACGCAGTTATATACGCGAGTTGAAAATTGTCTGCCGATGTCTATATGTGTGTGTGTGTGTGTGTGTGTGTGTGTGTGTGGGAAGGGCCGCGCGCGCAGATGCGATCCATGTAGTGAAACTGCAGTTTCATGGAGTGTAAATAAGGGCTCGAGAAGCGCAAGAGAGAGAGAGAGTAGGAGGAAGAGAAGGAGGGGAATAGAGGGATGAACACCCGCGTACTATGGTCTACTGCTCGCTAGAGAGTGCGAAATCCTGTTTTCGTTTCGGGGACCAAAACATGCGCACACGCGCGCTCACGCGGTTAGGTGTACTAGCCAAGTTTCGGTTGGATTGATCATTTAAAGGCTCCGGAGCGACTAGCGAACTTGGAATACTCGGTTATGGTGATGCACCTCGACCGTTTGCTCGACAATGCTACATGACACAATGTTCGATTCATAACGTTCTGCTTCTGTATCCTTGTTTCGTTATTAATATTTACTTCTGTAGTTTTTAATGTATCGAGAAAAATGTTTATACTCAGATTTGACAGTAACGGCATATTTTGCAAAAAAAAAAGAGATGTGCTATATAGTAAATGTGTTCTTTAAGAAAACAATATGCGCAAAAAACAATTGAATGTAAAATTCTCCTTTCAGCATAATAATACCTTGCATTATGCATCGGTATAATCTTAGCATCTGCTAGTCGGCGAAAAAGCACTATAAGATCGTAGATTTAAGACCCCAAATAAGCGGGGGCGAAAAGTTAAAAAGCCGATAAAAGTAAAAAAGAAGAGCGGATGAAGAATGCCCCTATGTGCGCGCGAGGGCCTCTCGCTGTCCGCCCAATATTAACTCGCGGCCCGTAATGCGTTAAATTCTGACAGGCGTTCTCGCGCAGCAGCAGCAGCAGCTCGAGAGAAGGGCAGAGACCCTAAATCTTGCCCGGACGCTTCGTTCGCTCAACATCCACGAGAGAGTGTTTTCTCGCATTATGCTGCGCTCCACGACCTCCGATAATAAAGCTCGGCCTATATATATTTACGCGACGCGCTTCAAGCTGCATTTTATCGTAAATTTTGAATACTTCCGAAGGTTTTCTCCAAGATTCTGGCCTTCGTTATTTATTGATGCTGAGACAATAAGTTGGGAATTTTCTCGAGCTCGCGAGAGAGACGGCGCTACTTAACGCTGATGACGTACTTTGTCGTGTCTTCTTTTTTCAAATAAACGGCACTGATTTTATGCCCGTGTGAATTATACGCGCGGCACGTAATGAATATCCCTTTAATAAATTATTCGTTTTGTGTTTTAAAGATAGCCCGTCATTTTTCTTTTGCATTTATTGTAAATATATGTACGGTTGTTCCTCCTTCGAAAATAAGTATAATTTACGAAAAAGTATGGTAAACAGCGTACGCTGAAGCTGATGTTGTCAATTTTGTTCAGGTGATATTATTGTACTATGATGGTTCAGAAATAATTATATATTTATTTTAAATAAATAAAAAATTTGTCCATTTCTCTGCAATAATAAACATTCACTTAAAGACTTACCACAAACGTGAGTTGCATAATTCTGTTAAACTTACTTGTAACAAAAATAAAAACAGATACGTTATTATTATTATTATTATTCTTAAAACCGTGTCATAAAGTAAAATATGTTACATAAACTAGTCTCGTAGGCCGTTGCTAAGATTATTTTGAATAATTTTCTTCATGATAAATCTTTAGAATTTATTACCCCATTTATGAATTCCAGAACGTCAGGAAATAAATCTTGCATCATTATACTATACATTCTACAATTGAAAAAATCAAGACACAGTGTCAAGCAATCACAAAGCAGTCAAGTGAGGTCATCAAGAATATAATAACAGCGCTTTTGAATGAAACTCACACGTTGCTGCGCCATGCGCTATAGCAAAGACCGTTATCGTTTATTCCACAACTATATTTCTCTTTTAATTTCCATTATTTTATAAAAACAATAACACGCGGACTGTTTTCTTCGACAAATTGAAATTTAACCTTTGTATTTTGATTTATGATCGGAAAACATAGACGCATATGATATAACGAGAAATTCCTATTCATAAAACAACGAGACTACACTTTACTATTTAAAACTGTATTTATATTTCGTTATTTGCAATTAATTTCAGAACGGCGCAATCCAAACAGCCCCACCTGACCTCCCCCAATAAAACTACTTCCCCCCACGCCATCACTGCGAAAATAAACAATCCGTCGAGCAATTCCGCGTCAAGCGTCGAAATCGAATTTCGATAAACGCGCAAAACACTCGAGAGCTGGAGAAACGCGCGCGGCGGGCGCGAGAAAAGCGAGAAGCGCGCGAGTAAGGGACGACGACGGGCGGGGTGAAGAAGAAGTTAGCCGTTCTCGCATTTATCCTCGGCTGCGGCGGCGGCGTCGCAGCTCCGCCCAGGGCACAATGGGACGCATTGATTATTCGCGGCGCAAGCTCCCCGAGCATTACCGAAGACTTCCTCCTCCTCTCGCGCTCTCGCCTGCCGCCGTTATCCTCCGGTTACGCACCTGAATGGCCTTCTCGCCCTCTCCGCAGTAAAGGATTCCCCCTTCCGACGTCTTCGATTGGGAGAAGGGGGCAAAAAAGCGTCGAGATTTACAGGTTCGACCGAGCGCAGCCCCCCCCCCCCCCCGTGCGAGCGCACTGTTCTCCCCGGGCAAAGAGAAGGTGGTAGTTTACTGTGAGCGCGAGCGCCCCCGCCCCTTTTACGCTTCTGTTTTTTGGTTTTCGAAAAAGGGGGTTGGAAGAGCAATTTTGAGAATACAGAGGGACGACAAACAAGTTTTTTCCTTTGTCGATAGTTCGACATTTTTCAAGTTTTTCGATTTGTTTTTTTGAAATTTTGAGATTTATAGAAATTTACTGTGAAAGGTACTTACTTATTTGGATAGCAAATTTTCTTCTAAGTTCATACGAAAAATACTAATAATAAGAAAATAAAGTACAGGATAAGATGCATTTACCAACAAAAATTGTAAAATAAAAATATGCAATAATATATTTTATAACTAAAATCATATTTTTATATGTTTGTTTTGTGTTTTTTATATATTTTTATATGTATAATAGTTTTATACGTTTATTTCATATCATCATGGAAAACGTGATACAACAATTTATAATAACTTTCCTGATATAAACTTTTTGTAAAAAAATACATTTTTATTCGCAGTAGCTGGAATTTTTTAATTAAATCGTATGATGTATCTCTGAATTTTCAAATACTTTGAAAGAATTTTTGAATGTTATAATATAAAAAGAATTTTTCAATTCATATTATAATATAATAATATCAAATAATACAGTTTAAAACTATTTATATTATAACAAATTACTAATTAAAAAATTGGTGGTTTCCACGCAGCCTATTGGCCCAGCGCGTATCCTCCCACACCTTTATTTTCATTCCTATTATTACATCAGCCTATATATTTTCCTGAGGACCTCTCTTTTTACCTATTTTCCATACCTTATTTAATCCATCCCGCATTTGCCCAGGGTTATGCCTGTGAGGCGGGGAAAACCTATAGGCAAACCACGTGGGATAAATCCTAATTAGGAAAACCCGCCCCGGGATGGTCGGTGTATTGGAATAATTCAGTTTGGATGTCTAGGTCACATTCCGTAGGCTTAGACACCGAAACTGTATTTATCCACACCTCCCGCTCAGTTTGTAAGAAGGCAAATTCAACACCTAACCGATCACATGAGGTAGTCGCAAACAAAGCGAACGGTCACCCATCCAAGTAGTAACCGCGCCCTTTGCTGCTTAACTTCGGTGATCGGCCGAGGTGGCGACTGCACTACCTGCCAAACTGTCGGTCTAACAAACAAATTACTAATTAAAATTCTAACAATTCAATGACTTCAATTATTACTTTTGAGGTTTCAAGCAGCGAATTATATATATTACACTGTATTAACCACTGAAACATTACGGATATTACAATTTTGATTGTGAATTAATTCTAAGTACTTTTAATCTAATTTTCACTTTTAATCAGATGAAATTGAATTTCAGTGATAAGCCTTATCACAAGTTAATAATCAAAATTGAATTTTAGGAATTCATCGTTTATGTAAAATATATTTATTCTTTAGGTTATTCTATTTATACTTATTTATTTACGATTAGTGAGTCGAAGAACCACAAATAGCTACAATTACCAAAATATTTACAATTTTTCCATTTGTTTTCTCCACGAGCAGAAGATCCGTAAAGGCTAAAAATTTATCTACTAAATATCTGTTTTGTCAAAATAAATTTCTATAGTTTTTTATAGGTCTACTCTTAAGCTTCCCGATCATCGTCGCATCAAAAGCAATTTACGAAAAAACACTCCTCCTCAAGAAAACCCTTTGGCAAAGCAGTTACAGCGGCGTTTTGTTATTTCAAGCTCGGCCCGCGCGCAACACACACAGACACACAGCGGGCCCGCGTTGTTTATCACCTCAATTAGTCACGCGACAAAGGCCGAGAGATTTGCGGCGGGCTTATTTTCGCTTCGCTCCCTCCTCGGCTAGTTTACTCTCATTCTTTCAACGCGCCTCGCCCCCTATTCCCCAGTGCCTCTGTTGCTACTGCTGCTGCTGTTGCTATTCGAGAATCAAAGGCGAGCGCGTGCGATGCTCCTCGCGCGATTGTTCGCCACTGCAGACCAGCGCTCGCCCGCTTGCGCGCGATTATTCTCGCGAGCGGGGGAGAGCTATATGTGCTGGCCCCTAACCGCGCAAAGGTATCTCCCGGCGATCTCTCTCCGTGCGAGTAGTAGCGAGCGTGCGAACGCGCGCGAGAGTAGAGGCCCCAGCGCGTGTGTGTGGATACGCGCACGTGCAGCGCGTGTAAACGGAAACGTTAGCCGTGAAACAATACTATACGCGAGAGCTTAGATTTTTTTGAGAGGGTGCAAGTCTTTTTTAGCACAGTTCCTTTGCTTTTGCTTGAGGTGTTTTTAGTTTTAGTGCTGACAAAAATCGTTTTTTCGCGCATGGTATTTGTCGTATCTTTATATTTTTACACGGGAACCTGCAGTGGATTAGTTGAACAATTTTAATAGAATGTCTGACAGCGAACGTTAATTACTTTTTAAATATAACGAGAATTATGAAACGCGAAGTTTTGTTACTAATTACGCGAATGATACTTAATATTTTTCATGCTATTTTCAAAGGCCCTCCAGTAAACAGGCACGCTATGAAAAAGACTCGAGGAGAAGTTTCGTCTGCATTTATAAAACTCGTGGAAGAACACGTGAATAGTTTAAGCATGTGCTTCTCATTTTTGCCCTCGTAGTATACATACTCGCGTCAGCTTGTACGTCGTGGCGTTTGACACATTCATTTATGCTGCTGAAGCGATTCCGCGTTCTTCAGGCCCTTCCGACCCCTTTTTCACTATTTTATACGGGTACGAAGACGGCATTACCCAAAAGTATCGTAGATTTTTATCTTTAATGTATATATAAGGTATGAATATTTTACTGAAATAATGTTAGAGTACCGACTTTTATTAAAGTACAAAATAATTTAAGGAAATTAGTTCAACAAAATCGTTATGTCGAAAATGCTATTTTGCAAAACAAGTTTTTGTAACAGTATAGGGAATCTTATCTAATATCAACTCATTTTTTCTTAAATGGTGTTTACTATCTTTTACCTTTTTTACGTTTTTTAATATTTTGACTTTCTTAAAACTTTTTTTTAAAGAGTTAGTCAACATACACAACGTCGGATGATAAATTAATAATTTTAAAATAAGTCTACTCTGTCAAAATTTTGTTTAATCTATCCGATCTTTGAATTAGGGAAGCACGAATCTAGCGAAAGAAAAGTTTTTCCAAACAATTCTGAAACCGGGTGGATTAGAGTTGCATTCAAATAGATTTGTTGATTCGCAAAAGCACACGTGGAGAGTGAAACCGTGCAATTCTCAGCTATAGAAACTACTTCTCGCTAGGCTTCCTAATTCAAAGTAGCAAATGCTGGCTTTCTAAATTAACTGGGTGAAATTAGTCAGTGACTGAACGATTAAGCTCAATTTAAAGTTTGCCAATGCGCTGTGTTATTGCAACGCTCTACCAGTCCGATGAACAGACTGGCAGATTTGGTTTGTACATCATAGATTAAAAGACACACATATCGATGGTACAGTAAGAGTCACCAATAATAGGATTTCATATGCTTGTTTTTTTTAATGATTATCATTATTTTTGCTAGAAAATTCATGATAAATTTATAAAATAATAATTTTTGCAATAAATTTCGATAATATTGGATGCACTCTGAAATTAAAATGAAGCTCGCGTGACGGAATTATTAGTAGAAACTGTAAAAGCAAAACGCAAACTCTATGAAAGTAACATAGTTATACAATTTATCTACACTGAGAGAAGGATTTCATAACAGTTAGTATATTTATTAACAGTTAGAATGGAATTTTTGATTTTGGGCGAAATAAGCGCATATTGACAGTTAGAATACCCACTGTTTATAGTAAACACGAAAATTCTTCAAGTACATATTAAAGTTTCGAAGAATATAAACAATTCAAATAATTAATAGTACATTTCGACACGAGTGTGGAAGGTGATTATTTATCTTATATAACGTTTTTCGAGAAAAATCACGCATGAAGTAAAGTAAAAATCTTAATCAATTTAAGTTATGATTTTGAGGTTAGAGTGGTATGTTGGTATGACTGGTATGATTTTAAACTCTACATATTAACAGTTAGTATACTTAAATTTTACGTTTCAAATAAGCTAGTATATTAACTATAACTAAATCCTTCTCTCAGTGTATGCGTATATAAAGGCATCATAAAGTTTCTCAAATCAAATTTAGCTTACAGAATATTGTTATATTACAAAGTTACCGATACTGTTCCGTAACGCAATTGATTTTCTGCGGCTAATCAATAATATTTCTATTTTTTTATAATATTTCTTATTAATAATAATTCTTTTTAAATAATTTAAAAATTATTCAAGTATATCTAATTACTATTTCGGTTCAGTTTTCTAATTGGTTTTAATATAAATATTAATATGTCGTTCCATAACAGATACTTGAGTCTCGCATCATCGTTTAAAAATCACAGTTTTCGATTCTCTCTGTGCATCGAAGGGTAACTTGCAAAGTAAGAATTTATTCATTCGAAAACAGCATTTCAATCAAAGATTATATTCCTCATCGAACACGCGTAGAAAATATATATTTTTGGTAACATCGAAACATCTATGAAAGTTTTGATTAACGCCTGCTCGCTGGCGCGAAAACTCTGCAGAATGGCCAATCACGTATATAAACACACAATCTATACGTACAGGAAAGGCCGAGGTGTGAGTGAGATAGATAGACAGAAAGAGAGAGAGAGCGTTCGATCGCGTCTCTTTTTTTTCCTCGTCGCTGCACAGCCTCCGCACACGCACCGGGGCACAGCAGCGCGCGGCGGTCCGGCAAAAAAACGCGCGCGAAATTGGAATACATATCGCGCGGGGCGAGCTACCGCATCGCGCTTCCCGCGGTGGTGGTATATAAGGCAGCAGCGGGAAAAGGCGCCCGGGGGTGAAAATCCCGGCGAACGCACATCGGTGCGCGGTTATATAGAAGAGAGAGAGAGAGAGAAAGAGAGATGCCGGCAAAAAGGGAGGGAGTGAGGGACGGATGAAAAAAACAAAATAAAATCACCGGCAGCACAATTCAGTTAGCAACGACGGGCGACGGGGACGGCCAACGGCCAATTACCTATGCAAATACCGAGAGCCACCCCCACCCCTCAGAGCGCACTGCACTATTTCCGAATGGCCCGCTCGACCGCACGACTAATTTAACAGAGCGCGCGGGAGAGAGAGAGAGGGAGAGGCGATGGATCTTCCGGGAAAGAGAGAGCGAGAGAAGCCGGCAGCTACCGTGCGAGGCATTTTTGCGCGCCATTGTGCGCGCGCCTGGTTCGTTGATCGTGATTGCGCGCGAAAAGTCGAATGGACAAATAGGTGATTCAAGTGAAAATTATTTAATTGGTGTTCACGACTTTATTTCAACTGCGAATCATTTGCAGGACTTAAAATTATTCAGCCTGCCTTTCGTAATGATACTGCATGCGTATAAAACTCGAGTAAATACTCTCATACTCTACAGTATAAACTTAACTTGTAGTAAAAATCTAAAATGAATGCATCTATGAAAACTAATTAAAAGGCATCACTTCCGCGTTAAACATTTTTTGCTACAAGGAATATTTTTCAATGCAATAAGCTCAAAACAGCTTAAACATTAGAACCAGATTTTCGACTGTAACTTGACACGATTTGATTTCATACATTAAATTTTTAGTATTTGAGATGTTACAATTTTTGCTATCGTGAAAATACAAGGTTCTTCTGAGGAGTACTACCATGTCTTATGTGTAAAAACGAAGATATATATAATAGGAGAGGGGGCGGGGAGAACATGGAGTTTTTGACTCTGTACTCTAAATTAAATTCAGTGAAAAATCACTATTTTAGAGTATAAAGTCGGGCACTGTCGAAATAGTGCACATCGTTGGCTATTAGTGGGAAAAGCGGACGGGTCGATTTTTCGTTAAAAAAGCGCACACTTCGCGCCAGAGTTTAAATTACTATTATTTGAGTCGAGATCCACTGGCACTGGAAAATCATCTAGCTCTCTGTACTTTAATTATGTATTTTCTGGTATCGTTTCTTCAATTATACATTTATCAAAGGACCCCGCACACAATGTATGGGAAAAAATCATTCGGTCAAATTTTGGGGGGTTTTGCCCATGAGAACTTTTGTTCAGGACCTCAAGATCTATCTTTTCCCCAAGTTTGATCCAATTTGACCGAATGATTATTTTCCATACATTGTGTGCGGGGTCCTTTATTTTTTTTAACAAAGAGAAACAATTTCAGGCGCGAGGTGTCAGCTTTTTCAACAAAAAATCGACGTCTTTTTCTACTAAGCCGACAATATGCACTCTGAAATAGCCTATATACACTGATAATTCAGTTTGCATACACTATTTCGGAGTACATGTGCAATATTTCGACAGTGCCCGACTTTACGCTCTAAAATAGTGATTTTTCACTGAATTTAATTTAGAGGGTATAGGGGCGATGGAGGGGGGACGGGGGGTCGGACATGGACAAAACTTATTTTTTTAGTAAACAAGTTCCTAAAATCCCAATAGGATATTTTTGAAAACCAGAACAAAGCATTTCGCCTATCCCGGTACAACCTTTCATTATATAGGCATACAAGGAGCTCGCTTTCGACTCGGGTGTCAATTTACACGAGCTGTGGACTGTCGAAGTTTTTCCTCCCTAGATGCGTAATATACTATTTTGTAGTAGCCGACTATGGAATTATTACAAAAAAGTAAGTCGGATATCGTTACAACGTTCGACTTATTATTTAAATAAGTATTCATTCAATTCAAATATTATATACATATAATGACTCCATCAAAAAATTATTATTTTATCAAAATAATGTACGTGTTTGAAATTCCGAACGTTCATAATGAACGAAATATTAACTTAAAGTTTCTAATTCTGGTTAGAATTCCCCGGAGTGTCGTTTACTGGTGACTGCAAGAGTGGAGAAGTGAAGAAATACAGTTATTATCCGATTTTAAATGTATTAAGTAGCCAAATTCGGTTAAATTTGAAAATGGCAAAAATCTTTCGTTCACTATGAACGTTCGAAGTTTCAAACACCTAATAATGTAATATCATTTCAGAAATTAGCTTATGTATTTATAGTAATTGTATAATTGTATTCACTTGCAGTATATTAAATTTTCACTTATTAAGTGAGTGTAATTTTACTTTACGGATAAAATCATGTTAACTTATTAAGTAAGCGAAAATAATAATGCTTACTTACAGAATAAGTGAAATAGTTTTTACTTGTCGAATAAGTGAATATTCACTTATTCACTGTAGAAGACTTTAACTTACTTTCCAAATAAGTAAATATTGACATGTAATAAGTGAATTTTCACTTATTTAAATTTAGAGAGATAGAGAATAAAAACATCCATAAAAAAGGCAATGAATGAACAAAACTGTAATTAAAATGTAATTATTCATCTCCGTTTTTCATAAAATATTTCCGAAAACACAATGTATATTTGTATAATTAAATATTTATCGAGCTTTATTTTACATGGTTTTCATGGTGTCGACATTGTCTAAAAAGACACGATTGTTAGTACTAGCTCCGCGCGCTGTCACTACTTAATTCCTAAACACGTACCCGGGGGGTAAACTGTTTGCCCGTATAAATTTTACGTTATGAATAGAGTAAATATCGTGCAGTAGCTCGAGGTAAATTCCCCGATCAAGATAGCGTTTATACCGTTCCGCACATAATAACCAAGCGTGAATTTTGAATAAAATACACCGAGCTCGAATATAACTTGGCGATACAACTCCTCGATCATCCCATTGTATTTACGCACTTACAATCAATATTGAAATTTTTCAACGCTCTATATATACACATAACAACGGAAGCGCGTTTCAAACAACGCGGGCAAGTAAAATATTTGTCGCGAGAAGCAACCTCATCAAATGTGACAAGCCCGCGGTTGTTTTATCAGTCAATCGCACACACCTTCGTCCGCCGCGATGCGCGTCTTTCGCCCGCGTGTCTACCTATATATACGTACTTACACCGTGGCATTAATATAACGCTAACGACGCTGGGCCCTCTCCCAGCCTCCGCCCCCGCGCATCACTCGTATACGCGCTTCTCTTTCGTTCGTTCATTCTCTAGCAGCGCCGAGGTGGGGTTAATATCGCAATATATATTCATGCGAACACACGGCCGCGACGGATAGGTACGTAGGTAGGTAGGTAGGTGGCCGCGCATAAAGTTAACGCGGTTACCTATCACGTCTACCTGACGTCGTTTCGCCGGGCGCGAGCGCAGCGATGCTCTATTACTGATTTAGCGGAGGATACCAAGCCGCGCATATAGTAGTGAGGTATAGATTATAGGGAGAGCTCGGGCAGCGGCCGGCCGCGGTGCAACCGGTAATCGATATTGGCTCTTCGCCGCTGTGCCTCTTTCTGCGCGCCGCGATGCTTCTCGATGCTGAGAGACTGAGCTGCGGCCGTGCACTACAGGCGCACACTTCGCTCTTGGCTTTGTTCCGTCTCAACTAGCCCGGATTACTCTTATTCTGCGTTTTTTTTTACTTTCACTCGCGATTTTTATTGGATGATGATGCTGAGCTATGATTTTGATATATAGGTGTTCTGGTAAATTGATTGGTGTTGGATATGTTTTAGTACAGATCAATCTTTGCAGAGTAATAGTTTGATATAGAAGTAACTGAATGATAAAATTGCTTATAAATGTAGTTGTAAAATAGCATCTAAATGCTATTTTACATCTACATGCTATTTTATAATAATCACAGCTGTGATGAAAAAAAAAGCTTGTTTTCGTTAAAAAGGAATTGAAAAGAACCTTTCAAAATGTAAAAAAAAAGTTCTTTCGAGCCACGCTATTCCATTTGAAGGTAAAAAGTATAAAAGCTCAACAATAAATATCCGATGAAGCATCAACTAACGAATGCAGCCGGTACAGCGTCGAATAAAAGGGGAAAAGCAATCGAAAATCCGGCCAACAGTACACCCTGTTGATACCACGACAGAGGCCACCACCTCGAGGCCTTCCTGTATAGCGACGAATAAGACGGAAATGTTTTCATTCGGAACTTCCAAGTCGGTCGGGGAGAGAGTACGGGTCCGAAGAAAGCACGCAGAGCCCCGTGCACCTCGCGCGGAAAGTAAGAAGTAAGTAGAGCTTCGTCGTCCGCGGAGTGGCCGCGAGTGAGAGAGGAAGACTACGGAAAAGCACTGGCGAAAGAAAGAGGGAAAAATGGAGGATAGGCAAAGACGCGCCGCTGCACGAAAGTGTCCCTAAGTCGACGCCGCGAGTTCACTTCCACGGCGACGACAAAGAAATCGTCCGCAAAGTCCGAGCGCGCACAGCCCCGAGTCGCACAAAAGCCGAAGCGGAAATAAAGTGAACTCCGCCGCGAATTTCCGCGCTGTTTTTCTTTGAGGGCCGCGACTGTCAACGCCGCGACGCCAGCCGCCGAAACGTCCGGCGAATCAAATCTCTCGTTTGCGAAGGCGAGGGCTTTATATGCGCGCACCGGAGAGATGTGTCCATTCTTTTGTACTGCTGCTGCTGCTGCTGCCGCTGCTACAGCTACACGTTTTTCCCGTGAAAAGCTTGGACGATGACTGTTTGGTTCGACGGAGACGTGGGGTTGAATAGTGGGACCAGGGAGTTTAGCATTCGCGATGTTTTCGAATGTAAAGGATTTGGCGGAAAAAACCGAGTTTCTTTCGGGGGAAAAAACTTTTCCGAAATTCAATCTGAGATTGTCATCACAGGGAAACCAATTTCAATGTTCCTTTAAAATATTTAACGCCCATTCGTCGTACATGTATAAAAGATGTTATATCTATATATACTTTGTAAAAGGAACAGGGGCAAATAATATTTTATTCCATTCGAAAAACTAAACAAAAGATCGAATTACAAATGTTCTACTTGTACAAAGAATGTAGGTAAAAGTCTGAAATAACAAATTTTAATTTATCAAGTTCGAATCCTCTATAAGATTTTCCCCGTATAAAAGCCTCGGTCGGTGATAGCGGGTTTCTGGAGATTCCAGTCACGTTCTAATACGTCTTTCCGTAGCTCAGCATTATCGATTCTGTTTTCTGTATTCGGTTGAAAAATGAAACGTACGTGCGAGGCAGCTGAAGATTTGCTTTCACCTTCGATTCACTCACAGCGTTGGCCCACTTTCCTCTCTCCGCCGCCTCGGGGGAAAAATCGACAGCTTTATAAATTGTCTCAATACGGGGTTGGTTTTAGTCTTCGTTCGGACAAATAGCATCGACTTAATCTTTTACTTTGCAGTATTATTAGTGCACGTCAAAATAGCGCGCGACGACAAGTATTAAAGTAGAGGGAAATGTATATAAAGAAAATGTGCTTTATTATGAGCGGATAGTATATTAAGTGCAATAGGAAAATTTTAATATGTATATCGTAAGACAAAGAATATGCAAACTTCTGTTATGCTAAACTTTTTTTGGTGGGTATTTTCATTTGAACATAACAAAAGCATTACAAAAAATACAGGCGCAGATTATATTTACCTCTCTTTCTGTGAAAGAAAATAAAGTTATTTTCCTTCTCAATACCGCGTGTATTTTGTGATTTTTCGCGAAAAATGTCTAGTTTGCCGATTCCACGCGAGAGCGTATGTCTTATACCACGACAGAAATAATAAACAAAACAACACAAAAAATACACTCTCTCAGGCAAATTGTTTGCCCAACGTCCACATAATAAACTTTATTCAGGGAAAGTTGACAAACAATCTCTCTCAATTACAGCTAAACACTAATCTACAATCAATTCATCCACAGTGATCATACCAGTCGGTGACCTACATATTACCCAAACATCATACTCTCTCTCTCTCTCTCTCTCTCTCTCTCGTGGCAGAGTTTGCTCTGACATATGTACCAACAGCATACATGCGCAGCGCGCGTAGTACACTCCCAAGTAAATCATTAATATCGCGGCAGAAGTGCGCGGTTGTGTCCCCCGTATTATACACATTTGCCTCGCTTACTTACGCTCCTCGGCGCCGCATCTTCGTCCTTTTTACGAAGCCGCGGGCGCGTTTACCCTTCTACTCCTCCCCGCCAGAGAAAGAGCCCGTGAAGTTGCACTCGATTAAGCAAAGAGCGAGAGAGAGAGAGAGAGAGAGAGAGAGAGAGAGAGAGAGAGAGAGAGAGAGAGAGAACGAGCCTCGCTTGCGTAACGAACTAGAAGTTTGCCGGCTTTTGTAAATGAATTACCATAATTATACCGTAAGCAAAGCAGCATTCCATTACCATATTGTTTATAGGGAAGCACGCGCGCGCCCGCTCGTGTACAGCGCTTTCGGCATCTTTATCCCCCGCCGCTGCCCCCGGGAACGTCGCTTGTATAGATATGTATATATATAGACATATACACACACCTACAGTCTGGCGCTCAGCTGGAGCGCCGAGAGAGAGAGAACCGTTTGATGAAAATTCAACTGTTATTGTCGCGTAAATCAATGCTGCGGCAAGCGGTTAATCCTTTGTTGCTACCCGATGGCGGCTTGCGTAATGCTGTTCTTGCTTATACATTATTCCGTGTCGAGGGTCATTGGCAAAAAAAAAAAAAATTAAGGCAGAGAAGTAGACAAACGTTTGTATATTGTTTACTAATTATTTTTGCAATTTAACATTTCATGTTCCAAGTGATGCACGGGATACTATTACAATATTTATGTATCTTTCACTCTCTTAAATTATACTCTAAAATTTATTTATTAGTTTTTATCCTTAACAGTATAATAACGAACTGAAAAAATGCAAATATGTATTGATATTTCTGAGTAACATTGCATTTATCATAAATAAAAGCAGTTACTTTATTTACGAAATGTCTGTTATTACATTCGAGACTAGAACCGACATTCTTATTTCGCTCGACGGAAATGCATTTTCGAAGAAGTGAAAATAATTCTGCAAGACGCGACTCCGGCGCGTTAAATCAATCAAAAAAAAGCCTTTCTCCCGCTCGCTTTGCATTCGAATCAATTCCCCAGCGAAACAGCGAAGCGTGAATATTCTCACGCCCCCGACCAATGCATTTCCGTGTGCGCGCGTTCGCAACACAACCAAGACGAAGAAAAAAGAAACTGTAATAATAAAAAAGTGCACGTTATCAGAATCGTGGAATCGAGGATGAAAAAGAGAGGGAGAGGGAGAAAGAAAATTCGCAAATACTGTATTTCTCGCGACTCGGCGTTGTTGCTTGTCGACGACGCCGGCGACGTCGTCGAACTTTCGTCCCAGTCAGATACACATCGGACGTTTGAAATTCAAAATCCCCCGAATTGCGCGCGACTGAGCAAGCATCTCGGGGATAAAGACGACGGCGGCGGCGGCCAGACGTGTGCATGATGCGGAACTCGTCAAGCACGACGGGAGAGAGAAAGAGAGAGACGTGTAGCGGCAGCCAGCCAGTCTAATCATAAAGCTCGTCCAATTTCACCCGGTACAGAAACCGGAAGAAAATCCGAGTGCGACTGCACGGAAGAAAGATGCGGACTTCTCCCCCTTTGCGATGCCGCGCTCATATATGTGTGTGTGTATATACACACACACACACACACACACACACACACACAAACACACACACACACACCACACACACACAAACACACACACACACACACCACACACACACACACATGAATAGTGTGTACCTGTATGTATATGCAAAGGATTCGAGGCTCCTTTTGATGGAGAGGAGGAAGAAGAGATAGAGACGCGATAAAATCCTTATTTGAGAAGATGATGGTCTGCTCAAATACCGGCAGGAATATATTTATCATTTTAATGAGTATTTTGACATTGTATGTTGAAAAATATTTTTCCAAGTAAATTTTGTACACGGAGAAAAATGGTTTAGGAAAAATTACTATATTTATAGTAACCTTGGGACAGATTCAAATTATCATAAAATTTACTACAATTTATAGTAAAAACTATAAATTTGTCCCGAAGTTCCTATATAGCATATAGTAGTTTCTCTTACATTTATATAGCAAATTTTCCTACAACATTTCTCTCAGGTATATACTACTAATCTATATATTTTATCGTTGTACGATATAAGTTAATAGTGTTTAGTATTTTACAGTATGGTAATATTTAACGAATTGACAATAAATCGAATAATTGTAACATTAAACATATAGAATGACAAATAAATAATAACTAAAACGATATTCGATTCTAAACAATGAATACTAAAATATATAAAAAAAATGAAATATCTTCTTGAAATAATAATGTCTAAGAATATTAATAAGACAAAATATGCGGTATTACATAATAACAAATTTTAAAAATAAATAAAGAAAAATCACCTTAAGACATTCCCATTTCAATTCCCATATACAAAGAAGTCATCACTTGCGTTATAAATCTTGCACGTAACCTCGCGTATCCTCTAAAAAAAATATGATAATTTTTTCAGCATAATAAACCATCCCGGAGGCGTCGTATATGAACGGGGATATAAAAGGCAGCATCTTTTCAGACGGCGCGTCAAACACGGCGGCGGCGCGAAAAGGAGGCGAAGAGCAGGAGCGAAGGATGAGGATTGAAAAAGCGCGTGACAGGCGGCGGAGGGAGGCGACTAGTCTGATATCTAATGTAGCGTGCGAGATATATGAGTAACCGCGCTGAAAGTTAATTCGGTCCGCTCTTCCCACGCTGATGCGCGCATTCCCGCGGTAATGGCGGTCAAAATATCTCATTCCTTAACGACGTCTTCATCGATCTCGCGCGCCGCGGCTCCCGGAAAGCGTCGGCGGGCCAAAAACTCCGCTCTGCCTTCTTGCTGCAAGCCTCGTCGGCAAATAGAGGAATGCGATGGGAACGTCTTTAACTGCGGCTTCTTGCAATTATCCGATAAGAAAGCATGCAAAATTAGTTCGTTTTCTGGAAACGTGTTTCTGTCAGTGCTGTTGGAAGTTTAGCATTGTGTATGGTTAAAAGAAGTATTTTAGATAATATATATGCTTTCTTTACTTTTTGAAAATAGAAATACTTTTATCGATATCAATGTACAGACTGTATAGGTAACACGTGTAAACTGTATAAAGCTTGAATGCAGAGGCTCAAACTATGAAACCGCGGGATAAAAGGCCTAAACTTTTTATACATTTTTCTATACTTTTACTCTATAGCTGTACGCATGTACGAGTACATTGTAGGATTCGCTAAATAGCAATCAACCTTGATCGCATCATTGCAGCAAATTGTTTGATTTATAAAAAACACATACTGAGCTATCTGCAATAAATTAAAAATCCGGATTTCGTAATTATGTTCTTAAATTATGGAGAACATTGCATCTGTAAATAAAGGAACTTTATGTAACTGTACAAATACAATTGAAATGGCTTGGAACTAAAAAACACAGTGAACCCTCAAAAGAATGAACTACACAAGTATATTTACATATAAATACAAAATCAGCCAATGATAGCCCTATCAAACGATAAACAGTTGAAATATTCGTGACAAAAAGACGTTATCATAGCGTCTCTAATCCAGATCGACAACAATAATGGCAACACTCCACTCACCGGGCGATTCAACGGCTCGGGGGGGAAAGGCGCAAATAATCGTTTAACGCAGTCAGCAGTGCGGCGGCAAAGCAAAAATGCCCTGCACAAATACCACGGCTCCATCCACCCGGCTACGCGCTAGCTAGGTAGCCGTGTACGGGGGTAGCACGCGGGGGTGGGAAGGGGGGAACTAGAGAGGATGGAACGGATCGATTTCCGTTTCCGCAATTCGCGAGCGAAATTCCCTCCCACTGAAATCAGAATCCCCGCGCGTCCCGGGCTTCGTCGTTCCTCCCTCCCAACCCTTTCCTACGCTCTCTGTCGGACAACGTCTTATCCAGTTAGCGTAACCGGCGCAAACTAATTAACGAGCTATAAGTCGGCGACGAGCTGGAGCGCGAATTCAAAGCTTGCCGCACGTTCGCCCGATCAACGAGCTGCTGCCGTTGCGACGGCGCGCCCGACCGCCCCTCTCTGCCCCTCGATCTCGCGCAAGTTGGCCGCCCCGCCGCCCCCGAGACGTGACGTGATAATTAAAGCGCTATAAAGGTCGCGCCCCCCTCTCGACTGGCTCTGACTCTCTTCCTCTCTCACTATATCTCGGGTGGACGCTGCTGCGCCGTGCCGGATGACTTAATTTTAAAAGTTTTTGCATGTTAATTCGCGATTGGCCTGATTGAAATCACTCTAAAATCGTTAGCTTTACTTATGAAATTTCCAAGCGAACTGGATGGGAAAACGTGATCGTTCGTTCGGCAATCATTTTTTTTTTTTTTATTTGAGTTCGGTATATATGTAAAGTGATTAATTTCAGTAAGAAAAGTAGATCAGTAGAGTGTCAGAAGTGAATTGAGTTTTTTTTTTTTAATATAATTATCTGGATGATAAGACGGTTTACAGTTGCAGCTAGCCTTTGCGATAGATGATTTAACTTTATTTGAGTAAGTTTATTGGAACTAAGTGTGTGTACAAATACTTTGTAATAATTAACAGTAAACTATAGTTTGCCTAAAGGCGATAAATCACGCGGCTAAAAACCATAAAGAAGAATTCGACTGTAAACAGATCCTCTCTTAAAAGAATGATGACGGAAATGTGAAACCGAAATAAAATCTTTGCCATTGGTCATGTCCGTTTAAAAGAAGTCCGTGATTGGTCGACGGTGACGTAGTTTTTCGCTTAAGGTCTTAGCTGATTGGTCCAAATAAAACTCACAAAGTTTGGAACTATGAAATATTTAAACGAAAAATATAAGTTATAAATAGTATTAATGAATTAAAGTTTGGTTTTGTACAATAAAAAAGTATTAAAATTTTATCTTGAGTTAACAATGTAGGACTATGAATACTGTTCTGATTACAGTTAAATTTCTAACCTCCAAATTTTTGTATTGTAGGAATAAACTAAAATAAATACAATTCAAGTTTCAATAAAAAATATTGGATAAATTTGCGGATGTTAAAAAGTAAAATAAATTTTAAATTCATAATATTTCAATATTAATTGTATAGGTGTAACCAAGGTAAGGGAAGAGTGCCTGAACTGGCTAGTAAATAAAAAAAAAAGTAATTTTTTTTCATTTTTAAAAAATTATTATTGTTACATTCAGCTTAAATTATGTCTAAAACTATCCAGTTAAATTTTACCATGTACACGCGGTTTACCGTCCTTTAAAACAAAGCAAATATCTCATGTCAATTTTTTCCCAATTAATTGCCCACGAACCCATACCCCCGATTTTCGTATATATTTCGGATACATCAACCGAAGCGAAGACTCGGTAGAGCAGCGCGGTCCTGGAAAAACCACGAAAACCTATAAAACACAACCGCGAATGCACTGGAGCTCTCGGCGCACTTGGCTCCCGAAATGGAAACGCGAGGCGCAAGAAGCAGACGGAAGAAAAGGGGCCGCGCGCGCGCAAAAAAACGTACTCCGCGGCTGCAAGCGCGGCCCGAAGTCGTACTCTCTCTCTCTCACTCGCGTACTCCGCTTCTTACGTATGTACAAGCGCTATGACGAACGAAGTGCTTTTGTGTGTTTATACGTACTATAAATTACAGGCGGTAGGAAGCGCGCCCGGGCGGGACGGAGGATGATGACGCTATATGCTAGCAACGGCATTAGGTGGAGAGCTTTTCCAGGATCTTGTTTTCAGGCCGTTAAAGCCATTTCCGCAATTCGCCGCGCCGCGCGACTCTCTCCGCTGTATAGCATGCCTGCCGGATTCTCGGGCACGCGCGCACACGAGCGCTCAGCGCTCTATCACTTCGAGTGTCTTAACGATAAAAAGAATGGGCGGGCGCCGAGATTTTTCGCCTCCGTCTCCCAACTCGCGCGACGAGAGAGCGGTTTAATGCGCGCATCTTTTTCGCTCGCGCCCGCCTTTATATACGCGCGCGGCAGCAAACATCAAAGATATTTAGGTGCGAGTTTTTGCGTATGGTTGCGGCCTTTGAGTGGCGTGTTCACTCCAGACCGTAGCTTTTTTGTTGAACAGATGCACTGAGAGAAATTTTTTCTCAAAATGTTTATATTTAACATGGCATTGTAACTATTAAAATATATATGTTAATAGTTAAAATACCATGTTAAATATAAACATATTCTTCTCTCAGTGTGGTTAAGTTAATTGTAAATCTAACAATTTGGAAAAAGGTAAATTTTTTTTTTTTTACCGCGATCGAGTAATATTACCGATAATACAAGTGCTTTTAGTCAGACGGCTTCGATCTCAACAAGCATATAGATGAAATAAATTGATTTTGATTATTGTAATCGTACGTATAGGATAATTTAGAACTTGACTTCCAAAAAGGCTTTCAAATGATAATGTATAACTGTAGTTCTTCATTGATTTTACTTCACCTTTTTTAAATAATAATATATAAAAATCATGAATATTGGAATGAGAATGCATTGATACTCGGGATGGGTGACAATCGCTGCAAGGGTGCGAAAACTCACGAGATGCTGTCAAATATTTAGTTGATTATAATCAAATAATATAATCAAATAATTATATATTATGATAATTGTTAAGTGTTTCATCGTTTTGGCAAAATATTTTGTCAACATAGCCACGAAATTAGATTATTTATTATATCTTTAGTAGAATTCACCTGCAAAGATAATAAAATAATTCGTTGATTATCAAAGTTCGTAATGCTTGTGTAAGTCAATTGAGTAATAACCATTCTCACCACTACTAAATCCTTCTAGTGGCAGGAAGGATCCCTTTTACTGGAGAGAGCAAATGCCCGAGGTTCACTCAAGTACTGTGTGTATAATATGTAGATGCGAGACTATCGTCAGCCGATTGTCTTTGAATTAAAATGAACTCCCGCAATTCCTTTGATCTTCCTATTGAAACTCGTGCATCAATTCATTTTGCACTAGATGAACTTTGATTTCACGGCCTTTCCATTTGAAACCAAGGTTACATAAGTTTAAGAATATACTTACGGACGGTTTAGAAAAAATCTTTCTAACTGAACGTATGTAATTGTTAACGATAATTCTCTAAAAAAAAAAAAAGAAAATAACTTCTTTGGTATAAACTGTTTATCTTTTATATAGGATTAAGGTTTTTTCTAATTTGATTGATAAATTCTTCTTTTTAATTAATTAATGCAAATAGTTAAATCGTGATGGAAAGATTAGTTTCATTTAATAAAGTCGGGTATATGATAAGAGCTATTGATAAACTGCGCATCACGAGTATCAAACATCAGTCTTAAAGCAAAGAGAATATAAAGCTGTATCCGCAACTACACAGAGCCAGAAATGCTATCACGTTTTCGCGCAATGCATTCAAATAAAAAGAAACGACCCACGTGTACACAACATCGATCATCCGAGTTTTCTTTCTCTTCCCCCCCCCCCCTCTCTCTCTCTCTCTCTCTCTCTCTCTCTCTCTCTCTCTCTTCCTGATCGCGATCTTCCTTTTCGTCGTGAAGAACGACGCCGGAATGCGGCCTCTATAAATTTCTATATCCACGCAACGTAGGGCACATTTACGTCCCGCTTACGTCTCGAAGCTAAAAATATGAACAAATTTTTTCTAGCACGAGAAAAATTATGGAAGCGAAAAAGGGCTAAATGACTAGATGCACTTGGTGGGCGATGAGGTTTTAAGACTAAATTTTGAAAAGGGAAGGTGCACTTTTTTCCAACGCCAGCTACGTGATGCAGGTGCTACTTTGCTTTTTTTTTATACTTGCACTACTTTGGCTTTACTCCTGGTGCATTGCTAGTGATGGGATATAGAGTCGATGCTTTTCGGCTCGTTCAAAATTCTTTACCATAGCCTCGAAAGCGGATGATCGACTTTCATGATAACGATACTAGTTGTTTCACTCTGAACGTTTTATAGTTTAAAAGCCTATATTCTGTAAATACAAAGTTTCCAATTGCTATGAAAATATTATTTTCATCTTTCTATTATTTAAATTATTTTAATTTCATAAAAACACTGATTAATGTAACTAAACTAACAATAATGTCATCATAGCGATAAGGTTGCAGTTACTAAACCATTCAATAATTGAATCAGTTTAGTTCAAAAAGTTCTAAAAACACTTTGGCAAAAGTTTATTTCTGAAAATGCAACAGCTTAGAGTAATGACTCTCATGTTTCAAAAGATTAACTTTCAACTTTAAAAGAACATGTGAAATAAGCGCCACTCCTAAAATACATTTCCCAACTTTCTACAATTTCAACACTTCCTTTCCTCTTGATATTTTTGTTTCCTTAAACAAGTTTTTGGGAAAACACGTTAGAAATACATTTTGGAAGATATACCAGAAATTCAAAACAGAAACTATTTATTGATGTAATTAATTTAAGTCAAATTATATAATAAGCTATGTATTATGAATTCGTGTTGTTTCACTTACACCTGCACCAAACAGTGATGATTTCGCATAGTTAAAATACAGATAATTCTGATGTTGATGAAATTTTAAAGAACGATTACATGAAATTGTTTCTTGTCTAAATACCCTGAATTTTTGATCATTGTTTATATTTAGCATTGTTAATTGTGCTTCTACGAAATACTCTCATCGTAAATTTGTGTTTACACAATATACACAACATTACACGAATAATTATTCACGCTATGTAATGATCAACAAAAAGTGCTAACAAGTATAAAATATTTGCACAATCACAAGTAAATTATTTTTCACTTCACCCTACTCCATACATCATCCATATTTAAGGGCCCCCCACGCTCGCGTCATATAATTCAAATCAGTTTTGTCACAGTTTTCCGAATTTGTCACGCGCATTAACCCGCAGCCACTCACTTCCGATACCCGAGACTCGCAATCAATATTAATACAAGTGCGCGAGCGAGCGCGCGAAGAAAGAGAGAGAGCAAAGCCATAGGGCACTCGCGCGCGCAGGCACTTTCCGATCATCCCCCTTACGTCTCTCGTTTCATAAGATTCTCAGCGCTCGTAGAAGGAGATTTCCATTACCGGCGCGCGCGGCGGCGAGCCAGTGTCGCTAAGCTACAGGCGCTGCTGCTCTCTTCGCTCCCCTGCGAGGCACTTCGGGGACGCGCGGAGAAAAGACACGAGTCACGGATGACACATCGATTGAAATTTAATATATCTCGCAGTAACGCGAGGCTATACGCCGAGGGAGTGCGCGTATAAGAGCGAAAAAGAGAGAGAGAGAGAATCTCCAGAGCAAATACGAGGGAGATCCCTTCTTTCTGCTGCGCGCGTGTTTGTCTGACATGCCGACTACTTTGCTGCCGGTGCGCGAGCGCGCACGCGTATATAGGCGTACAGAAAACAGGCCTTCGCAAACACTACTTCTGCACGCGCCGCGTCTAAACGAATGCGATATCCTCTCCCTCACTCCCTACGTAGCTGATGTAATAGAGAGATCGTGCCGAGCGAGAGAGAGAAGTAGGGAAGCCGGGCTACGAAAGGGGGGGGGGGGGAGCAAGGACGAGAGATAAGGACAATTAAAGAGCGTTCTCGTAGTGGAGTGGACGAATAGGAAGATTATTTTAATGGCGTGTTGAGTTCCTGGTTAGCATAGGCGGATTTGTACACAGTTCTATAATATCTTCGGTAAACTTCATGCTAGTACAGTACATTGTTATGCGCAAACCGCGATCGATAGACCGGCTATACGACGTAATATCCACCTTTGACCGTATATACTTAGGTGTTTGAAATTTCGAACGTTCATAGTGAACGAAAGATTTTTTCCATTTTCAAATTTAGCTGAATTTGGCTACTTAATACATTTAAAATCGGATAATAACTGCATTTTTTTACTTCTCACTCTTGCAATCACCAGTAAACCTCACTCCGGGGAATTCTAACCAGAATTAGAAACTTTAAGTTAATATTTCGTTCATTATGAACGTTCGGAATTTCAAACACGTATATACTTTCTGAAAACCAATCTAATCATAACACCTAAAAAGGGGGCCATACTACACTCGTAGAAGCGACCGCGAGCGTATATGAGGCGCTTATACCATGGAATTCGCAGCAGCCAGCACACGCGAGCTGATCAGTCGGCTTTTCAGCAATCGGCCGCATAGGCCAGAGTGGCGTCGGCGGTACCGCAGCGCCAGTTGGCCAACACAGCCCGATTCAATCATTCGCGAAATAGCCGCTCGTAATCAGCCGTAATTACTCGCAAAGTGCACTCCCACACGCGCCGTTTAGCAGCAGATCGAAATTAACGCCTGCCCCGCGCGCGCTCCCTATATACATATATGTGTTTATATGTGCACCGCCTATGGTAGCCGGCATTGTGCGCGGGCGTCTGCACCCTCGCTGCTGCATCAGATGCAAAAATAACACCGCGCAACGTGTATCGATGCGGCGAGCGAGCGTTCGCGCACGCGGCGCGGGGCTCGTGAAAAACTGCGCGCCGCCGCTCGCCGGCAATCACCGCGGACGCGCGTGCGTGTGATAACGGCTGTTTTTAATGAGCGCGCGCCGTGGCTTAATGAATTTTTTAGTTTTAATCAGGAGGGGGACGGCTCCGGTTAAAGCTCTGCCAATATTGATACGGGCAAAAATTACTTTAGCGCGCGTGCGATCCGATGTTTTTTAACGTTTTTATGGGCGCCCGGGATCGATTCATTGTGATGACTGAGCCCATCATGGGTGATTTTGGGAACTCGGCGAAATTTAATTTTGTTTATTAACGTTGGTACAATTGTTTGGTGGCTGCTATGTGGGATTTTTTTTATTGTTTATAATGGAATGCAGTATTGGATGGGAAATTAAATTACTTTTACATGCAGTCGATATTGCAAAATGTTGGAATTAAGAAATTAAGTGTATGGCTAATAAAAGTCAGTGTGGAAAATTTAGAGTAATCGCGTGCATCGCAGGTGCGAGTTCAACAGTTCATAAGTGATTCGCCCGGAATGCGGTAATAGCGTGCCTTTTATTATGAAAATTTACGATGTCGTATATTTACACCGACTTACTTTTCTTTCTAGAGCGCAGCAGTAGAATTATTTTTAAACCTTAAAGTGAAGTTATATGATTACTGGAATCTTTTATACGAACGTAATTTTTCCTTATACAAAGTATTTTTTTTAATTCACAATTTTCTTACCAGAATCTTTTTGATAATTAAATGATAGTAACTTTTTTTTTATATAATACTTATAATTCTAATGAATCCTCTATTTAAAATAAGTAATAACGAAAATATACTATTTTAAACGAAATATATCTTACCAAATAAATGCCTTGAAACGTTGAAATCTAGGCTACGTAATTGAGGTAGTATGTCGGGTTAACTTACCTGTAACAAAAAGCAAATAACTCATTAGTAAGAATTAAGCGAGCGCTTTTTTTATCACACGCGCTTTAATCACAGATAGCATTAGGTAATGTTAATTCGCAATTAAGATAACTATACATTGCAACTCAGTAACGCAACGAATGATAACAATCGCAAGGGGGCATTAATCTTCGTCTAATGAATGGCATATACGAGCCCAGACCAAATAAAAAGAAAAACCAATCTCACGCCGGGCTTCTCCGTTCTCTATATATACCAGAGCGCCGCGCGCTCAAAGAGCAATATCATTTTCTACCGGCCGCAGGCAGCAACAACGACATTGAAAGTAAAAAACGCGCTCGCGCGGCATACAGTGTACCGGCGTCGTCGCCCCTGGCGTCCAATCGCTCGAGGGCCTCGGTCGCGTGCCATTAAATCACCATAGCTGCCCTCTACTCCCCCCTCTTAGATCTTACAACGCGACCACGAGCGCGCGAGTGCAAGAGTCACGCATGGGCAACGCACACTGACAGCCAGAGTAATTGCTACAATGATTCGCGTATCTCTCGTCGGACTTTTTAATAAGAGCCGCGCGCTGATAAAGCCTCGCGTGCGTGCACCCGCCAGCCGTCCTCCTTTTGTGCCTAGTGCGCGCTTTTTTTCTCCCGTATGTAAGCGCGAGATGGAGGAGAGAGAGAGAGAGAGATAGCGAGAGGAATGGAGGTGCAAAATTTTTTCGACGCTTAATGCGCGCGCTCGCGTAGAGGCGGAGGGAAGGAGTTCTCGCCACCTTTTTGTTTACACGGACGGGGGTATAAGAGCGTCGCGGGCGCGCGCGTCGTCGTTGTACTTTTTCGTGTCCTTGATAAGATAAGGAAATTAATTGCGCGCCTGCCGGGGCAGGATTGCGCGACGGTGTTATAGCTCGCGGCTAGGCGAGGAATGCCTTTTGAATTATCATTCTCGCTATTAATGGTTAGGTGGTTATGGGTCATTGTGGTTTTCTCGGTGTATAAGAGGATCAGTCTGCGAAGAATTCAAATAATTTATTTTTCTGAACAACTACCCTGGTGGAAATCCAAAACATTTTATAACTAATAACTGACTATTTATTTTAGAAACTTGCTATAAAATGGGAATTTATCTTTTCCAGTTTCTAGCTCCCGGTGAAACGCTTTTTCCCCTATTATATATGGCCACTTAATAGATTGATAAATAGAATGAGTTTTTCGAAGACAAGCACAAGCTTGTTCTTGGAGTATTTTAAAGGTATTAAAACTGATCAGTTTTTTTAGTCTGGAAATGCCTAGCAGAAGGCTTGCTGTTATTACAAGGAATGAGAGAAGACATCCAATGCACTTTAATACTCTTTAGTATACGATAGAATTGATAAGAAAATCAAATACGAATATTTTGTTGTGACGTCAATCTAAGAAATAGGCAATTAATGGTCGAAAAATCGTTTCATTATAGCCATTAATTAGCCAATTTTACTAGCTATTTTCTAACTTCTTGGCCATTTTGTAGAGATGAATTTCTACCAGGGTAATACAGTTATACCTCTTCTGGATATAGTAGGTATAATATAAACTAAAAGCTTTCTTAGTACGGTATATAATTCAAATATGAATTATTTTTCTGTAAATGTAATACTGTATTTAAAGCGTCATTCCGAGAAAACAGATATTAAAAAAAAGTGCTCAACACTTTCAGTCAGAAGTTATAAAGAAATGTTCTTATTACTCGCCACGGTAATATTTCATTCAAACTTGTAAGAACCTAATATACTTTACCGGCAATGGAGAGAAACCATACACCCTACGGGAAACGTTCCGCGTGCCAATTTACGCATAATATTTCTCCTTTACAAACGCGACAAGCATCTTCAATAAAAAAAAAAAATTAGCCCCTTAATAAGCAGTATCGTATCCTGCGCACAGGGTCTCAAAGCAAAGCGGCCACGATGATTATGAATAGGCAGCTCGGCGCAACTCGATAAGAATCGCACTCGGCCGGGGGGGGAAATTCGTGTCCCGAAAAGGCGAGAAACCTATTCGACGTAAGTTTCGCCGGGAAGAGAGAGAGAGAGAGAGAGTTTTCTGCAGTCGGGATAGCAATTTGCATGAAAGGTTGCAGCGGCGGCGGCGGCGGCGGCAAGAGCAGCAGCGGCAGCAGTCGAGTAAGTAGATGAAAAAAGAGAGAGTAAGAGAGAGAAGCGTGCTTTGAACCCAGCACGCGCTTGGTTCGCGGAAATATGCAATTACAATATTTCTTTCTGTTGCTCGTGCGCGCGTTTCCCTCAGCGCAAAATGCGCGCCCTTCAAAAGGCCCCGCGGAGAGCAACGAGGGAACCCGAACGAGTGTAGTGTGTCGCTCATTTAATGCGCCCGATCTCGTTGCCCCTTGGTCTCGCGCAATATTAGTTGTATCATTTCGAGGTAGCTCTACGCTTCCAATTACATGTGAACAGAGAGGAGAGAGAAAGAGTCATTTCTCGTTTTGAATATTGCAATTTAATGGAAATCCCTTCGTGCAGTAGTTCCTTATTGCATAGAAAACCTGGATGTGCTTTGAGAAGCGTATTATAATTGACTTTTTTGTATATTTTTTCTTTCATAATAGAAAAGAAGTCTGCTGGCTCGATATTCGACAAGATGTAAGAGGGTCCATAACGCGATTGCCTTCCAAGTTGAATAAAATTAATATTTTATTTTTTAATTTGAAAAACAGATGAAAATTGTTAATATTCTTTCAATAGCAAAGCGAGCACACGGAGAGAAATTTTAGAGTAAAAATTACCAAGGTGCCTTGGTAGCGCATGGATGGACTGTCAAAAGCCGTGATATTCCCAGGTTTCTAATACAATTTATAAGTTTCCCAGGAAAAACTACCATAACCACTTAAACAAAATACCAAATTATCGGAATAAAAATTACCAGACACACTGGTAAAAATTGAGATCTAGTCATTTTTACAAGGTAACCTAAGAATTTTTACTAAGAAAACTGATAAATTTTACCAAATAACCTGGTATTTGTGTACTCGCGCATGCGCACTGCGCATTATTGTGTTTCAGAAGATTGATACTAAAGGCGTGCGCGACGTTAAAATGAAAACAATACACATATTTTCAGTAAGTAATAACGGCGATTCAAATGACTGTTGGTAACAGCTTCCGTGGCGCAGTCGGTAGAACGTCGGACTCTCAACCCAAAGATCATTGGATCGAATCCCGCTTCCGTAAAAATTTTTTTTCAGTTTAATGTTTTTTTATCCTTGTTTCTGTTTCTATTTCTATATTAAAATACTATATATCCATCAATATGGATAAAAAAAGTTAATTTTTTTAATTTAAATTAACTAAAAAAAAATTTTACCAAGGCACTTTGGTAAAAAGTTTGAAATTGTCAGTCTGTCCATCCATTACCATAGAAACTGGTAATTTTGTCTGGAATATTTGTAATTTTCACTACAAAATTTCTCTCCGTGCATGAATCGAATCATGCCGCGGTCTGTCATGTTCGTATACGCAATCATAAGACTTTATGTACATATTAAATTTTTAATGAAACAACAACATTGTTTCAACGGATCCTGCTAACCCAACTTTTATGCATATACATACGAGCCCTATACACATAGCAAGCCGTCGCGTGTTTATGAATCCGCGTGGAGTGGAAAAACAAGCCGGGCCAAAAAGTCAACTTGACCTTCTCCGTCACGAGTCAGCGGCCGGGTAATCGCATCCGTTTACCTCATCCTCCTCTCCATCCAATAATCCCGCTGGAAAAAGCCGACGCACTTGGCATGCTGCGGCGAAAATTGATTAATTTCGCCTCATCCAGCAGCAACAGCAGCAGCAAGGAAGTGTGCACCACCTAGTGCCCCCACCCCCGGTAAAGGATTACCCCCGGCCACAGGGCTTGCGCACTTAAGCACGGCGGCATAATCAGGGCTTTTGATGTGCTCTTTGCCGTCGTCTTCGTCGTCGTCATTTTTCCTCCTCCTGTGTTTTGCCACGAGGAGTGGCCCTCAAAGAGTGCGTTCGGCAATTCGTCGTCGTCGGAGTCTTTTTCGAACGTACCCTCGCCGAGTTTCGGCAGGGGAATAAGGGGGAAAAGGGGGGGGGGGTGCCTGCGGGTGAATCGAAGCTCAGGATAGGGAGAGAGAGTGAGTGAGTGGAAGAGAGGAGGACTTTTGCGGTGACGGTCTCCCGCGAGAGAGAGGGAGAGAGAAAGAGGCAGTTAAAGGGAATCACACAGGCTGACGCGCGATGGCAAACCGTTAGATGTATACGGTGATAGGAGTGGAATGGTTAATTGGAAAAGTAGAGCGTCAAGATCGATTTGTGCGAATTACCTTTGATCCAAATATTTCGCGTTAGTTAACGTTCGTAGAATGTTTCATTTTTCGCGAGCGCTTAATAACTTTTTTCAAGCTCTATTATTATCTTCTAGATCCTGAAGAAAAAGTAAATTGGGTTATAAAACGTAACATAAATTTCACGTTAATTAGATGACTATCGGGGTAAATTAATCATAAAGCATATTTTTGGAAAAAAAAACAATGTTATCTATAACATTTTAGTCGTTTACTTTATCCTTGCTCATTTGCTCGAAACTTTTTTCTCCCCTTCAGCTCGCTTATAATAATATTCAAGATCTCGAGTGCATTATTTAATATAAAGAATTGCTTATCGTCAGGAACATTGAACAAGCTTTCCACCTTAAAGAGAATGATGTACGAGGAGGTGGCGGCGGCTCATAAGCCACGAGCGCCGCGATAAACGGCTTATTCTAACCGACAAGTCGCCTTTGTTTTCCTTCCTCCTCCCCTCCTCCTCCTATATACCGCGCGTCGCTCCCTTCGGCTACGCTTCGCTCGTTCGCGTCGCGCAACGCTATATCACTCCCTTGTTTCCACTGACGCTGCGGCGTGCTATTATCAATTTCCAATCGGTCGAAGCGATTAGGAATCGCTTTCTTTTTGGCTTAGAAATCAGTGTTGAACATTGCGGCCTAAAACGAATGGGTGCACGTATGCGAAGTTTGGCAATTCGTAAGGATTATAATCAGAAGGGGGGAAATTATTTACCAGATACTGAGTAATGCAAACGTAAGGCATATATTTGTGGTTAAAGTATATATTTGCGAATCATGTTTTCCAAGTAACAATATTACATATTAGTGTTTGCTTGTGATGAAATCAATATTGCCAGAGGTTATTGTTATTGTTATGTACCAAACCGAAAATAAATATTAGCAATCAAATATACAATCGCTACTAAAATAAAGATCGAAAAGAAAAAAAAAAAAGGTTAGAGAGGAACCTCTTGATTCAATATGCAAAACAGCTTACGTCAACCTAAACACGTATACGCAGAAAACTGCCACCTATATCATAAATACTCAGGCCGATTTCCAACTCAATTAAGTTATCGTTTCCAGCCATTAGTAATCCGACACTCGAATACGACCAATCCCATGCGCGCGCTATCTTCCTCGCACCCTCGCATCGCATTTCCCCGCTCTCCACACGCCGTGCCGCTCCTCCCTCTTCCCCGCCTAAATAATCCCATCGACGCGAAGGAAAAAAAAGTGCTCCCTACAAAATCCAAACTCTCTGTCTCTCTTACTGTGTCTCCCTCCCAGCGCGACGATTAATAGACATTCATCGCTCGCCGCCCCCTCCGCGCGCGAAATATCGCCTTACAGCGCGGAACGTATGTTTGCGTCGTCGCTCGGGAAAAGCTAATCTCGTCATAGATTATTGAGCCGGACAAAAGGGAGAGCGATGGAAAATAGAGGAACGGCTGCTTATCAGACGGCCCGGCGCCTTGACACCCCGGTGCCTGTCATCCCGGCACATTTTGGATGCCCCTCTCCACTACCCTTCCAACGGGGAAAGAGAAGCCGCCCCCCATTGCCGAGTGTCCCTCGAGACTGTTAAAGCGCGCACCCGTAAACGGCGCCGGGCCTGCGCGCATTCTAAACGAGCCCGCCGGTGGTCAGGGGGACGAAAGGGGAAGCGACGTTTTTTTTTTTAAATTGAGGGGTAATAGCGTATTTATTTATTGGGCGCTTAAATTTGAATCTGATTTTGCTCTTTTTTTTACATGTAAGAGAAATGATACTTAACATTTTAAGTATTATTTCTTAATGTGGTAGTCAAATGGAAGCATTTTTAATGAAAACCAGTATCGAAGAATAGCACAATGTACCTGAAAGTATCAATGTTATCAAATGTATTTACATTTGCCAACATTTACTTTAAATTGATAGGTAATTTTCAAGTAAAAACAGAATTTTGTTTTTAGTCATAAAGTTCACTAAAAAACAGGTAATTTATGGTTAACATTTCTATCAGGGATGACAGAACTTTTTCAAAAAATTGAAAAAAGTCTCTTTTATAAAAATATTCGCACATTCTTTTTTTTAAAGAAAAAATTTGTTATCGAAATCGGAAACTATTCAATTTATAAAATTCAATCACTTTAATCTGGAGTATATATTACAAAAGTTTAAATTCTACATCAGGTAGAACTCATTCTGCATTATTATTTCAGTTGACTTATTTTTAATTCTATATTGGAGAGTTTTTTTGGTTTATTCATCTGAGGTCTCCTGGGTCAGAACGTGATTTATTATCCATATACCGTTTTTGCAAGTTATGTGAAATCTTGAGTCGTATTTCTGCCTCGTGCAGAAGAAGTAAGGGTTATTTACCGCGTTAGCTCCAGTATTACCACCGGACAGAAAAAATTTTTGGTGATACTGTGAGGTTTTTATGCAAATAAAAAAAATTTAATACGCCAAAGTTGGAAACTTTCAATTTCCAAACTATAATGCTAAAGTGAAGTAAGATTTTCCTGGAAATGCAAAATCCATTATCGAAATCTCAGACTACATTTTAATTACTTTAAGCAGAGAAAAATATACAGTTCCACCTAATTATCCACTGACCTCAATTAGTTATTTAATACTGTAATTACCCTACTTAAGTTCTGTAAAGATACTTTTATCACTGCAAAAAACTTAAAGGTACATAAAAAGTTTTTCACGATGCTCTATATTTATTATTATGAACAAAGAAGCTTAATTCTCATAAAAAAATCAATACTTTCTTAATATCAAATTAAAATAAACTTCATTACCATAATTCTTTATATAAATTTACTGTTTTCACTTGTATAACATAAGAATTTAAATTTCTATGCATTTACTACATTCGTGTAGCAAATGTTTGCGAATGGTTCTCCTGGAAAAATTGACCGCTAAATTTCGAGGGATTCGTACAAGGGGAGAAGACTCGTCTTCGCGAGCAGAAAAAAAAGATTGCGTTGAAAAATGGCCGTCGTCAAGGAAAATTGCTGCTTCGAGATCTTGGACCGATGCTTAGTGTGATAGACACTCTTCCCGACTTCGGACGAGTTTACGACTCTCCTAGGTACCAAAGACAAATTATATTGTCCAAACACTGTGTACTAGCGCATCAATTTTAATTAAATACTATCTCGTGCCGGATAAACTAATTGCATTATGCAAATCTAAATTGTATGTTTCTTAAAACGTTATCTGTCAGAAAAAAATATGAATATTTTAAAAATTCTCTCAAGATAAAAACGGCAAAATGCTAAACTAATAAAAACAGCAATACAATTTCGAGAAATGGCAAAGTGCACTCCCCTTACCGTGACTTATTTAAAAAAAAAGTACTTATATACTTTTCCATCCCGAAAATTTACACCAAGATTGTTATGAAATACAAAACACTTGCTGTACGCACAGAATAGTATTTTTTTCGAAGATGAAAGTGAAGCAACGTTAAATATAACGCGGACTATCGCACATATAGCTAGCTCGAATTCCCTTGATTCATCATGTAACGGGCCGTTGCGAGTGCGCGTGCGCACAGGGCAAAAATCTACACAAACGTGCGCGTATATACGTCAGCCTCTGTGCGAAATCCAATTTGGCGGCGTTTTCCGCGCGCCGCTGCGCGAAAGGGTGGTAAGCTCGTTCTCTCCGGGGCGCGCGCGCGCTTCCGCAAGAAATCGGTTTCCTCAACGAGCTGCGCACGCAGGTATGTCTACGTGCAGTGTGTTGTGTTGCCGTTGTACCATATATATAGAGGGGAGTAACAAAGAGAAATTGGAATGAAGTGAATGGGGGAAGAGAGAGAGCCGGAGCAAGAAAGAAAAGTAATTGTGGAGTAAATGAAATAAGCTGCTGATCGAATTGTATGAGGTCTAAATGTTTGCGATTTAGTTTGCAAATCGACATTGTTGTTCTGCTAAAGTCTTGTCAAACTTTGCGTAGCATAATTAATGCGTTCATAGTGTCGGCTTGTTGTGAATCATTTTTCTGTTATTTTAAACCTTTTTACCTTCTCTGCATACTGTGTTTGAAATGATGAATTGAGATTTAATTAAATCATCAAAGTCAAAATGATGGTAATCGACGAAAGTATGAACAGTATAATATATCATACGGAGCGAAGGCGGGGAAAAAGAACTGTAACCGTCTGCGAAGTCCGATGGGAATTGGGAAAGTGAAGGGATCCTCAGATCCTATAAATCCTAGTCCCCAGTGCTTTGGTATTTTCTTTTCTATTAAAGCTAAATCTTTTGTTTAGTATTGCATTAAAATCACAGATCAAAATCATTCAAATTTTACGCTCTATGATTGTCAAAGACACTGTTACATCCCATTACACATCACTCGAGATCAATAAAAACATAAAGGAGGAGTGTCCATAAGGCTGCTTTTTACCTACCTGTAAAAAAGTGACCATTTTTGAACAATGTTAACAGAAGTCTTTGAAATTTGAACACATCATTACTTAGATCAAACAAAGCTTCCTCCATAAGGAAGCAATAAAACACCTTGAATTTTTTCAATATTTTTTACAGCTCATTTTTTTGAGAAAAAAAATTCTTGACAATCGAGTTTTTAATATAAGCTCTTATGAGAGATGAGGTTATGTGACCTTTGAACAATCTTTTGTAACAAATCTTTGAAAAATCTCTTATAAAAAGTTGAGAAATAAAGTTACTAAAAAACGCATAGGGAACTTGGTCGCTTATAAGGCATCTGGAAAAGAAGTAGGTGAAAACGTAAACAAAACGCCGAGTTCGTAGGCTGCACGAAGAGGTGCGCGGTGAGCAGGGAGCTCCCGTTGGGAGAGAGGGAACGTCCCTAGCCTCGCCCCGCAGCATGACACCATTGAACATCCTTAAGGTTTTATTCGATAAAGTAATCAATTTGAAGACGAACGGACTTGGTTTGGTATGTGGGCCGAACTTGGTTTGGAAATGGGAGACCCAGAAAGTTTTGATTTCAGAGTTTTGATTTTAACTTTTACTTTAACTATTATACTATATAGTTAAATTTGAAATATCCAAAAAATTCGAAAGTGAATATAATATTATACTAAATAAATATAGTAAAAATTACTAAAAATTTAGTTAAATGTCAATAAATCGGTCACTATAATTTATAGTCGTTTGAATTATATGAATATATTAATTATTAACATATTATAGTTCATTATACAAAAAAAAACATATAGTTCAGACAATAATACTCAGTTTTACTATGCAACATAGGTAACAGTACTAACGCCTTTTTTCTCAATGTACGATTTTGGTAAAAACCTCATCTTCCATATCCAAACTGGGTTCGTTCGTCTTCAAATTGATTACTTCATGAAATAAAACCTTAATATCGAGAAAAATGGTTACTTTTTTTACAGGTGAGCAAAAACCAGCCCTTATGGGCATTCCTCCTTTACTTTAAAATAGAAGATACCATAATTTTTTTAATTTTCATTACTTTTCAGTGCACCACGATGGAGAAGATATATTGGAAAACATTTGGCCGTGCTGCAATACAAAGCGGCTCTACGGGTAGCTTGCTCCCCTGCCGCACGGTCTCGGGCGCGCTCGCGGCTTTAGCGGTTACTGCGGGAACCAGACCTGTCGACCTACTAGCCCAGGAGAGAGACAATTCGTCTATCAACAGAGAGCGATTCTTTTGGCAAACGCCAGGCAGGCCTGGCGAATAGCCTATGAACCGAGGACAAGAGCCAGTGGATAACAAGAGTTATTAACTACCAGGATGGCCCTGGACGGATTAGCTTGCCCGGTATTTTGATCAGCATTTTTTGATATTATTTCCTCGATAAATGTTTTTCGTTTAAATGCTATTAATAAGCCGTTCGAAAGAATAATTCATCAGCTGAGAGAGGCAGACGTACGGGAGATGCCCTTAGAGATCGAGAAACGACGCTACTAGCCGCGTCTTGGCGAGCGAGAGAAAGAGAGAGAGAGCTTCAGCGTAGACCCAGGCGTCGGGGGAGTCTAAGACGTTCTTGATGTGTATAAAGCGCGAGCGGCCGCTGGCCCTCGAGAGTTAAATCCCATTTAGTAGATGGGACCGCGTACGCTGGACCCACGGGTGCACACGGAGCCGCTCCAGCATCTTTCTCTCCACTGATTTACAAGCTACCCGACTCGCGTCATTCGTCACGCGAGCCGTTATTATTTTTCCTTATACCCGCTGCAGGCATGAGCATGTGAATTTTCTCGTTCGCGAGATTGCCGAGTGTCTTTGTTAGCGCTGCTGGGACTTTATTGTTTTTGCCCCCCCCCCCCCCCTCCCCCACGCGTATATACGTATATATGTGTCAGTGGCGAGCATTGTCCGTTCGTTTTGCTGGAGCGACGAAATTTCCTCTCTCGAAGTTGCACATACACACACACATGCGCGGGTGCACGCAAGCTTTGTGAAGTAGTTTTTCGCCGAGTCTATAGTGGCGCGCGGACGCCACGGAGATGTGTAAGCTTTTTCACATCTCGACGGGTACTTTACTAAAGAGGGAGAGATTTTTGCAAAGGAGTCTTAGTGCTCAGCTTTGTAAAAACTGTGTTTTAAAGTTTGAAAGAGCGGTTTAATGTAAATTTAGTAAGTGTCCGGTGCTTGATAGAACAGCTAGAGGAAATTATTGGATGAAGCTGACTTTTTGTTTTTTAAGGGGCTTCAAATTGTTCTTATTGAAGCTTAAGAATTGGAATGATTCGGATTATATCACTTTATTTTGATTTTAGTATTATGTGAAATTGAATTACAGTTTATGCAATATCATCGGGAATATTTATCCATAATTTATATTGTAACTTCAAAAATTCAATATTTATATATATTTTTGAAATTAAGGCCAGTGTAGATATAAAAAGTCGTAGCTAGAAATAGACATTAAAAATGAATTTTCTTCATTTTCATTTCATTTGAAAGCGCCCCGACTGTTACTATAAAATTCAATGTTCGCAAAATGGTTTCTACGGCTCCTGTAACACATTCAATGATAAGCTAAAATTATTACTGGGAGGTCGATAAGACCCAAGTGCCAAATAGTAACGCAGTAAATGCATTAAAAGTACTATCATAACGATGATCGCTTTCAAATAAAAGAGAGAAGTTTCTCATCAGCTTTGTGACCCCTTTCTTGTATGCAGTCTCGAGTTCTTTTGAATTTTAACATTGCACAATTGTTTATACAATAAAGCGTTGAAAAAAATGTTTAAAAAACGAGTACAGAAGGAATTATGATCATTAACGAAGAATTGATTACTGTAATTAAGTTTGAATCTTGCAAAAGTTTCGAAGCAATCTCTCGTGTCTGCAAAAGATGTTTACTCCCATTTCAAAGTGTTAACGTAATTTATTGGATTTCATGCAAAACGGGGAACCAAAGCCTATAATAAGTCGAGAGCGAGCCACAAATAAGTTGAAGGGGAGCGAAGGTAAATCGTAAAAAGTGGCGAAGAAAAAAATTGCCCGACCTCGGCGTGAGGAATACGAATGAATGCCGCGAGCGAGGGAGCGCGCGGGCGCAGCATCAGCCTTTTAAGAAATACTTAAGAGCGGAAGTGGAATAGAGAAAGCTGTTTTTCGCGGGGAAAAGAAGGTCAACCGTGCGCAGATATTAAGAAAGTGAGAATGCAAATGAGAAAACAGTGAGCGGTGCACGCGCGCGCGAGAAAAAAGTGGAGCTTAGGCGAAGCGAGCGCGGGGCACAGTGAGAAGAAGAAACAAAGAAGTGGGTATAAGTCCATGAAAAAAGGCGCGGGGGCATAATGAGGGGGAAAAAGTTGGTCGCGGAAAAGCGGGTCGATGGTAGAAGGAGGTGGAGGAGGAAAAGGAAGCGGAGGAATCCGCCGAAAAGCTGCGGCGCGCGGGAACCGAGCAAACAGAGCGGGAAAGAGATATCAAACGGAAAAAGAGAGAGAGAAAGAAATGAAGCGGGGGAGACACAGAGCGAGGGAGGGAGGGAGGGACAAAGGAACGGAAAAAGTCGATATTGCGTTTTCGTCCTCGTGATTTTGACCCTCCCTTCGCTCTCTCTCTCTCTCTCTCTCTCTCTCTCTCTCTCTCTTTCCTGCCTCCTCTTTCTTCTCTTCTTTCTACAGTCGGCGGCGCATCGAACGTCTACTCCAATTTTCGTTCCCCCGCGGATCGCGACCCCGGTCACGGGGACTTGCCGCGCTCTTTTATCTGTTTCGACGCGGGCCACGGGAGGAGGAGGAAGCGGTCGGAGGGCGAACGTCGCGAAGTGCTCAAGCCACTTCACTGATTACTTAGGCGAAGTGCGGCAGGGGGGTGGAAAGACCGCGTAAAAAACGAAGGGAAGGATGTATTTATTGGATCGTCAGCCCTCCCCCAAGCTCGTCATCTAATTGTATAACAGCCCCACGCGGGATGAACGAACGTGGAAATAATAAAATTTTACACTGCCGGTGGCGGGAAATTATGACTTGATGGAGGTTCGATGTTACGACTCGTTAAGAATTAATGGCAAAATATTGTCGAAATTGCGCCCATGAATATCAAATTTTATTCTGTTGACGTACGCTTTTTCAATTTCAAAGTAATAACGGTAACGAAAACTGCAATTATTTCATGGTTTTATTTTGTCACAAAAAGGTGTTTTAGAAAAATTTTCAGCCCTATTACAGATAATTTTCAAATCAGTTAATGGACAAACACCATGGATATTTTAAATAATTCAAATTTACTTTATGGCCCCTGTACACTTTTCCATTTTGCTGCCGCATCAGCCAAAATTTGTTTACAAGCACCCAATTAATAAGATCTTAATGCTCATCGAATACCAGAACCAATATTTGCATAGCCCTCGAAAATTTTTCGACGCGATAGTCCCGCGTAACTGTGTGAGCCAACTGGCGCGGCACGAGAAACACAGAAAAGGAAGGCCGAAGGGATGGAAGCAGCTACCGCCGCCTTGTTGCTCCCCCGCATGATGCTCGTTATATTTGAAAGTCCCCGCGCCTAGCTCTTCCGCCACTGCGTTTGTCGCTATGGTTTTAATCTTCCCCTCGCTTCGATCGGTCGGTCGGTCGCGTGTCTCGCAACACGAGTCCCCGCGCGCCGCAGCTATACGCAAGGAGTAGGCGATGTAATTATAAAAAGGAAGGAAGCGAGGGCGAAAGGCAGAGGGAGATATACACGGGGGGGGGGCGGAGGCCGTGAAAAAAGGAAGCCAAGGGCAGGAGGGGGATGGAGCAGCAGCGAGGGATGGAAAGGGAGAGAGGGAAGAAGAAAGACAAAGGCATCAAGAGGTAAGGGGAATAATAAAGGAGTGGGGAGAGAAGAAGGAAGCGAGTGCAAGGGGAGTGTACGCGGTGCCGAATTGAAAAACGCGCGTACGAGCTGTGAAATATTGAGGATGAAAAAATGGAAGATCGGCTGGTGATAACGAACCGAGAGATCGGAGATAACGATGTCAAGGTCGACAAGTTTTTGTGAGGGTAGGACGTGGAGGATTAGCAGAGCGTGTCCTAGAATAATGACATTTTAAAGAGTCATGGTTTTTGAAAGAGGTGTTTCACTGATAATTATTATCCTTGACTTTATATGATGGTTTTTCTTATCACAGAAAAGAAGAATCAACGAATTTGACAGTTGTAATTAAAACTTTCTTACGATTTCGTAATTCAACAACTCTGTTTTATGTAACATTCAGAAACTTTACCAAATTTACATTTTGGTGCAGTGTAATAATATTAGCTTTACAATATTCGTTTAACTTCATCCATCCATTATCTACTTTACATTTTTTTTTTTTGTAAAGAAACTAAATAAACTAATATAATCCACATCCGTATTTCAATTTTGTTTATCTTTTAATCCTCAAACTAAATAGGGCTTTGAACATTTTCATGCAATAATGTACTTGGTAATAAAGCAGCACACCTGAGAACCAGGAAATCTCCTAAAAGCGGTTTAGTAGATTCGTTAATTGATATTACTAGCAACGTTTCGTCATTTGCTAACGCTTGCTCGGGAATTAGTTCTTCAACAGCTACTCTTCATCATTATAATAAGTAGTTAATTTCGCCACAGATTTTGTAACATATAGTAACTTTCATCATTTAAGGCCATACTTGTTGAGATTATAATAGTATTACGACGTTAAAGGTAAGGATTTATTAAAATGCAAACATTGTCATAATGACTGCAACATTTTTATTATTTGACATCGATTTTTTTTACCTGTACACTAATAAGATACCACTTGTCGTTTCTTCTTAATATGTTCAATTACAGACTTCCATCATTTATAAAGAATATTAAACAAACCAAATCCTTCTGACAAAAATGGTAACAAAAACTTAAGATACCTAATTTAATTAAGATAAATAAACAATGCCGGTAAGAAAAAATATTAGTTTGTGTTTGACATTCATGTATGTAATGGCCGTAGTGTCTGAAAGTTGTTAAACGTTTCCGTCCGTAACGTTGCAAAATTTAATAATCCCTTGTCGCGCGCCATGCCAAAACCGTGGATTTAGATTAGTTTCTTTAACGCGGTTTGCGGTTACGCGTACCGGCATCGTCAGTTTCGGCACTCGCGCATCCAGCAAATCTCCGTGAAACAAGTGCATGCATTCGTCCAATTGCCTCAGCTTCAGCGTGTAAGTAAGTATACACTTTTAAAAGTGGAACACGCGCAAAAGTTTGCGCGGCGAATTCGCCGTCGTCGCGCGAGTAACACAAATTACGGGGATCGAGATGCTATCGCCGCCGACTGCAGCAGCGAGCTCTCCCCGAGCCTCCCTCCCAGGAAATGAATAGCTCTTCGGCGGGAGTTTGCGCAAAAGACTCGGTGGCCCTGGTAAATTGAAACGTATGAAAATTGCCACGTCGCTGCGATACGCAGAATCGCGGCCCGGAGTAAATAGGCAGGGATAAGTTTTCATTCTGGTAATACTTTTGATGCATATAGGGAGAAAACTTTCGTGTAGTGGTAAGAGAATCGATATCATAAAGATTGAATTGACTTCCAATACAAAATATTGTAACAAGATATTTTGTTACACGATTAATTGTACAAACTATTTTTTATCGCATATTCTAATTTATACTTTAAAAAAAAAGTCATCTAATTTTTAGTTGAAACTAGCGACGAGAGAGTAACATTAGATTACTATCGGATTTACTATGTTTAACATTTAACTCCAATAATATAGTGCAAAATCATTTTTGGCAACGCAAGTAACACCGATATTCTAATTTACAAAAGAAAAATGGGTGTATCAACAAAAGGAATTCAAATTTTCGCATGAAACCGTGTTTTGACACGCGAGAGAATCACGTACAGGTTTTGGAATTCATCCAAACAACTCGTTCGAAAAGGCCAACAATGTAAAAAGCTTTTGAAACGTTACAACGAAAATTTCCTTCAAAATTCCGTAAAAAGTGTTGTTCTTAAATATGTCATTTATTATAAAAACGTTCTTATATAAATGTTTTTTTATGTAAATGAGTCTTGGATTAATCCTATAATATCTCATTGGGTTCGAAATACAAAAGTCTCATTTTTAAATTTAAATATTGTACATATTCTTGGTTAAAATAAATCTGGCAATAACAAATAGAAATGTAAATCTTGAGGAACTCATTCTTGCTTACAACGGAAAATCTTTAAAATCAAATACAAACTTCCCAACAACTTCCAACTCCTCTCGAAGTTTAGAAAATAAACCAGAAACGTTAGTATTTCTAAATACAGTAAAATCAAATAACATAATTGCATCGCAGGAACTATCGCGAGAGCAAGAGAGCACGAGCGAGCGAGAGAGAGAAAGCAGTTCCAAAGCCGTCGGCCTTAACTTGCTCGCTCGGCGAGAAACGGAGTTTTCCTACTGGATTAGCCCGCGTTAAAGATTTGCTCGAACTATAAGCAAAATCCTCGAATCTCTCTAGCGTATGCACAGCAGCAGCAGCAGCAGCGATGTATGCCACGCATCTCTCTCTCTCTCTCTCTCTTTCTCTCTCTCTCTCCTACACGGCACTCCACGCGCGATTTCCGAATCGTCGAATTCGCATTATGATCATTATACGAGCAGGTATAGTTCGCGCGTATGCTCGCGCACGAGCCTTTGAATATGTACCCTGTAAACGAGAGTTAAATTGACCCGTTGATCTGCAGCCAGACGTGAAATGTCGCGCTCAAGTGTCTATGTAGGTAACCGAGCAATCAAAATTATGTGTGTCAGGATTCTGTGGAAACAGAAGGGAGAGAGAAAGAGAGAGCGCGAGAGGGAGAGAGGAGGGAGGAGAGAATGGCAAATTCGGCAGGCGTCGACTGAAAATGATGACGTTTAGTGCACGTAGGGCTGCTGCAGTCTAAAAACGTGGTCGCGTTGATGAATGGGGAGTGCTCGAGAGAGAGAAAGAGCGGGTAATGCAGGCACTGGCACGAGTTTCGAATAATTTTAACGGCCTAATTTATTTTGAAGACCCTCGGCTTATTTAATGAGTTTCATTATAATTAAACGTTGTGCCTTTACATATAACAAAATTCGCCGAATTTTCAACAGTTTTTGAGCATTTTATACTCCTAATTAATGACTAGTTGTGATTAAATTACAGCTGGAAATCGAATACTTGATTTTTACTGTTAATCTGTAAAGTATTGTAATTTAATACTGAACATTGGATTGAAAATGTATGAAAACAGAATTAAACTTTGATTAATGATATAAAGGTAAATGTAATCACGATATATAAGCTAAACTTAAATACCCATTTACATAGTTCTAGTACAATATGTTGTAGGTCGATGCAGTACTGGGAGCTGTATCTCCCAAAAACGAAATTTCATTATACGATCCATTGAACTACGTTCAAATCCAATTTGGAACTTCACTTGGAATTGAAGTTTGACCGCCGAACCAATGTTGTCTTTACTCAAGAGGTAATTTCTCGTTAAAATTGATAATACTATTTAAAAAATTTATATTTAAACAATAGTACTTAAGAAAATCCCACGTTTTTATTATTAATAGAAAGCCGAATACTTTTAATAACTTTCTCAATGTAATTATAAAATATCAAAATTAAAAAGTATTGATACAGATACTATTATTACTTTTTATTTACCACCAACCATTTCAAAACTTTAACATATTTGTAATATTTGAGTTATAAAAATGAATATAAAGTTAATAACTCTATTTGGAAATTTGGAAAAACATGAATTTAATGAAAAAAATGAAGTCTGTAGGTGATGTAAAAGTTCAAACAAATTCCATGGAAATTAAAAAATAACATTTCTTTTTATAAAATTACAGACTATCGATTACGTTAAAAAATACTTTTTACCCTAAATGCTACTTCGGAAACAAAACAAAACAAAAATGGCACTAACAGCCCACACATAAAAATAAAAAATAAATGTGTTTTTAGGATCTACAAATATAAAAATATGTTTCTGAGCAACATCTAGCACAACTTTATTTTTTAGTATTTTATAATTTCATTTGGTGTAGTTACAAAGCTCTTTTCATAAAGACCTAATAGAATTTACATAATGCATTATTTTCATAATTAGTACGGGCTGAAAATGACATCGTTTATAAAAAATCCCTTTATGAATTATTTAACGAAACGCGAATATGTCGAGATCCTCGGCGAAACACAAGTTCATTCGGTGACATCGTTTAAGGACGTAAATTAATTTCTTTCCCCGGGCGCAGAATGTTTTCAAAAACTGCAGAATGCACCCGCAATAAAAACGTGTACACGCCGAGCAACAATGCGAAGGAACAATGCGCAACGCACGCTGAAATTCTCTGCCTCCGCGTGTAATAAAAGTAAAAACAAGAGGCGCGAGCGCAAGCGCGCGAGCCTTCGCGCGGTAAAAGGGAGAGAGAGAGAGAGAGAGAGAGAGAGAGAGAGAGAGAGAGAGAGACGCGCGCAAAGTTCATGCGCCGCCGCCGCTGCCATGCTCGGCGAAAAAAGATGTATACGTTGCATATAAAAGGACTAGCAAAACGCTGGTTATCGGCCAACAGGTAAACCGGTCGATTTCTTCTCATTTTTTCTTCTGCCCGCGCGCGCACTTTTCTCCCTTTCTTTCAACTGCGTCCTTCGCGCATCTTCGCGGCTTGGACCTTGGCTTTCGGACAGAAGTATTTTTATCAGTCCGCCGGCGAAGAAGAACCAGAAGTGAGCTCGGAAAGGAGGAGAAGAGAATCCAGAAACACGACGCAATTGCGTCAGAGAAGGGTTTTTTCTTCCCTCCTCAGAGGGTTATCTCCGCAGTACGGATGTCAGAGAACGGTGAGAGTAAATATGAAAACAGAAACGGGTCGTGTGTTGAAAAAAACATTCCTTGACAGGAATAAGCAGGGCAGAATGAAAAGAAAGCAGAATACGAGAAGAACAAGAAAAAAAGAGCCTTACAATATCATTCAGCCTTTTAATCAGTTTTTATAATTGGAAAGTCTTTTTTTACCACAAGAATGTAACGTGGGCGTAGAATAATGAATAAGAGATTGAAAAGGCTCAGCGGTGTTAAAATTAACGTTAAACTGTAACGACCTTATACACGGCGGATTACTGATATAAATACAATTGCTATAAGTGTAGTTAAGACTCACATCGATGTATAGCCTATCACACAACAGGTCAGTCACCGCCAACTCTTTTATAATACGTATAGTTGAAGAAGAAAAAGAAACATCGATTGCGGGATTAATATTATATTACAGAAGCTCATCGCTGATCTCGCATTATTTATTAAGCGCATTTTGTCTAAAAACAATGCAGTTGATGACGAATTATGCAAAACGACTTCTATCGGCGTATTACAAAATAAAGAGTAATACATGCAAAAGAAATTTACATTACAATTACCCGGAATGTTCAGCGTGCTCGAAATTAAATTTTACAAATAAAGCAGCCCCACGCGATTCTATCACCTTAACGAGATTCCTGCAGCAGCAGCAGCAGCAGCAGCAGCAACTCCGAGGCGCAGTTTTAATTCTCGCCTCCTCTATTTTTCTAACGCTCGCAGACAGCGCTGCAGACAACAGCACGAGAAAAAACGAGAAATGAGGCACGACCAGAGAAAGCGAAAAGAGAAAGAGAGAACGAGATACAGGCTAGAAGAGCGTGGCGAGGTTGACTAGCATGCGCGCGGGTTACGCGATACCGCGGCGGTGGTGGCGCGGGATGAATGAATGCGCCCCGGGGCCACAATACTCGCCGCGAGAAAAAAGGCGCAGGAAAAAAGGACGACGACTGCGGCGACAAAGGGAGAAAGGGAGAGAAAGAAAGGCAGGACGAGAAAGAGAGAAATAAAGGAGGAGTGGATGCGCGAGAAAAAGAAGAATCCAACCATCTCGCCTCTCTCGTCTCGCAAACGCCGCTTGTGCGTTGCGCCCTGACGCGCATACGTGTGTGTGTGTATATACATATATACGTGTCGCGCGTTCGCTCGATCGTTCGCTCGCTCGCAACTGCGTCGCCGTCGGCAATTAGCTAATCTCTCACGTAGGAAACGATAATTGGTATAATCGATGCGCCAATTAGAGAGGATGACGAGATAACGAGATTCGCGGCGTCGAGGATCTCGCGCGCGCGAGGATGCAGCCACTTTTCGGGGCCCGGCACAGCACGCCGATCGCCTAAGTGGCGGTTATGGCTTTTCGGAGAGCTATCTAGCAGTTTGGACCCGCGTACACACCCGCAGAGTGCACCATCGGCCGGCTATTTTCGCTTTCTCACAGTTCTGCGGCGCGGCTGCGCGCCCCGGTAATTCTGTTGCCGAAATTTGTTTAACCAGATTTTTACGGTTACTCTCGGCTGTTTTTACGTCCTTGACTGGTGATTGGCTCATGTGTACACGTTGTTTACTAATCAGAGCCTAATAAATGGCCAATTGCGGCCGCGTGGAGTACATTTGTCGATAAAACTAATTAGGGAGCTGCTAATGAACAATTAAAATTTTTTGCATTACCATGCAGTTGAATGGGCTAATTAATGTCACGAAGGTGAAACACATGGGGTTGTGTACTCCGAATGACCTTTTTCCTATATTTTTTCTTTCAATACATTTTTAAATTGAAAAAATGCACGTGTCATCAATTCATTGTTGTACGATTCGCAATACTTTTCCAACCGCGAAATTACGAATCTCAAGAACGCAACTCGTGATACACACACACACACACACACACACACATACAGCCTCTGTCAATAGTGCTAATTTTTGCACTTGGCGTGTGAGTCGTGCGACACGACCCCGAGATCACAGCGCGCCTATTCAGCCGTCTCATTGTAACACACTCAGTGCGGCGCACTCGAATATTAGTATACAGCTCTCTCTCTCTCTCTCTCTCTCTCTCTCTCTCTCTCTCTCTACGACTATAAGGGGCTGAAAAGGTCAAATTGGCCTCGGTGCGCGCGATGGGCTTATATTGCACTGCTCTGCAGCTGCGGAACGACTACTACTCGCTCGTTGAAAAAGATTACGTTACAACGCGTCGCTGCCGCCCTCACCCACAGCGTGCTGCGCATATACTTTTGTCCTGTGCGTATATATACGCGATGAGCGCGAACAAGGGAAAGAAAGAGTAAAAAGTGGAGGGGAAGAACAATAAAAAAACGCGTGTGCGCGCGACAGAGAGAGAAAATACATATAAGGCGTGGATTATGAATTGGCGTTTCACGCTCATTGTGCCGGGTGAGAGTGTGCCGAATTAATAGCCACTCAAAGGCCTCTCTCTCTCTCTCTAGCTCGTTCTCGCTTGGCGACGTTACTCTAAATAGCCTTGCTGCAGAGAGAGAGCAAGAGAGCAAGAGAGAGAGAAAGAGAAAGAGAGAGTGGGGAGGAGCGTACGGGTCTCTTTCTCAAGCCATCGCTCTCGAGTGGGCCAAAAAACACGGGGCGCGCGAACTCAAATGCCTACCCCTTCCCCCAATACCTGATCCCCACCTCCTCCCTCACTCTTCTTTTTTTTCCCCGAGAGCGTGTAACTCGATGGCTCGACGCGTATATACGCGCGAGCTAACAATGGGCAGCAGCAGCAGCAGCCGCGCGCACACACCACTTGCCCGATTCTCTCTCGTGTGATACACACCACCACCGCGAGGGGGGAGTGTGTGTGTGTGTGTGTGTGTGTGTGTGTGTGTGTGTGTGTGTGTGTGTGTGTGTGTGTGTGTGTGTGTGTGTGTGTATGTGTGTGTGTATATATAGACGCATATACGAGTGTGCTACAACTGCGGGCGCATTCAGGGATGTCCGTTCGGGACGACGGGCTAATGAACGTATACCGCGAGAAAAATAGGGGGGGGGCGAACGTTTAAAAATGCACGGGAGTTGTATAGATTCTCTATTTTTCGATGTCTGACGTATGTGCGCCCGCGCGCGTGAAGGTTAGCTGAACGAGGGTGAAAACGAGGATAATATAGGTAGAGTTGAATCGTCAAATTGGCCGTTTGAAATTTCGGTGCGCGCGGTCGGCGAGCGGCGTGAATAATTGCTCTCTTGGCCCGAGCGCGCGCGATGTACCCGGTGTGAATTATGGAGAGTGGATGGTTAGTTGCTATACGGGGGGGATTTTAATAAATGCCGGGGCGCGATGTTGCGTTAAAAAACGCGTGCCGGGGGAAGGACGAGACGTGGCTGTGACGTGGAAAACCTGAATTATCATTTTTCACATTTTCCCGGCGGAGTAAGAACTGAAAAGCGATGCTTAATTGACGTAATAGAGGAAACAAATTGAATCCTGTCAGTTATATGAGTTAAAACTAGATTAGCGCGTGTGATTTTAGTTAAGGAACCGTTTGTCAGGCTGATTAAACCGCAGCTAATCAATTTACTGGTTTTATTTATTCATGTTCGCTCTGCATGGATGTAAAGCTGTTTATATATTATGAAGATTTTCAAAATATTTGTAATTTCTTTTAAAAAAGGAGAGTAAAATTTAAAAGGTGGTGTAAATTAGTTAAACGCTCTTTAGATAAGGTAATAAATTGTGTGTATAAGTAAGGAAATAAGGAAATACAATAAAATCCCCTAAAATTAGCGATATTCCTTCTACAACCGCAAGAATCCTAAAAATATCCACCCTCGTTCCTGATCCCCTATACAAAAAGCCGAAAAGCACTCGAACGGAAAACCGGAAGCCACGAGAATCGAATCGACGTTGAAGAGACACAAACTCGTCGGAGGGGGACGCGCAGCAGCTCGACGAATCATCGCACGCACTTGTGCGCGTACTCTCCGGAGAATTTTCGCGTCTGCATCTGCGTGAGAGAGAGAGAGAGAGAGAGAGAGAGAGAGAGAGAGAGAGAGAGAGAGAGAGAGAGAGAGAGAGAGAGAGAGAGAGAGACTCGGTCAAATGCAATTGAATTACGCGCGAGGGCGATTGAAATTTCAAAGGGAATCGATTGTGAGCTTCTCGCCTGCGCCTCGTCGCCGCGACAGAGTAGTGTTTATTAATTGATAGAGCCGGATTTCGTAGTGGGAATTATCGTGTGTCGGGCTCGGACGCTGGGAGTGTTACTCTCCGGTGTTGTGTAGACACGGATAACGTCTTTTTTCGTTGGAGTTCTTTAAATGTGTATTTTGTGGGGTACAATGATTCAGTAGTTTATTAAGCTTGCGTTAAGATACTATTTATGTGGTTTCTGGCTTGATAATCATATTTGGTAAATCCTGCGTTTATTTCCCATATGAATACGCAGCAACCTAATTGTATGAAACATTAATGATAAAATAACGGTGCAATATATAGGGGATTGTAAATATTCGAATTACATGGTTCTACGATTTTAGAGCAATTTCAGCCCACTGGTTTCTAATGTATGCAAATATTATAAATGTTTGGAAATTAAATATCCTATTTAATCCTAAATATAACTATACTTTGTGAGAAAAATTAATAATTCAGTTACATTTGATATTATATCTCAATTCAATAAGTGAATGTACCATTGTAAATTACAATTGTGCAGGAAAAATATGTTTGATGCATTAGCATTAAGTACACAAAGAGTGCAGTAGATATGAGCAAATATCGATTTAAAGTTTCGCTATCAGATTCAGTTTTCGAAAGCTTATTCTAAAAAATAAAATGAATAATCCTGTAAAATATTCAGGAAATATTTTGAATATATTTCATCTAAAAACTTTAAATAATCTTTTAAAATTAATAATGCATCATCTATACTGCCTGATATCAATAGCATCATCGCAACTTAATCGTCGATTAAAAATCCGTAAAATACAAAACTAAATTTTTCTATACAATGTGTACTGCTGTTCCGGTGAGAAAGCACACGGCGATAACAGAGCAAGCTGTCGAGGACTTGTAGAATTACTTTGAGCGTTACTCGATATCGAAGCAATCAACGGCGACTGAAAGCCAAATAAATGATTGGGAGACTGCAGCCCTTATCGATTTCCCATTCTACGATTTCTAACGGTGGTAACAGAACTACAATTACAATTGAAGGAATCTAAACAATGGGCAAAAAGCATGTACAGAAAACAAACTTTTCCATTTATCCACTGCTGAAAACTAGAAATTCTAAAACGAAATACCTGTCATCTGCACAAATATCGTACGATGTAAAAACGAACATTATAACTCCGTCCAGAGTAATAAACAAAAACATCCATTAAAAAATAATGCAAGCGTCGGCTTCTATAATACTTTTTATATCCATCATCGCGGCCAAATACTTTTAGCGGCTTTTCGCGCGCGCGCGCGCGCATCGCTCTCGTAATTTCAAAACACGCCATCGCGTACTACTTTTCGGCCCGCCTCGAAACCCGGGTCATCGGACGCACAGGCAATAATCAACGTTCAGCCAATAACGCGCGTTTATTATTTTCAATTAAAAGCACTGGGTTGTTTCGCGGCCACGCGCCCCAAATCGATCTCCAATGGCTATGCACGAAACCACCTCGCGCGTGTGTGTGTGTATGTACGCGGGTGGGTGAGCCAGAGCGATGCGGCTGCTATGTGCTGCACCGCGCCTAGAGAGAGCGCGAGGGTAGGCAACATTTTCGCGGAGCGAGGTAAAGGGGATGTATAGAGGTCGGTTTCGAAAGAAATTCGATACGCGCGCTGGGAATGAGGGGAAGTAGGATTTTAATAATGAAATAGTATTGTTAGTTCGATCGGAGAGGATAATGTAACAGTAATAATGTATTCTAATGTGCACCTGTGAGATATAAAATATCGATATTTTTAACGAAAAGCTGATATAAAATTTGGGAATATATAATAACTTTACTGTTTTATTTAATTAAATATCCCTTATCTCTCTGTACTATCTATCGGAAATTTGATATAAAATGAGAATTTCATGGCATGAAATATTCCGTATAATAATTTCACACCGAAATACGTTCTAATTTTAGATGAACGCTACAAGCATGTAACTTTACAAAATATCAAATTACGTAAATTTTGCACAAAATATGCACAAAATGTACCTCCATTCAATATACGCAGCTTCTGTGAATCGTTAGCTAAAATAACTTAAAAGAAAAAAAAAGAAACTTATTATATATATCGAACGCACGATTCGTTAGGCAATTTTAGAAATCCACAGCGCAAGCCAATCGACGACTTCTCAAAAAACCGCTGAATATTCTTATCAATCCGTGCCCGCGCTGTCCGCAAACAGCCGCAGACCAACACGAGCCATGCAACAATGACTCGTAATCAGAGGCGACGGCTCGCCTGTCGGCGTAAAAATCTCGCGCGGGTGAATTTTTCTGAAAAAATAGCCCGCTCATCCGAGCGCACACGCGCGCAAACACGCAGCGGAACACGCTGGGATAGAGTTAGTCGACGGAAGAGAGACGGGGAGATAGAGTCGCGGTTTCGAGTTGGCGCGCAGCACAGCCCAGCAGCGAGCGGTTTGGAAGTTTGCTATATCGCCGCGAATGAGAGAGAGGGAGGGAGGTAGAGAAGAGGGGGATCGCTGTACCCGCAGCGGCAAAGTCCATCGGACGCTCGAAAACCGAGCGGCCCTAAATAATGCATGAGTGTACGCGCGGCTGTGCGCACGCGAGCGAGCGAGAGCGAAAGAGAGCCGATCGAACGCGCGACATTTAAATACGCATGTATACGCGACGCACAGCCCAGGCATATACCCTTGGCCTTGCGCCTATGTACATATTATACGCGGCGCGCGGCGGGTGCGTATAAGAGCAGTGAAATTTCGAGCGAAACAATCGCATTGTTGCCCGCGAGTAGTCGCCCTCGTAAAACTCCAATTGATTGTCCGCGCGCGCGCGTGACATTCCGCGAAGGATCGCATTTGCATTTCACAGGAAGGGTAGAGAGAGACGGATGCAGAATCAGAAGGGGAGGAGGGGGGGGGAGTCGGAATTCAGCTCGGTTGTTTTTATCAATTATGCTCGATTAACACAATCCTTGTAGCCCAGCTCGGTGAATAATTGAAGTGCCGAGCGTGCTTTCTTGGGAGAGCAAAGGGGCGAATCAATGATTCATATGCGCGGGCGACGCCGGCGATGGCTGCGCTCTTTTTCTAGAAGCTTCGATAATAATTGCTTTTTAGCTCTGTTGTTGTTGTTGTTGTTGTACGCCAGTTCGCGAAATTAGTAATGATGTTGAATTGGCGGCAAAATAAGCAGCGGCGGGGAGGTTTTGTTTATGTAGGTTTCCCTTTGAGTGGTTTTCAGGCGGACGTGAGTTCCGTTATTTGACTAGGAAATAGCTAGTTTTTCCAAAAACAGACACGAATAGATACATGCTTACTTTGTTTCACTATTCTGTTGTCAATCGAATTCTACCGGAACGAATGAAAACAGTCTACTGTAGTTTTCATAAACGTTGTTATGATAATGAACGAGAGACAAAATTAAATAAACTGCAGAAAGCGTTTCGTGGTAACCGATAATTTAGACAGTTTTCCTATGTGTTTGCTAGTCATTTTATATGGATATCTATCATGTTTTCCGCATTATTTACGAACCATGTAACCACAGAGAAACATTATCAATGGAATTAATTATAGCAATGAAAACTGCAATGTAAATTTGTTTTATGTTTCACCCTAACGTATACCTTAGTGTGCCAAATTATTATAATATAGGGAATGAAGAGAATAACTTCATGAACTATTTTCATACGAAAGCGCAACCACTGCTGACAATTCAGAGACGCAAAATTCTATTGACGTGTGAATTACCCATGTTGAGGCATAAATTTGTAAGTATGAAAGGTACATTGGGAATCGAGTTATATGATTTCCATCAAACTGGAGGATAACAGCGTGACGAATCTAAACGTACGAATAAGTGGGTGGCGTTTTAACGCCTGTGTGAAATGCGATCGATCAGAATATCGTAGTAAATATTAGCTAAAATATCAGGAAAATTAACTTCAAAATTATCAATAAAAGTGAAATTTGTAATTTACGTAAGATATATTTAAATTTTGAAAAAACTAAAAAATTATTTCTATTTTCAAAAGTCCACCCAGTAAAATAATTTGATAATAATCGCCTAAGGAACGGTCCGTGGCTCAGTTGGTTAAGGGGACAAGCCATGGTTAGGGGGTCGAAAAATCGATTTTTTTTTTATTTAATATTTTGATAGCAAATTTTCCGCTGAATACGATGCTTCTAACCGCATTTCGAAATTCGATTTCGTTTAGAAAATACAGCTAAAACCGTGAAGTTACTTTTTTGCATATTTAGTGATTTTACTCAAAATATCACTTTTAGATATTAATACTATTGTTAATCTTATATTATTTTATACTTCACAGCATACACGATACAATACTAAATGTATAACGTAATGTACATTAACATTGTAGAAAAACTTAACTTGAGGTATAAATTTCGTGTATTTTACTCTTAGGGCTCTTGCACGAATAAAGGAATAGCGAGTAATAACGGCTGACAAACAATCACAAGTGAGCTTTAAAAAGACTTGTTTCTTTTTGAAGGAATAAGAAGGAACACGTCTTTTTAAAACTTGCTTGTGATTGGCTGCCAGGCGTTATTCCTCGCTATTCCTCCATTCGTGCAAGAGCCCTTACTCTCCTTATCGAAAGGTATTATACGTAAAATACTCGTAGGTGGTTCAAAATCCCAGCTGCATGTTTATGTTGTTTCAGCGCCACGGTCGCTGGAATTTAAACTGAATTATTTTGAATGTAATTGAATCTGCATTTTTCAATGCAATTTATTTAGTAAACAAACATTTTTTCCTGATTATAAGCTATTATACGCTCTAGAGCAGTGTGTGGAAAATTTTTTAAAATTTGGCCTGTAGGTTAGCTACATTGTGCAATTAAAACTTGCTATATTTTTAAGTGTTTTTTTCGGAGTGACTTTTGTGTATCAATTTAATTTTGATACGTAAAGTAGTGATTTGTGAAAAATCATGAATACAGACAAGAGAGGTCGAACACCAGGACCATCTACAAAGAAGAGAACATTTGGAAGAAAAAAGAAACATAAAGGATTTAGAAGAAAAGTAGAAAATGCCCCATCACTAAAGAGAAAAAGAAGCACATCTGCAAGCAAAATTTCAGAATCAGATATATCTAGAAGTCCAGCAACAACAAGAAACAGAATAATAGATATTGATATTTTGTTTCATGAACTTGAAAAGTTAATTGTTTGTGCTAAGTGTCATGGAAAAATCCGAATGACGGAAGGAGATATTAGAGGATTGGGTGCAAAAATTAATATTGTATGCAAAAACTGCAATGGCATGAATCTCATCAATACAAGTAAACAAGTTGGAAGTAGTGGGAATGCTTATGAAGTAAATAGACGTAGTGTACTTGCTATGCGTGCACTTGGACAAGGACATGCAGGATTGGAGACTTTCGGTGGTATCATGGACCTACCATCGCCAGTGGCACACAGTTTTTATGACCATATCAATGAGGAGTTAAGTAAGGCATGTGAAAAGGTGGCAGTTATCTCCATGCAAAAAGCAGTGGAAAAAGAAAAACAATTGACACCAGCTGGAAGTATAGGGCTCGATGTGTCTGGTGACGGGTCCTGGAGAAAGAGAGGATTCTCTTCTTTACAAGGAATCACAAGCTTGATTGGTATGCGTTCCCAACAAATTCTTGACATCTCTATCAAGAATAGTTTCTGCAAAGCTTGCCTGAAATGGGAAAATAAAGAGGGCACAGAAGTATATGAAGACTGGTACACGAACCATCAAGCCAATTGCTCAGCAAACCATGAAGGAAGTGCCGGAAAGATGGAAGTGGATGGAATTATTGAAATTTTCAAAAATTCCATGGAAAAATATGGTGTAAAGTATCATCGCTACATTGGAGATGGTGATTCAAAAGTTTTCTGTGATTTGTGTTAAGTTAAACCATATGGAGATGAACTGATAGTAGAAAAAAAGGAGTGTGTTGGACATGTTCAAAAGCGAATGGGTACAAGGCTGAGAAATCTAAAGAAGAATTCTGGCAAGAAGAAGTTAGCTGATGGAAAATCCATTGGAGGACAGGGACGCTTGAGTGGTAAAGTTATTGATCAGCTCACCACCTACTATGGTAATACCATCAGGGGCAATGCGAACTCAGTGAAAGATATGAGCAATGCGATATGGGCCACTTATTACCACAAAATCTCCACAGATAAATCACCTCAACATCATTTGTGTCCGAAAGGAGAAAATAGTTGGTGCAAGTGGCAAAAAGCGAAAGCCCAGAAAAAACTGAAAGGCTTCCATCATACAGGCAGTATTCCAACAGTAGTGATGGAGCAGTTAAAACCAATTTATGAAGATCTCTCTCGACAGGAACTGCTTGAAAGGTGTCTTGGTGGTTTTACACAGAACAGCAATGAAAGCTTCAATCAGATAGTTTGGAAGCTCGTTACCAAGACATCTTTTAGTGGTGTGCATGTACTCAATACAGGTGTATACATTGCTATCACTTGTTTCAATGATGGAAGAATTGGTTTCTTGGAAATAATGGATGCCTTCGACATCAAACCTGGAGTAGCTGCAATTGAGTGGGTGAAAAAGAGCAATGATAAAAGATTATTCTATGCTGAAAGGAATGCTGAGGAAAATACCTTAGAAAGTAGAAGAAAAAGAAGGAGAGTACGACTTCAGTTACCAGAAGAGTCATATGAACCAGGTTCTTACTAGAGTAAGTAATTAAAAGATTTTTTTGTTACTTATACGTATAAAAATAGTTAATATTTATTGTTTTTCTTTTTAGTTAATTTGTGATTGAATCTGTCACCCGGAATAGATGATTTTTGTAGGTTATAGACTGCAGCATCAAGGAATAAAAATATTTTAGTCTAATACGAAAAAAAAGATAAGAGCTACAATAATGTATTATTCTAAATAATATAAAGATGTCATTAAGCTAATTAAACCTTCTTTTACAGATATTTAATGAGACTAGACATGAGATGATTAGAGTGTCCGTGCCAAAATAACTGTCATATGGATATTCCATTTTTCATGTTTAATCAAAGTATATTATACAGAATTGTGAAAAAGATTTTTGTAAGTAATTTTGAAAAACTTACCATAAGTTATAAGAAACTCAAGTTTCAACCATGATTTCTGAAAAACTTGTTTTTTGTGTTTACAGGGTCATTGCCCTAAGTTTATTTTTCACCAAGTGAACGAAATGACTTGAAATTTTAGGTGAGCATTCCTTTTTACATTAGCCACAAGGAATGTGCGCTACTTTTTTGAAAAAAGCTTCAGAAAAAAATAAAAAAAATAAAATTATAGAACTTTTGATAAAATATACAAAAAATTGAGATTTTTCATAAAAAATAAATATTAAAAAAATTTTTTTAGGAAAAGTAGCACAGAAAACTGGTAACTGATGTAAAAACAAAGATCAAGCCATGAATTTCAAGTCATTTTATTTAGTTGTTGAAAAGTAAACCTACGGCAATCAATAAATCAGAGTTAAATTATTAATAAAATGTACGCAAGAGCAAAATGTAGGTAATAACACTACTTATTAGTGGGAAAAATATTAAGTTCAAAGATTACACCTGGAATTTATTATTAATCAAATTATTTATTCTTATTTTTTTCAGTTTTAACCATGGCTTGTCCCCTTAAGGCGCACGTCTTAATTAGCGGAAACTCGGTTTCTCAAGGGGTCGGGGGTTCGATTCCCGGTGAAGTCACTCGGATTTTTTTTTCTGAGTTTTGTATCTTGATTGTACTGATTCAGTCCTGATCAAGATACTGATCAATACCGGATCAAGGTGATGACGCTTTTCTAGTCAAGTCCGGATTTGACAAATGAAAATCTGTCACAGATTCAAATTAGACTAACCTCTTATACTTGTAAAATAATATTATCTGCTGTTAAAATTTAATTGTTATATCGTGCGGTAGGGATTAAAATGTTTTTATTAACAATGTTACATGCACTTTATTTTTTTTAACTATTTTGTACAGTATTAATCTGTTGAATTTTTACTGCACACGGAAAAAAATACCTTATGAAAAATTAGTGGAATATCCACTAAAAATTACTAGAGTGTTAATTAAAAGTGGGACATAGGGTAAATGTGGGTATTACCGCGGAGGCTGCAATTACCGCGGATCGACGAAAAACGCTCTGCAATTTCATTTTTCATAGTATAATTCGGCATTTAATATTTATTCGATCATACAAAATATTAATTAATATAAGAAATCGTCTTAAAAAGAGAATAAAGCATGATTTGTATGAATATACTACATTGTTGTCTGGCCATCCGCGGTAATACCGTCATTTGTATACAAATACGATTGCTGGTATTACTGCGGCATTGGTCCAACGTAACCTCAAAACAGTGAAATCAAGAAGTCTACAATATATATGAGAACATTTGCCAACTGCTATGTTCTAAATGAAATATAATGTAAAAATATAGATATGTTCATTTTTTCGGTTGTAAAATTATAAATAATATAACAAGCTCAAGGTAAAATTCCGCAGTAATACCCCTGCGGTAATCAATCATACACACGGTAAAACCCCCGCAGTAATTCAATCATACCCGCAGTAATATCAGCCTCGGATCTATTTTTTAGATTGCATTTATTAATTAACTATACGTTTTTATCATATGATAAGAGTCATGTTTGCATTTCTGGTAAGTTAAAGAAGAGTTAAAAAAAGAATTCAACTTAAATCATCGAAGCAAAACCTTTAATTCGTGTACTATAAGACGTCCGTGCTGAAAAACCGCGGTAATACCCACTTTTACCCTACTTGCATTCTATCAAGTTTTATAATATATTATAGTAATTTTGACGCGAGGTTGAAATTCATGAGAAAAAAAAACTCCGGAGAAGGAGATTCGAACCCTCAACCCTCCGACTACGAAATATCCACTCGGCCACTGCCGCACTTATAAATTAGGTTTCGACTTGTCTACATATGGTACACCCTGTTTTACCGACAGCCCTCGCGCCAACAAAATTACTATACTGTCTATTAAATTTTTAGTATAACTTAGACTAAAAATTAAACTAATTCTATTAATTTTTAGTAGATAATATGGTAAAAATTATTTTCTATTCTGTTAAAATTTAGATTTATAATTTTTATCATATTATCTACTAAAAATTAATCGTAACTATAATAAATTTTAAAACTTTTTCTATTAATTTTTCATAGAACTATGCTAATAATTAGTAGAAATATACTAAATTGCTCAAGAGTGTGAGTATGTCCCATCTTTACTCTCTAAAGTTGAATTAGTGAAAATTGCTCCACCATTTCAATTAGTAGAAAAAACTACTAATTTATTAGTAAATATTCACTATTTCATTAGTGGTTTTTTAAAAACTACTAATTAAATTAGTAAAAACTACTAATCAAAATAGTAGTTTTAATAAACTACTAAATGAAATAGTGAATATTCACTAATAAATTAGAAGTTTTTTCTACTAATTGAAATGGTGGAGCAATTTTCACTAATTCAACTTTAGAGAGTACCTGAGATTCTAGTAATTTTTCATAAGGTATTTTTTTTCGTGCAATCACTTACATAGTTTACGTCATTGACTTTGTACAAGTATAAATGAGAGCTGCTAACATAGTTGAGTCTTGATAGGAGATAATTAATCGCAAATTAAACTCGTCACAACACAATATATTTATTACAACACTGAGAAAACGATAATATTATAGTTAACATGTACGTACGATAGGATAAATCTTACCAAAACCAGTTGCGTGAATATTACGGCAGCTTCGTTTTTAACAAATGTTAGATTTATACAATAATCTAAATTTTCAGAACAATCCCTGGTGAAAATAGTTTTTCATAATATCCTGGCCGAAATTACCACTTCCCGTCCGAGCTTTAAAACGTGAAAGTGGTATTTTCGGCCCGGGTATGATGAAAAATAGTATACGCACCATGGGCGGAAAATTGGCCAGCCCACAGCTCATGTAATTTTCCACCCTCGCTTTCCGCTCGGGTGGCAAATTACGCGAGCTGTGGACTGTCTAAATTTTTCCCATCCTAGGTGCGTAATATAATATTATGAAAAAAGTAACAAAGCATTCCAAATCAGACATACTTATACACAAAATCATATTTTTTCATATAAGATCAGACTATAACGTATCTATTCATACTCTCTAAAAAAATCAGTGAAATTTCACTAAAAAGCAGTACTATTCACTTTTCTGATAAGTGAAAATCAGGTAACTGCGAAATAGTGAATATTCACTTTTCAAAACAGTGAATATATATCCTGTGATGAAGCAGTGAAAAATTACTGATAAATTAATGTAAAATCGCTGATAAATTAGTGAAAAATTACTGATAAATTAGTGAAATATCACTTATAGATCAGTGAAAATAGCTAGAAAATCAGTGAAAAATAGCTAGAGAAGCAGTAGAAAATTATTGATATAAAATCTAAAAATCACTGTAAAAATAGATTTTAATCACTACCCGATCAGCGTCAGGAAATTTAATAAAGATTTTAATGAATTCTTAATGAATGCTTTTTTTCAGTAGATTTTTTAATAGAATTCTTAATGATAGCTTCATGTTATAACGAATGTCCGCCTCATAAAGAATTGTCAATTTTAAAATTTGATTTTGTACTTGCGCAAAAAAAAAAAAAAAAATTGATAAAGAAATCATAAAGAATTCTTTATGTGCGCTTTCTAAAGTTTAGAGAAATTATTTTTAAGATCTGTAAAGTGTATTCATATAAATTATCGCGTATCATTAGAAACTGTTTATAAATTAATCGCATTTTAATTATCACAGAAAAAACTTACATAAATTTTTCGCCCTGACTGAGAATCGAACCCACGACCCTTGGGTTACTAAGCACGCACGCTATCCGTTACGCTATCGCTCGCATGAAAGAATTTGGACATTTTCATCTACTTAAGCTGCATTATCCGTATTTATTCAATATTAATATTTCATTTTAATTATTTTTAAATCATTTTAAAACATGTAGAATGAATAAAGATATTTTATATTTGAACTAAATACTATACATTATAGGAACAATAAATCAATTTAAAGGAAGCTACGTGCCAATGACTTGGCAGCGGTTTTTGTTTCAGAGTGTGCTTATCGGGTGCACTTATCAGTGAAACATACTTTTATGAGTTTTAAAGAATTAATGAAACTGACACTATCATAAACGTAATTAAATTATTTTATTCATTACGAATAATTATGTTGCTATACATCAATATAATAAGTTGTTTTTTTATTAAATTAACTATCAATTGTGACTCCTAGTCTTTATATCACTCTAACCTCAAAATCACAACTTTGATATGATTTTTCGGCGTCGTGGCATAAAATACAGTCGAAATTAGTATTTAAGAAAAACGTCACACGAGGAAAATAGTGTACTAACCTTGCACCCGTATCGAAAAGTACTATTTCACTTCACTCTACCCTTAGATAGTTGTCTGAGCTCGTCTCCGCGTGCACGAGGTGAGAACAAAAGAGTGCTTTTCCACTGCCCGAGCAGCAAAATACGATAGGAAGACTAATCACTGCGCTGATCAGTTTATTGCAAAATTGACCAAAAAAGCAGGGAAAAGTCGCTGCTTTTTCAGTTGCATCATAAAATCAACGAAAAGTCACTGCTTTTTCAGTGGATCGTCAAGTCGCTGATAAAAGCAGTGATTTTTTCACTGATTTTTTAGTGGAACGAACATTCACTGACCAAAACAGTGATTTTTTTCACTGATTTTTTTTAGAGTATGATTTTTTTGAGGGTTTTGGGAAGGTGGTTCGTTAGATTGGATATTAAGTTAGTGGACCACCCCGTTTTGCTTTCTCCTAGAGGAAGTTTGTATCACATGATTTTAGAAAATGTCTGTGTGTGTGTGTGTGTGTGTGTGTGTGTGTGTGTGTGTGTACGTGTGTGTGTACCGCTTTATCTCCGGACATACGCAGTCGATTTTAACCGGACAGGGCTTATTTGTTTTTGTTTCTTTATTCCGAATTCGGAAAGAAAATAATTTTTTATGATTCATTGATTAGTTTTTGTTTTATGTCGAATTTTCGATTTTCAAAAAATTTATTTTTGAATTTTTTTCATGATTGGATTTAAATTTTTGAGTCGGATATGTAGCATTCGAAAGAGCATGAAAAAACCTATATTTAAAAAAAAAAATTCTCTAGCTATCACGGTTCTTTTGTTATTAACAAAAACGATTTTTTTTTTAAAGCTTTCCTCCTAAACTAAACGGTCAATTTTTTCGAGAAAAATCATGATAATGTAAAATATAAATAACTATAATCTGTAAAAATTTGAATCGATTCTTTTGGTTAGTTTTTGAGAAAAAAATTGAAAAATGAAAAAAAAATGAGTTTTGTATGTCCAACGATTACGGGAGTAAAATTGTACAATTAAACGAACTTACCTGTAAGTGAAGTTCTATTGTAATTGTATGAAAAGCCTCTTCCGAAGTGATCAACATGTAGTACCCCCTCTTCCTGTCGAATTCCCACAAAGTTAAAAGCAAAAAAGAGCGCTAGCGGCCGCACCGCATCGCCACTATAGCCATCTTCGGGCCCTGCCGCCGCTCGAGCCTCATTTCTTTAAAGTATTGCCGTTTTAAGTTAGGGCATCTATAAAGATTTGTAGATAAGCGTCCAGTGTGGGACTTGATCACTTCGGAAGAGGCGTTTCATACAATTACAATAGAACTTCACTTACAGGTAAGTTCGTTTAATTGTACAATTGTATTGCACGCCTCTTCCTCGTGATCAACATGTAGATGTTCAAAGCAACGAAACGGCAACTGTGGATCTCCAGAAAAATGTACGGAATTGAAAAATGTATAGGGATTGGCCCTTTTGGATTAAAAATAACATTTATATTTTTCCCTTCTTAATTCAATAGAATTATCAAATTGTAATAATAAATGATTAATTACTTTAAAATTTAATTTGACTATAAAAATTGTAAAACAATTGTGAAATTTAATTATCTGTATTATAAATCTATCAATTTTTCGTGCATGAAAAATGAATGAAGATTTATAGGTGAGATTTGCCATATAAAAATGCGTAAAATTTTTAATAAACAGAATTTAAAACACTAGAAAAATTGAATGCGAAAACGCGTAATTATTGTATTACGAGGTGAGTTTTCAGGAAAGTCTAGAATTTAAAAATCAAATGGTATTATCATTACGATTAATACCTTATTTTACAAATTTCTGCTGGTACTTTAATATAGTACTTTGTTACAGCTAATTATGGATGCTACAGAAAATAATAGATCTAGTTCTCGTGCTGATCAGTCAGGATTGTTAAATAGGAACCAAAACGTTGGTTGCCTCTCTTCAATACTAAATCAAACTGTGAATCAGAATTGAAGCAAGGAAGTAATACACAAGCCATAGATTTGCGAATACGGCAATAAGGTGTGAGTTTCAAAAATCACCATTCTTAACAATACTCCATTATGCTGGGTTACTTAAGCCGTAGGTTGGGTTAATTAAGCCGTGTTGGGTTAATAAAGCCGTAGGTTGGGTTAATTAAGCCCTAGGTTGGGTTAATTAATCTTTAAGGTTTACGCAACATATAAAACCATGTATAGAATGATAAAAAAAAAAAAATATTAGTTATAATCTTAAGAGATTATCCTATTATTGCTGAGAATACGTATATTCTGTGTGTAAAACAAGACGCAACTTTTTGGATTATCCGAAAATCAAAATAAGATTAATAAATTGATAGTCTAAAAGATAAGGCTCTTACCCGGGGCATCAGTGCGTCAACCATATCTAAAAAGTTGTGATCGAGCAAAAATGTAGATTTTTTGGAATCGTAAAACCTTCGATTTAAAGAAATTTCTACGTCTAGTTCCACGATTAGGTAAGAGCTCTCAATATTTAAGGAGCATTATGAGGGCAGTCGTACGCTACTGGGCGAATAAAAATGAAACAGACAAAATTTCTGCGACAAATCGACTAGTAATCGGTACGTTATACCTCTATAGGACGATATATATACAAGCGAACTCTTGAGCTAAAACATGCGTCTGTCGATAATGACAAAATGTATAAGATTTTTCTTACACCAATGAAAATTCCAGCTAAGAGAATGGTCATATAATGACAAGCGTTTCTTCCCAGGGAATTTGGGAGTGCACAGTATAACCCCTCGATTACTCAGGATTCTGAAGGCAAGCACGAGTTCGTTCATTGCTGAAACTCGACTATTGGTAAATACCCTTAAAGACAGTAACGTGTATACATTCACATTCATCGCGTGGTTGCTAACAGCACATCCACGAGCGCTATCAACAGCAGGGTTTACAACGGTATGCGCGACGAGTTGATTGTCCTCTAAAAATCTTTGGCTCTTCAAACTCTTAATAGCGATTGATGCACCTTGATCAGATTGAAACCTGATCCAGAATTAAGAGATTTATCAACTGATAAGAATTTTTCCATCGGTCTTACAGTCTTACAAATTAAATTAAAATAATTAATATTTATGGCAGTCAGATTGCCCTTGTTTATAATCACCCCCGCAGAATCTGAAATAAAAACTTAATTAAAATCTGAAAAAAACTTTGTTAGCAAAGGACGATCTGACTGCCCACCACCACCACATTGTCCGACGTTTCGAGCCTGCTCCAGCTCCTCCTCAGGGACTGAAATAAAACCCGCGATACACCTCCTTATATACCATGCACCCATACCCCCTTCTTTTCTCTTACCCCACCACCCTCCACATTCCCCTCTCCAACTTGCCATTCTCACTTAAATTAATAAAGAATGATAAATGTTATCTAATTTACTTGACTCTATCATTAAATTTACATTATTCCGATTTCTTAGAATGTGAATACTTTCAAGGCTTTCCCTCTTATATTTATTCTTAATCCCCTGTTCCAAAATATCCACACTCCCAAAATCGAAAGAATGCAAACTATTTAAACAATGTTCTTTCAAACCCGATGTACAACTTGAGCTGCATAAACTATATTGATGTTCATATATTCTCTTTTTCAAATATCTACCCGTTTGACCAATATAACAACCATTACAATCCCTACAATTAATTTTATAAACAACTCCCGATTTCAAACATTTATCATCCTTGTCTTTACAATTACTAAATAACCTTTCTAAATTATTATCATTTCTAAAGAAAACTTGAATATTATGTTTACTAAAAACCCTTCTAATCCTTTCCGACAAACCTCTAACATATGGTAAACTAAAATATGCATTCTTTCCATTTCTATTCCTTGTTTGATTATCTACCCGCTGCTTCAATCCACCATTATAAATTTCCCACACTCTCTCATCAATCATTTTATCAATAAATTTTACGGGATAACTATTTTTAATAAATGTTTCTCTAACTAAATTTAAATTCTTTTTCCTAAAATCTTTATGTGACAATTTAATCGCTCTGTCAATGACACCTTTGATCGCACCTGTCTTGTTTCCGAATTGGTGGTGAGAATCAAAATTTAAAAATCTACCTGACCATGTAGGTTTTCTATACCAATCTAATTTCACTCTATTATTATTACCTCTAATGACTCTAATATCTAAAAACTCAATTGATAATCTTTCTCAACTTCTTTTGTGAATTTAATTCTATCATGGATAGAATTAAACACATCCACCATTTCATCCACAAAACATTCTGGTACAACTGCAAAAATGTCATCAACATATCTTTTAAAAATAATTGGCTGAAAAACCAACTTAGACAAAGCAATACTTTCCAATTTTTCCATTACTAAATTGGCTATAACAAGTGACAAAGGTGATCCCATTGGACAACCATATCTTTGTTCATATAGACTATTATCAAAAGAAAAAATTGTGTTTTTAAAAACCAAATTAAGTGCCTTTATAAATTCATCTTTTGTTAAACTAGTATGTACTTTAATTTCAGACCATTTATCTTGTATAATATCATTCAACAACTCTAAAGGTATATTTGTAAACAAAGATACTACATCCAATGAAACCATCCTATGATCATTCGGAATAATAATATCTTTCATTATACCATAAAAACTCCAACTATCTTTAATATATGAATTTGTTTTACCCACTATCTTGAACAATATATTAGACAAAAATCTAGCAAGTCTATACGTCGGAAAATTTATCGATGATATTATTATTCTATATGTCAACTGTTCTTTGTGAATCTTAGGAAGCCCATAACATATCAATATAGTTTACGCAGCTCAAGTTGTACATCGGGTTTGAAAGAACATTGTTTAAATAGTTTGCATTCTTTCGATTTTAGGAGTGTGGATATTTTGGAACAGGGGATTAAGAATAAATATAAGAGGGAAAGCCTTGAAAGTATTCACATTCTAAGAAATCGGAATAATGTAAATTTAATGATAGAGTCAAGTAAATTAGATAACATTTATCATTCTTTATTAATTTAAGTGAGAATGGCAAGTTGGAGAGGGGAATGTGGAGGGTGGTGGGGTAAGAGAAAAGAAGGGGGTATGGGTGCATGATATATAAGGAGGTGTATCGCGGGTTTTAGTTCAGAAAGTGAGCGTCAGCTTGCGTGACGAGAGAGATAGCTACGTCCCGCGATCTTCTCTCTCTTTTTAACGTTCGGACATTTTCATTTACGGGCAGCCTTATATCTCCCCTGCTCCTTCAGCATAATTATGCCCATAATTATGGTCATAATTATTTACTATAGTCCCTCTAATCTCGTTATCCCTTCAGCATAATTGTGGTCATAATTATCAGCATAACTATGGTCATAATTATGTCGCCAGGTGACAGGATTTATGAGCATAATATGCGGCACAAAATGGTCATCCGTCATAAAATACGACATATTATGGCTATATTATGCTTAACAGTTCTACCAGGGCAGCTGCTCAAAATTTTAAGACTATCAGTTTTAAATAAAATGTGTATTTTTATTAAGACTTATCATGTAAATAATTATCATCCATAATTTTAAAGATATAACTCGACAATCCTATAAGCGATTTTAAAATTTTGAGCTGCTGATTTCCTGTAAAATATCCCAATTTTATTTTGTAGTATATATTATTAACTTTTTTTTATTAGTTTTTTACATTTTATCTTAGCAACTTTGTGAACAATGAGTTGGTATAAATAATTGATGAGTTTATACATTGTAAAGATGATAGAAATTAATCCTAGAATAGCAATTGAAAATAAAATAGTAACATTTAACAAAATACATGAACTTTTTATGTCACTAAATACATAAAGTGTAATACATTATCAGTAGGATCTATTGGAGAATGTGCGTAGTATAATGCACAAAAGATTAAAGTAAATATTACAATACACGCCAAGTTATTAGAAGTCGTAAAATCTCATAAGAAAATAATTATATCTTATTTTTACTAATTAAATTTCGAATACTATATACAGCTTATATCCTAACACCAGATGACCAAGAAATATTTTCAAAATTTATAAATTTTGAAACCACCATGATTTCTTTGATTCTTCACATTGCAATATTCGGTTCCCCTTGTCGATGATGAATGAAGTGTTGCATAAAATTTAAATATGTTAGAATTTGTTGTTTTTTAATTGATAACGTTTCCAGATTCGAAATTCTTCTTGCCAACTTGAGCTGTATTTTGCAGTATGTGTCTCTAAGCTTTTTCCACGTTTCATTAGCATACGTATCTGAAAGAATACATTAATATGTAATCAAACATACATGAATATACAATCAATATACAATCAAATTGTTCATTAGCAACTGGTTATAGTAACGCGCAAAATTGAAATAAATTGAAGTTGTATAACTGCAAAATCGTACGTGATAAATATATAATGAAACTGTTAATTATTGACTGGTTATAGAAACCCGCGAAATTCAAATAAATTGAAGAATATGTCTGCATTATTATACACGATATGATATTAAATTTACTTACCATTAATGTCCTCCATTGGAAAAGTCTCTTTTAATCTCATTGTTATCGTAGTAAATGTTTGGTTTCGTAAATTTCTATTAAGATAGTCGTGATGATGTGCATCATAAATGAATACTTTCTCCCGAATTTCTCGAGCAATGAAAAGTTCTTTCTGATCCATCTCGGTTAATTTCCTATACTATAATAATCAGTTTAAGATAAGAATGTATAACTGCTAGCAATGTATACTGTCTAGACCACTGAAGACACCGAATACTGTTGAGCACACACTGAAAAAATTGTACAAGTTATATAGGGGCTGGAAGAATATCTTCTCATTCCGGAAAACACGTGCGCGTATAATACCTTGCACAGACATGTGTCAAGGAGATGATCGGACAGTGTCCCTGCTTTCGTCTGCTCGTCGATGCAACAGCGACGCCAATGTATGCATCGCGCTTTGTTTACATCGTTCAGGCGCGTCTACTGCTAGTTTTTCAGTCTGTTTTCACCTCTAGAGAAAGAAAATTTTTCGTATTATATACCGAGCACAGCAGAACTGATTGAAGTAATCACAAATCGAAAATGGAAAACATTAATATTGATCTTTTGATGGATTTACTGATAAGCAGTATCGAGGAAAAGCCATGCTTATACGACAAAACTTCCGAATTATATGGCAAACTCAGCAGTCAAGAGAAAGATTTTCATTTTGAAGAAATCTCGATTATTATATCTGAAAAACTACAGATAAATATGTCGGGTCAGTATAGAACATATTAATATAATTTTTAAAAAGTAGCTAAAAGAGGTTTAACGTTTTCTACAAAATTTTCAAATTATATTAAAAAAAAAAAATTCCGTTTAAAACTTCTCTAATTATTATGTATAATATTAAATAATGTGAAATTCTTTTGTTAATTCATTTAATACACTGTTATATAGGGGAAGATGTTCAAAAAATATGGCAAAGCTTAAAACAACAATTCAAGTATCATTACGAAAACTTGAAAGAAAAATTCAAATCTGAAATGGGGTATGAACCAGAAGTTGAGTGGCCATTTTACAAAAAACTTTTATTTTTGAAAAACACAATCGCACACAGGCAACCATTGTCATCAATGAATTTAAACACAACGTCAGAAGAAACACAAATAAGGAGATTTCAATCCAACAAAAATTTGTCAGATTGTCCGTCTACAAGTAAAGCACCAATCACACCAGCACCAGATCAATTTGCAGTTAAAAAAATGAATATTCAAGACGATAATATGCAAAAATTATTAAAAACCATAGGGAATAAAATTATTGAAGAGTCTACAAATTTTAATACAAAAAAATCAACTACATCAACTAGCATAGAGGAAGACTACAAAAATATTATTGCAGAATCACTACAGGAGGTACCACGAAGTAAGTTATTTGAATGCTTCAAGAAGGTTATGCTGTTTATTGAAACAGAAAAAAATTGCAACAACAATGAGGGACTCGATGAATCATTCGTGCAGGAACCATTGACAAGATGTAATGATAATGATATTACTACTGGAAATGGTGGACTGTCAGCACTTATTAGCCTGAACACTATTATTAGACTGTAAATCATAATTTATTATTATTATTAGTCACACCTTTTTTGTACCGTGGAAAATAAATATTTTTATTTTATAAGAGCTTTGAAAGTTTTAAAATTCTAACTAAATTATTATTATCCTAAATGCCTTCACTTTTTATTTATAGTTTTAAAAAATAAATTACAAATAAAGACTATCAAATAAAAGTTGCAGCATAAAAGAATCATAGTATAAGCGTACAAAGATTAGTTGATACTTACAAGTATTGTGAGTGCTGAAACAAAGAACAAAATTCTTATTCTGCTCAAAACAAATTATGTTTCTGACAAGTGTATTCTTGAATCCATAACTGTATACAAAATCTTAAGTTATCTTCTTCTATAGGAACCATTGACAAAATGTAATAACCATGCTATTATTAGTGGAAATGGTGGACTGTTAGCGCTTATTAGCCTGAATACATGAACCTGTAAATCATAATTTATTATTATTATTATTATTAAAATAAATGCCTTCACTTTTTATTTAATGTTTTAAAAAATAAATTACAACTAAAGATTATCAAATAAGAGTTGTGCGTAAAAGAATCAAAGTACTAAAAATTTATACAATACTTTCCCTCGGATTACATTTAAAGTAATAAGCAAATAAGCGTACAAAAATTAGTGGATACTTACAAGTATTGTCAGTGGTAAAACAATGAAAAAAATTCTTCCTGAATAGTGTACAATATCTATGTGTTAAAACCATATATAAACTATAAAAAATAATATTTGTAACGGTTCATTTTATATCATCCCCCATTGCCATTCTACACTTCCTTCTGGGGAAATAAAATAATTCTCCAGCAATTACCGTATTGATATCGCATTCAAATTATTATCATTGGGAAGATCATTATAATCTGCATCATTGTCATCGGAACAATTTTCATTGTCATTATTGGATGTTTCCTCTTCAAGATATAAAATTCTATCTCGCAATTGGGCTGATAATAGATAATTATGCAAGCATATACATGCCATTATTATCATATCACTATTTTCAATTTTCCATCCTAATGGACTGCTGAATATTTTCCATTTTCTTACAAGTATGCCAAAAGCACTCTCGATAGTTCTTCTGGGTCTAGATAATCTATAATTAAAGATTCGATGTGAAATGTTGTACACATTCATTCGTGAATATGGTGTTATTAAAAAATTTCTCAATCCAAATCCTCCATCAACAATGAAAAAATAAGGGCACGCCCTGTTTGTATTGGGAAGTCTCTTGTTTTCTGGCAATATAATTGGGCCATTACATAAGCGTCGACGTAAGTCAGTATCATTAAATATTCCGGAATCATTTAATGAACCTTTATGAAAAATACATATTATGAAAAATATTAATAAATATTTTTAATTGAAATATAAGATAATTTTAGATTAATTTGCCATATTCTCCAACATTTGCCCACGTGAATCTCAAATGAGCATCACAACTTGCCATTAAAACGATACTTGAATATCTCTTGTAATTAAAAAATTGTGATCCAGAATGTGGTGGAGTTCTGATGCGGAAGTGTTTCCCATCAATAGCACCTACGCAATGGGGGAAGTTCCATTTTCTTTCGAATTCACTTGCAACAATATTCCACTCTTCTGTAGATGGCAGGGGAATATATGTTGACTTTAATTCTTCATATATTATTTTATTTATATTTCTGGCACGTTTTGACGAGTAAAAAAGATACGGAACGACTGTTTTCGCGAGTTTTGGACGTTTTTGACGAGCTCGCCAAAAGAGCTAAGATACTGTAGACCACTTTTGGCGAGTTTTATTAATACCTCAGCCCCAGAGAGGGATATTATTTCTTTAGTCAAGCATATACTTCAATCATGGTAAAAAACTATAGCTGGCCAAATAGGTTCACCAACATACTTATATACATACATCTGGTATTATTGTATATAGGGTTGAAATGCCTATGCGAAACGCTACTGCTAAAGCTTTTATATTTCCACCATGACGAAGATAACTGTAATTACAATTATTTATATTTCTATATGAATACTCTACTGTTACTCTACTTTTCTACAAATTGTACAATCATAAAATTTATGCTTACTGTAGTGTGACAACCAATCTTAATTCAGTTGGCAGAGGTATCCGATAACTAAATTTGGTTAGCCTATGAGAAATATGGTTGTGTAAATAATCTAGCTGATCTGGCATCATTCCTACATAATTATAAAATTCTTGGTGGTCATAAGCTTTGAAATATCTGTAAACAGTAGAGAAGGCTGCAAAATTTGATCTTTCGTTCTCCATCAAATGTTGTTTTGTCCACCATCTTCTGATCTTTTTGTTTATTTCATTATAGATTAACATAGTGATATTTAAAATATTTAACCATACTAAAATTCTCATTGCTTGATGCTGCAGATACATTTTGGTTTTTTCTTGTTTTTTTTTCTTATAGAGGTATCAGCATCAGGCTATAAACTCTGAAAATTCTTCTTACAATCCTATTTATACAGAAACTATTTGTTTTAGAGTCCACACTCTGTTTTACCCAAGTAATTCAAGTATGCGATAATAACTAATAACTGATAATATAAGAGGTTATGTTCGCGAAATCGCGCCTATATTGCTGGTATGCATTTTCGTAACAGGCATAGAGCACAAAGCATAGAGCATGTAATATGGATTGTCTGTAATATTTCAATCTGTCGAATCGTCGAGAAGTTGGCTTTGCTCGCTGCTGCCAACCGCCCTCCACACTTAACGCTATTTGTTACTAGGGGGTGCGCGCTGTGCGCCGTAGTCGCGTGCGCACGGCGTACGCTCGCGCGCACGCTCAGAGCGCGAGGTTGTGGAAGAGCCCTACTTATCCGTCTGCATCTGTGACCCGCTGCGTGCTTCCTGATACCCGTATAAATGGTGACTCATGCTCCTCTGCAGCGTGCGAGTCCTCGATACAAGGAATAGGTAGACTCGTGGCTCAGACGACATAACATATAGTTATGTATCTTGAACGGGTTAGGGCCCGTACAAGAATGATCTGACATCTGAGTCGATCAGCCGCTGCCGTATTTACATAGTTATAACTATATACCTGTATCAGGTTAGAGCCTGAATAAGGTTAACCTCCTCGAGACATACATAGTAATAACTATGTATCCTGTTCAAATTAGAGTCTGAACAAGATGCCTTTGAAAATGTCCGCCGCTTAGTCGACGGCATCTGAGCGAGGCTTGAACAGAGAAAACACAAACACAAATGGTTAGGAGGTTAACTTACTCTTTCACGACGCCTCGTCGATTATTCCAATGGTTTGACACTGCTTCTCCAAAACACAAATTAAACACTCTTTTAATAAACACTGTAAAATATTATAAATGTCAAAAAAGAGACGGAAATCCCTTTTACGATGACATTTTTCTGTGGGACGTGCGGATCCTCCGGCACAAAGAAAAGGAATGAGGCTCGAGTGGCGGCAGGGCCCGAAGATGGCTATAGTGGCGGCGCACAGTGATGCCTATCTACTCAAAAGTGATGAAAATTCGTGCTTTAGCACAATAAGGCTCAAAAAATTTTTATAAAATATGTTTGGGACTCCTGAAGTAATTTCCTACGATAAATCGTTTCCCTCATGGCTATAGCATTGCTCATTTTTTTAGTAATGAATATGTTAAATGCCGTTTTTTGGAGTTTATTTTTTTTCTTTTTGTTTTTAAGTAGGATTAATTTTTTGTTGTTTTATAATAAGCGCCCATTTTTTATAAATATAATTTTTTTCAAAATTCTAGGACTTATGCAGTTGTTTGAAAAAAATTGTATTTATAAAAAATGGCCGCTTATTATAAAACAAAAAAAAAATTAATCCTACTTAAAAACAAAAAGAAAAAAAATAAACTCCAAAAAACGGCATTTAACGTATTCATTACTAAAAAAATGAGCAATGCTATAGCCATGAGGGAAACGATTTATCGTAGGAAATTACTTCAGGAGTCCCAAACGTATTTTATAAAAATTTTTTGAGCCTTATTGTGCTAAAGCACGAATTTTCATCACTTTTGAGTAGATAGGCATCACTGTGCGGCGCGGTGCGGCCGCTAACGCTCTTTTTTGCTTTTAACTTTGTGGGAATTCGGCAGGAAGAGGGGGTACTACATGTTGATCACGAGGAAGAGGCGTGCAATACAATTGACTTAATCGCTTCAAAATTTCTTGTAGACGTAGATTTTGGATAGTTCTCGGTCGAATTCGTTGGGCAAAATGATTGGTCCATAAATTTCAGAAATATTTGAGGTTAAAATTTTTTTAACCTTTTTTTCAAATCGTAATTTCTCGAGAACGGTTCTATGTATCTTAGTCAGATGGGAAGCATTCGAATAAGAATTAAAATACCTATATTTTCCCAAAAAAATAATTTTTCTAGCTATCACGGTTCTTTTGTTATTAACAAAAACGTAAACATTGAAAAATGAAAAAAATGAGTTTTGTATGTTCAACGATTACTGGAGTAAAATTAACTTAATTGCTTCAAAATTCCTTGTAGAGGTAGATTTTGAATAGTTTTCGGCTGAGTTCTTTGCGCAAAATGATTGGTCCATAAATTTCAGAGATATTTGAGGTTAAGATTTTTAAAAAATTTTTTTCCAAATCGTAATTTCTCGAGAACGGCTTGATGAATCAGCTACAGATTTATAGACAATTTTGTGTGTGATATACTATACTTGCTTTCGGAGCGCTCCCGCGCTCCTTGATATTCAAAATGTTCGTATTTTACAAAGTTGTTTTCGTTGTTGCATGATAACTAGAGAAATTGTTATAATTTCTTTGAAATTTGGTGGTGATGTAGAGTATGTATGTTATGTATTATATATGTTCTTACGGTAAAAAAATTCGTTTATAAATTTCAGAGATATTTGAGGTTAAAACTATTTTAGCACTCTTTTCAAATCGTATTTTTTCGTGAACGGCTGTATATATACTAGAAAATGGAAATGACACGTGCTCGCATGTGTGTTGTTTACTTGCTTTTATTTTTTATTAAAGTTAATTTACAGCGCCCTTTTCTCAATGTATCTCTTTTCGCAGTTTTTTTCCAGCAGTTGGCACTAGCTATTTTTCTTTTGTTTTTTGTGGGCAATGAATTTTTTTTTTTATTCTGCTATTTGATTTCGCACTAATCTACAGACGATGCGGAGAAAAGTAAATAGAAAAAGAGCGCTGGTAAGCGCGAAACTTTCGGCGATTTTCGTGTTTTGAAAGTAGAAGGATGCTTAAAATTTAACAATGGGCCGCGTTATACAAATCAATCAGACGCGTATATTTTTGTTTTCAATTTTGAAATACTTTATTTTGAATGGAAACTCGTCGGTAAAATCTGTGGAATTGTAAATAGTTTCAGATGCAGAAGACAAATTGTAACTATATACATGCTGTTAAAGACTAGCTTCTTTTATTTAAACAAAGCCTATAATAGGCGTGACATATACATTTGAGAGTGTACCTTTTATCTAATCTTTCTTCCGTTTTTTTTTTTATTTTTTGTATCAATAACTACAGCTGCTCTATGCCGTTCTGCTCTTCGTTCGTATACCATTAGTTGTTTGTCACATTTGTTTGCTCTTAGATGTTGCAATGGTGATGTTCTTTGAATACCGTCTTTGAAGGATACGAGTGTACGTTTAGAGGATTCTATACTTTCTCCGCGTATACAATGTTTGGATCTTGTTTCTGACAACGTAAGAAATAACGAAATTGCATTATATTTGTGTTTAAACTGATTTTTTTTTTAATAATCTCTAAAAAGTGAATATAGTAAGATTTTCTTCTACTTAATTTCGAGATAAAAAATTTTAAAGCTGAAACGTCTGGGGTAAGTGTGGGTACTACGGCGGTATTTTTTTCAGGTTAGTTTCAACCGAATATATTTCGTCTCCATGCAAAAAAATTATGCTAATTCTTTTGAATAACGGAACTTAGGTATCATATCTATCGATTAAAGTACAATTTTAGAACAAAAACTGATAAATAAATTTATAAAATGACTTTGAAAACAACATCTCTTTGCTGGTGTAACTGCGAAGCTGCTGCTACTACTGCGTTGATATTACGGTGCCATGTTAAAGCATAGGGAGAGTGTTGGCGCATGCGCAGAACCCCAAAAAGTACGCCGCTGGTATTACTGCGATTTTCCATAAGATTCTACAGCAGTGATACAAACACAGTAATACCCACGTCTGCAGTCATACCCACATCTACCCTATGGGTTATTCTGATGATAGACCATATTTATATTTACACGCGTATTTATATTTATACGCATATTTACACATATAGATATAGAAAATTAATGTATTTACCAACATGTCCTATCACTTGAGCCTACTGTGTCAGAATTTTAGAATATATGAGTAAATCAACAATTCTTTTACCATTGTTTGACAATATACATTTTTGATATAATTTATTTATAGTTACTGAATTTCTTATAAAAATATTAGATACATATTTGTAATAGAGTTTCGTAATTCGCATGAACTTATTTTTGAGTTTGAAAATATTATTATGGATTTAATATATTACACTTACATCAAAGTACTACATAAAAAGAAATTCTGCTAAGTTTTCGCAAAAATCTGCAGATGATGCGGAAATGTGACGCACTACAGATGATGCGGAAATGTGACGTGTGGCCACTATATATAGGTATACCTTAGCCATATCCAACTGCGGGAAAAAAATGCGAAAAGAGTTTTGTAAGGCAATGTAACCTCACAATGCATCTCTTTTTGCAGTTTTTTTCACGCAATTGGCACTAGCTATTTTTTTTTGTTTTTTGTGGGCAATGAATTTTTTTTTGTAAAATATAAAATTGTATAATAATAATTGCTTTTTTATGATAAAAAGTAAAAAGAGTAAAAATAAAAAGTCACAAACCGTTTAACATAGTCTCACCATACAAAATAAAGTATTAAATTTTAAAATTGGAATTAAAAATTAATTAAAGGAATCAGTAAATTAAGTTTGAGGAAGCTACGTGCCAATGAATTGGCAGTGGTTTTTTTTAAATGAAGAGCGGCAAATTTCTTAGCTTACGGCTAATTAACGGCTAATTAACGGTTAATTAATGGCAATTAATCCAATAGTTAACGTTGCGATTTTCGAAAATGAGCTCGCTAACTTATCATACGTCCTTATACGGCGTTTGTCCCGCGTCACTAAGGCCCTATCATTACTATCAGGGCCGTTACGCGCTTTGCTAGGGGCCCTTACGGAGAACGTCATTGGGCCCTTACAAACATCTAAGGCATCCATTTCCCGTTCGGGGAGTGCCTGATTAACCGGCACAGTGCGTGTCTGAAATACGTCCTCACCGGAGAAGCTTCCCAGGGAGGTGGTATAAAGAGGAAGGATGCACTTGCTGGGTCAAAGAGGCTGCAGGTGGGTTAAAAAAAATGGCCTAACATTTTTTTACGAGAACGAAAATATATTAGTGGAACTATTATCCGCAATTAATAACTTTTATCGTACACAATCGTATACACAATGTACCCACTTTGTCCGGAAGTCCAACAGAACGTTAATTATTTCACCCGGACGCCATCTAAAAAAACTACATAATTCGACTGACGATAAGGAAGCTACATAAAACGCGCAGAAGAAGCAGTAGGGGGTATAGGGGTACGTTTAGGTATAAGATCACTAGTAGCGGCAGCAGCAGCAGTAGCAGCGAGAGAAACTGAAACGAGATCGTTCGGACATGATATATACGGACCGCTACCTCTCTTGGCTACAGCGCGGGCGCGTGAAACTAGGTTATGGTGCAAATACTTTAGGAATTTTATTATACGCCCCTTCGGAGACTCGGCGCATACACTTAAGAGGAGAGAGAGAGAGAGAGAGAGAGAGAGAGAGAGAGAGAGAGAGAGAGAGAGAGAGAGAGAGAGAGAGAGAGAGAGAGAGAGAGAGATGACGACGCGATCGCATGACGGAACTTTTATACTTTCGAATTCGAATCGGCGGGCAAGTGCCGCTATACCGCGGCTACTGGACTATCGATCGCCCCCTGAGAGAGATAGATATATATGCAGCATACCAATGAAAGTGTCGGACCGGAAGAATCGGAGGGTGTGTGTGTGTGTGTGTCTATATGCAACCGCTTCGGACAAATGTCGGGGAGCGTTTGACCGGACAGGGGTATGTGCCCCTTAGCTCTCTTTCCTTCTCCTTTGGCTGCTCTTTTCCGCTATGTCTTCTTTCGCTCTCGCTCTGTTTTCCCGAGCCCGCGTGCCTTTGGCGTGCCCCGCGCTCTGACCTATTTTCCGTATTTTTCAAAAGCGATGTCGCATGCAGTCCCGTTTTCCTATCGCGACTTGAGCGCGTATAAAAGTATTGTGTAAGGTTGCATAAAATTGCCATAAAAATATGACAACCGCAATAATTTTAAATTTTCAGCTTGAAAAACTGTCCTCCCTCTTAATCAAACAACATTGATGTGTACATTATAGTAGTAGCGTATAAATTAAACGCGTTTGCCGGTACGTATAGCGTATCAAGCGAAATAATATTTTCTCGGGTGTACATTTATTATTATTCATATATATTCATCAATCGATTGCCATGACGAATCACCGTTACGATGTGCGATACAATATACGTAATTATACACGATAGGAAGGAACATATATATACTACCGGCGCTAATCATGTATGCGTCGTGTATAGAGTAGACTGTGTTCAGGGTTGAAGTTATGGGTGAGATAGGTGGCGCATTTGTCGTATTGGACTTGAAATGAGCTTATTCGATTTCCATTGACTGCTAAAGAGACAATTAACCGGGCGCCGCGCTGATATGATTGGCTTTGGATTAGCCAGGCTTGATTATACGCGCCTGCGTGCTTCATAAAAGATATATATCTTCCAGCATTGCTGTATATACGCGTCAGTCACGAGGGATATTGCATAACTTATTCAATAAATGACAGCGAAATGTGCAAGGTATAATTGAATATTTAAATCTTTTCGCATTTTCATTAAATATTTCTCATCTGTATTGCCCTGGCAGAAACATTAACCAATAGTTTACATATTATCGGTTGGCGAAATCAGACCAAGTTCACTAACGGTTTAACCAACTCTTTAAAATGCTCAGCTTTAAAATGCTACTATAATTTCGTCATTAAATGATGGTTCGCTTAGCCAACAGTTGGGCCAATCGTTGGCTTAAAAATTCTATAAATTTATGTACTGACAAGGAGAGTGCGTAACCTTTGGGTCACGGAATTGTACCAAATTGAAACATCTTCTTTAGAGTAAAAAAATATTGAACCCCTGTTCCAGGATTTATTCTCATATGCCTTTTTTCTCGAGATATGTGCCATGTTATCTTAAAAATGCGTTATTTTGCTAAAAAATTATGTCTCTTCTATTGTTTTTAATTCTGCAAGTATTCCCGTTACAAAAATGGTAAAAAAAAATTATAAAAGTAGGCAGAACAAGCTTTATTTTAAGCACTGTTTCGACTAAAAATATCGATTTTTCAGAAAGTTATGAAAATTCAAAGATAGTGTAAAAAAATGATTGAAAATAGCACCAAAAAGGGGAAATTTTCAATCATTTTTTTACACTATTTTTGATTTCTCATAACTTTCTGAAAAACCGATATTTTTCGTCGAAACGGTGCTTAAAATAAAGTTTGTTCTGCCTACTTTTATAATTTTTATTCGCTCATTTTCGTAACGGGAATACTTGCAGACTTACATACAATAGAAGAAACATCATTTTTTAGCTAAATAGCCCATTTTTAAGATAACATGGTACATATCGCGAGAAAAAAAGGCCTATGAGAATAAACCCTGGAACAGGGGTTCAATATTTTTTTACTCTAAAACAAGATATTTCAATTTGGGGCAATCCGTGACCCAAAGGTTACGCACTCTCCTTGTGAGTTAATGAGCCGTTGCCCTACCCTACTAAGAAATCTCAGGTGAGGTCTCAGGTGACTTCTCAGGTGAGATCTTATGTTATTTCTTGTGTCAATTTCTCACCAGAGATTCTGCTCCAGATGCTGCAGAAAACCTACATAGAAAATCAGGTTATGCAGTATTGGAAATCGCCTGTTAGGATGTTTTACCCCCTAGATTAACTCAAAAATGTATGATTAGAAGCATTTTACACAATTTATTCAATTTTATTAGCATTTTATTCAATTTTTACAAATTTGGTACATGAAATCTCGCCTGAGATCTCATCTGATATCTCAACAGAGAAATCACTTGAGATCTCATTCACCAAATTTGTAAAAATTGAAAAATTGTGTAAAATGCTTCTAAACATACATTTTTGAGTTCATCTAGGGAGTAAAACATCCTAACAGGCGATTTCCAATACTAAAAAACCTGATTTTCTGGAGCAGAATTTCAGGTGAGAAATTGACACAAGAAATAACATGAGATCTCACCTGAGAAGTCATCTGAGATCTCACCTGAGATTTTTCAGTAGGGTACTGATCTTTAATTTTCAAAATTGCTAAAATAATAAATTATTCATTTGGTATACAATAAAAATAATCAAATTAATAATAATAATGCTATATCGATAGTGTGAAAAAAATATTTTTATGGTAAAAGAATGTTTTATACATATTAAAAGTTTAAACATTTTGAGGTTAATTATAAATGACACTTCTTTTGTTTTTGAAATGTTATATTTGCTCTTTTTCCGAACCGTTGGTTAACAGTTGGCTAAAAAAATTACCGTAGAATTAGTTTACCAGCCATTTTCGTTAGTTTATTTTCTATCAGGGTGTTTGTTTCGGATAAACTTTTCATTTGTGTCTAATTTACTTTATAACAATCTTACGAGTAAATGTACGAGTATACATATATTTAATAAACAAAGCAATTTCTATTTTCCATTATTTAATAGGACCCCGTGTAAAAAAAAAAGTCTGGGCGAAGTCTTGCAGAAGTCTGGCTTGAAAAGTCTGGCCAAAGTCTTGCATGTCGGACGATCCTAGACTTTTTGCCAGACTTTTTATATTTTCTATTAAGTCTTGGAAAAAATCCCCAGACTTTATCCAAGACTTTTCACTAGACTTATCATGCTGCATAAAAAGTCTGGGAAAAAATGTCCAGACTTCATCCAAGACTTTTTACCAGACTAGCATACAGCGCCAAAAAGTCTTGGAAAAGTGCCCAGACTTTTTGCCAGACTTTACCCAGACTTTTCGCCAGACTTTATGGTCCGTGCATGGAGGTTATACACGCCCGGCACCTCCTACATGAAATCGGTGCTCACACTCTTCCGCTGCAATCCCATGGTCACTGTTGTCATCATCGTCGTTGTTGCTGTCATCTGCAGATCTAATAATTTTCGGAGACACGAAGAGTCGGGCTTTGTAAAACTCCAACCTACAAATCGAATTTCTCACAAAGCATCTCTACTACTGCACAAGTAAATATTTTATAGAGAATTTTAACTTATCTGATATTATCTCGGTGCTGTCCATTACAGTTCCTCGTAAAAAATAGTTGCCATTACTCGGGATTCCGGACAAATTTTGTAATCTAAACGTGTATAGCAAGATAAAAATATTTTGAAGTCCAAACAACATGAATTGAACGAAAATCATGTGAACAATGTGAACATAGAGTATTCTGCAACTAATTTCAAGTTATTTATGGACCTCAAAATATTTTCAGCTCGCCACATATTTTTGCTATTCAGTTCTTCTCTATATGTATGTGTCTAGAGAAGGTACGAAGATTTTCCACGAGAAACTGTAATGGACAACACCTAGATAATAATCAGATAAGTTCCAATGTTCTATAAAATATTTACTTGCACTGTAGAAGAGATGCTTTGTGAGGACTTCTATTTGCAGGTTGGAGTTTTACAAAGCCCGACTCTTTGTGTCTCCAAAAATTATTAGATCTGCAGATGACAGCGACAACGACGATGATGACAGCAGTGACCATGGGATTGCAGCGGAAGAGTGTGAACATCGATTTCATGTAGGAGGTGCCGGGCGTGTATAACCTCCATGCGCGGACCATAAAGTCTGGCAAAAAGTCTAGGGTAAAGTCAGCGAAAAGTCTGGGCATTCTTTCCCAGACTTTTTATGCAGTATGCTAAGTCTAGTGAAAAGTCTTGAATAAAGTCTGGGGATTTTTTCCAAGACTTTTAATAGAAAATGTAAAAAGTCTGGCAAAAAGTCTAGGATCGTCCGACATGCAAGACTTTCGCCAGACTTTTCAAGCCAGAGTTCTGCAAGACTTCACCCAGACTTTTTCTTTTACACGGGACGTTTATAAATTCAGCGACATTTGCGCGCGCGCGCAACTTATCTCTCCGGATGCGCATTTCAATAAAGCGAAGAGAAATGCCTGGAACTAAGTGAAATAATTTCAAATTGTTTTCGTGCAAGTGGTTCCCCGGGCTCAGGAATAAAAGAAGTACGAGTCTAGAGCGCGAGGCAGCGGCGGCGCCTTAATAGTGAAAAATCGTTCATTAAACAGAGGACTCGAAGCGGGCGAAATTAAAAAGAAATGGAATGAGTAAAGCGAGGGCGGGGAGAAAGAGAGTACGAGCGAGCGAGAAAAGGATAGAGAGAGAAAGGCGTGAGAAAGAGGAGCTGCACGAAATACGGAAGAATGGCGACAAAGTAAAGGACTCCCCGAGGTATAATTCAGCGAGTAGAGAGGCGAGAGCATTTAACCATTTAATATTACAGGCCAGTCGAGCGTGCTTAAATTAACGGCTCTCAAACCGGAATTAATGCGTAATCGAAGTAGCGCCAGCGCGCGCAGTTTCTCCGCGATAGCCTAGTTGTCAGTGCGATTCGACTGCGGTTACATATATATCAGCCGACGTAGCGCATAATACATACCCAAGTGAATAAACTTATTAATTAGGTGCGTGTGCTGCCGCCGCTGCTGCTGCTATGCGGGGATGGGATATCATCGATGGATTTCAAAGGGAGATCTTGCGGCGTTCTGGCGCGGAGTTACGGTTTTGGCAACAGTGGTAATAAGTTGGGGATCGCTGCTGGGAACTTATAATGATTTAGATAATTTATGTCTTCATTAAGAATGCTGTTTTCATCGGGAAGTGTTTGCGCCCGCGATATGATTATAATGAATCGCGAAACTCCGGAGTGTAAAGTTCGAGGCTTGTAATTAGAAGACGTCTGATTACAGCAACTATGATGCTCCCGCTGCTGCTGACGACTCCCAGCGAGTTACAGTAGTGTGAAGATCTCAGCTTGATACTACATTAGCATACAACGAATGAATTCTGAATGAAGCGTCATTTTTTCATATAAACGGCTAATTGCATGTCTCTCATTGTAATGTAATGGCCCTTTCATCGGATTTTAAAAATCTGCATTAATTTTTCATAAAGAAAAATATCAACAGGAAGGTAAACAATGCAACGTTTGATTTTTATTAAAAATAGCGTTATTTTTATCTTCAATGCGCCGCGCAAAATTGTAAATTCACTCGCGTGTTTTTATTAAACGACTACATATTCATGTAGTATAGAAATGCATTTTTCAATGTAAAAAAAGTTCTACACTTTACAAGGCAACATATTACGATGCAAAACATAAAACACTATTAAATATACCTGGTAGCTCCGACTAAACTGCGTAAAAGATCAATAAAAGTTCACGCAAAGAGCCGCTAAATAGGACGAGAAGTATTAATAAATACGGAAAGTGAAATAAACTATTTCCGCGCAACTCCTCCTCGCGCAAGAAATTATGCGAGTTCGTAGTTCCTTCCAAACTATAAGATAAAGGAAAGCAATTGTGTGCGTGCGCAAAAGGGCGCACAAAAAGGCGATAAAAAATAAGGCCTGTGCTACCGATCTCCAAAGCTCGGCGCGCAGAGAAACTACCTACTCCTCCTCCTCCCTACACCCTAACGCAAAACTTGCGCGCACAGAAAAGCTTATCTTCTGCGCTGTGCGCTACGCTCGCGCGCGCGGGCTTATTCAGAGTCCCAGGCTTTGTTGGTTTACCCGGTTATACGAAGTTCGAAACCAAATTCGATCTCGAGTGGGCGTACGACTGCCGCGGCGGCGGAGCCTGCGAGCGCGCTACGCTCGAAAAAGCTCTCTCTCTCTCGCTCTCTCTTCTCCCACCCGTGCCGGAGAGGGAAATTACACGCTTTGCGCTCGCGCACAAGCGTCTAAGCGCCGCGGTGCTCATTTATAATGCAAAACTTATAGAGACGCGCGGGGTATAAACGCAGGTTCTTTGTGGCGTTCTTTTGAAGGGGGGCGCGAGTGGCTGAATTTAAACGCTGCCAAGGTAGCGCGTGTTACCTAGATAAGAGGGAAAAGAAGTGTTTGCTGACTGGTTTTTACAGGCTGTTAAGTATTTAAATGAAGCGTATAGGCGTGATTGATGAGTTACATTAGATTTATATTTTAAAAAGCGAATTTTTCTTCTACAGGTAGTAGAAAGTACTCTAAGAGTTCATAATCTATTTTGTTTGAACAAAATGAAAAAAATCGTTAACTTTGCCAGCGGGTTAATTAAAGAGAGGCACATTATATAAAACAATTATCATTTTGTAATTACTATATGTGGTATATGATTTATCTTCATTGTAGTGAAACGATCAAAGCAAAATGGCAGCCACAATAAAGAAGTGTGTAAATTGAACCAAATGAATTAATTGTTCCCGTAACCATTGGATAGTTACACCAGCCACGTAACTGCTTCCCTTTACTATTTAACATCTGACCAACTCAAATAATTGTCATGACAAATATACGCTTTTGTCATTGTCATTTTCAATTAATTAAAACTTATACGCATGTAATTATTCTTCTGGTCACCTATATAAAAATCTTTATTTCTTCTTTCTGCGCAAACGTAATCGAATCATTCACTTTTAACCTGCTTTGGCAATATGCATTATATATTTCTTTATTTACAACTTGGCCGCGTGGCTTAAATAAAGTTTCGCCCGACTGCATTTTCGAAAATAAAATAATACCGAAGGTACATATAACTTTTAAAGTGATTAAATTATTTATGTGGGAATTATTACAGAGGCAGCAGCGAGCGCAGCGTATAGCAGGCTCGCGAAATCAAATAAAGTCCTGGTAACGCAATTCGGCATCCGCGCGCGCGAATCCACAGCCTCATGAATAACGAATTGCCGCCGCTGCTGCGGCCTCGCGAGCGCGAGATAACTGCCGCCGCGCCTCGAACGCGCGCACCGAGTGACATGAAAAGAACGTTAAAAACAAAAAAGGAAAAATCCACGTATTAATCGGAAATAAACAAAAACGCGTACTACCCTGCGCTCATCAGGCTATAAGTTTTATACTCGCTGTGATTCCCCTCTCGAGTTATACGCACCGAACGCTTGGGAATCCGAGCATTTTTGTTACGCTCCGCTGCTCTGCACACGATTCAGCGGCTATTTTGGCCAAGCACTGTAGGCTCGCGGTGTCGAGCGAGGGGCGGCCGTCCGATGACATGTCACGCGCGACAATGCAATGAGCAAAGCCGCCGCCGCCGCTGCCGCTTGTGCGGCACCGCTGACTTGGATGTATCGAGGTGTATACGGGGGTACAGGTATAGAGAGAGATTTGGCAGAGAACATTTTTCGTCTCGCAGCGCTTCGCAATGCTGGGAAGCAGCTCAAAGTCGAGCATCCCTCAAAGCGCGTACACACGAGCGCGTGTGTATATAGCACCTATATCCGTATAACGAAATTCGACAGACCAACAACACCGAAAAAAGCGTATGCTCTATCTGTACACACACACACACACACGCACACAACATGTCATTTTACGTGTGTGCATTCGCTTGTAGTGTACACACGCTCTCTTGGGGAAAGAATATTTTTTCGAAAATCCAGCAGGCCGTTAGCGCGCCGTGGCCTCGATAACGACAACAACGAGCCCCCGCCATCGCCACTGCTGCCGGTAGCACGTGCGCTTAGGTACTTTGCGTGCTCGCACCCATATATATGTACGTACGGAGAGAGAGAGCGAGCGAGCAAGCGGTCCTTTGCGAAACGCGACTCCGCGCAATTAATGTCGAGTGTGCGCCGCATAACGAACTGCCGATAAAGCTCATGTGTGTGTGCGCGCGCATGCTGGAACATACGCGAAGCATACCGGTGTCGCTTATAACGAGTGCCCGAGTTGCGCGCAAAGAGGTGCATTCACCAGAGGCTCGAGAGAGAGTCGCGGGGCCACAGTGCTGAGGATTTTACTTGCGGGGTCTCGTCTTTCTTTTGGTTTTTCGTACGTGAGAAATACGAGATGCTTGTGTTTAGGTTTATATATAATATGGTGGGTAAAAGCTTGTAAAGGGGGTTAACTTTAGAAAAATAGGTATAATTGTAAGAAGAGAGAAAAGTTTTATATTTAAGTATATACTTAAGCTTGATATAATTTCGAATATTAGATTATTTCAAGTTAAAAACTGAAGAAACTGTATTTTTCCAGGAAACAAAATTATATTTTATGAAGCTGTAACGTCTTTGTTTGATGTTTTTTCTGCAGCAAATAATAATGATAAGCATATTTATGATATTTCAACTACAATCTTAGAGAAATGGAAGCGTAATGGAAAATTCATGGATTTGTTTATGTAGGTATAAACTGTAATCCAGGAAGAGGATGTTTAATACAGATATGTTTAATACAGGCAGTATAATACAGATACGAAGAAATACGAAAGCCACACATTCTTAACCGTGATAAAATATATGACATGCTATGCATTATGAACAAATACATCAATCACAGCTCGTTAAGCCATGACTTGCGTAATCCAATTAAAAAATAATTATCTAAGGGTGGGTCTAGATATATCGAAAGGCTGATAGTTAGAAGCCTTATCCTTCAGAAAATTAGAAATAGAACACGCGCGCCTCATTAGCAGAAGCCGGCTTATCATACAGGATTTATAACAGAAAGCACGATTAACAGAACGTGGAAATACATAAATATATCTACAGAATAAACTAATTTCATACTGCCACAATTGTAGAAAACACATAGTACGAAACGTAGATTTATAGAAAATACATAAGATGAATATCATAAATATAGAAAAACTATGGTGAATTTTATATTATACGGCATTCGTCTTATGTATTTTCTATAAATCTGCGTTTCGTACTATGTGTTTTCTACAATTGTGGCAGTATGAAATTAGTTCAGTCTGTAGATATATTTACACGGAGAGAAATTTTGTAGTGAAAATTACAAATATTCGAGACAAAATTACCAGTTTCTATGGTAATGGATGGACAGACTGACAATTTCAAACTTTTTACCAAAGTGCCTTGGTAAAATTTTTTTTTAGTTAATTTAAATTAAAAAAATTAACTTTTTTTATCCATATTGATGGATATATAGTATTTTAATATAGAAATAGAAACAGAAACAAGGATGAAAAAACATTAAACTGAAAAAAAATTTTTACGGAAGCGGGATTCGATCCGACGATCTTTGGGTTGAGAATCCGACGTTCTACCGACTGCGCCAAGGGGGGGAGGTGTTTTATCAAAATGGTAAAATGTTAGATGGATATTTTCTCAGAAAGGTAAAAAAACAAATTAGAATATCTTATGATAGAAGGGTAAATTTTCCGAATGTTTAAAAATGTATAATATATAAAAATTCGAAAAAATTTGACAAGAAGGCCATAATTTTTAATATAATATTTTCATTAAATTATTTTTATATGATATGTCATGTCAATTTTTCGAATGCCATTTCTACCTAACGATTAAATTGTAGAAAATGCAGTGATTCAGAAAAGCTAAAATGTCGACAAATGAGCTGAAAATCGTATAGGAATGAACGTTTGAGATTTTTCGGAATTTTATTTTTCTAGTAAAAAGTATTTTTATAATTTCATGCAATCTGTTTTCAATTTTTATAGACGCAAATTTTTCTGATATTTTCTTTTCGAAAAAAAATCCTTGTGTGTTCTGAATAACTCCTGTTCGGAATCAACAGTATCGGATTCGAAAAATAATTTAAACGATAGTATATTTTCTGAAAAAATACCCATCTAACATTTTACCATTCTGATAAAATACCTCCCCCCTGCGCCACGGAAGCTGTTACCAACAGTCATTTGAATCGCCGTTATTACTTACTCAAAATATGTGTATTGTTTTCATTTTAACGTCGCGCACGCCTCTAGTATCAATCTTCTGAAACACAATAATGCGCAGTGCGCATGCGCGAGTACACAAATACCAGGTTATTTGGTAAAATTTATCAGTTTTCTTAGTAAAAATTCTTAGGTTACCTTGTAAAAATGACTAGATCTCAATTTTTACCAGTGTGTCTGGTAATTTTTATTCCGATAATTTGGTATTTTTTTTAAGTAGTTATGGTAGTTTTTCCTGGGAAACTTATAAATTGTATTAGAAACCTGGGAATATCACGGCTTTTGACAGTCTATCCATGCGCTACCAAGGCACCTTGGTAATTTTTACTCTAAAATTTCTCTCCGTGTATGTATTTTCGCATTCTGTTAATTGTGCTTTCTGTTTTAAATCCTGTATGATAAGCCGGCTTCTGCTAATGAGGCGCGCGTATTCTATTTCTAATTTTCTGAAGGATAAGGCTTCTAACTATCAGCCTTTTGATATATCTAGACCCACCCAATGCCGGCGCCCATTCGCGGCGTGTCACCAAGCTACTTATATTCATTAAAACGCTCTCGCGCCTTCTCGGACAGCAGCACGCATATAATACGCGCACGCGCGCAGTGCGCACCTCGCCGAGTCGTTAAATTCAGCGAGCGCTAACAAGCGGGCGACACAACGGGCTCAAAGACAGCCCGAAAATACACGCAGAGGTCACGCAATGTGAAGGGAGAGAGACAAGACAAAAAACGCGAACGTTTCGATTGCACGCGAGCATGTACGTATATATACGTCGGCTCGAAAACGCATCGCACTACTCCTGCGCGATGCAGGCGAGTGTCAAGCGAACGCTATAGGCCGCGCGTTAATTAAAGTAACACACGCGGCCCGGCCGTCAAAACAAACGCTCCTCCTCATTATACGCGCTTCGACAGCGTGTTTTCTCTTGCAGCGCTCGCGTTTTATATACGCTGCGCTCCCTGAGCCAGTGTGTTTTCCACTTCTCTCTTTTACTTTCGATGAGCGTTTTCGTACTTTTTGCGCTACCTGTTTTTTATACGTCGCCTCTGGACTCGCGCAGTTGTGTATTGAGAGGTGAGGGATGCCGTACAATATGCGATTTCTGCTCATTCGATGTTAACGCGTGTGCTAGGGGCGCAGGTATGGTGAATATTTTATTTGAAGTCGCGTACTGCAGGTTCGAGTGAAATAAGATATTCGTGGTTGTTCGTCATGTCGAGCGACAAGTGGTGCCATCAAGTGGGTGGAAGGGAAGTAAATAAAGCGACGTAGAAGCTTAGTAGAAAAGTAGTAGAATAAGATGGGGGAGGTATTTTATCAAAATAGTAAAATGTTAGATGGGTATTTTCTCAGAATATATACAATTGTTTAAAATATTTTCCGAATTCGATACTGTAAATTCCGAACATGATGAGCTATTCAGAACACACAAGGGATTTCTTTCGAAAAAAATATCACAAAAATTTGCGTCTATAAAAATTTAAAACAGATTGCATAAAATTAAAAAGACATTTTTTACTAGAAGAATAAAATTCCGAAAAATGTAAAACATTCATTCCTATATGATTTTTAGCTGATTTTTCGACGTTATAGCTTTTCTAAATCACTGCATTTTCTACAATTTAATCGTTAGGCATTCGAAAAATTGATATCACATAGCATTTAAAAATAATTTAATGAAAATATTATGGCCTTCTTGCCAAATTTTTTCGAATTTTTGTATATTATACATCTTTAAACATTCGGAAAATTTACCCTTCTATCATGAGATATTCTAATTTGTTTTATTACCTTTCTGAGAAAATATCCATCTAACATTTTACCATTCTGATAAAATACCTCCCCCCGTATAAATATTTTGAAAGCATTTTCAACTTACAAGATAGCTAGCTTTACAAAAACTAAAAAGTGGTTAATTACTACGTACGCCCTCGTCCTTCGTTGCAACTATAATCTGAAATAATATCTATCGTACACCGTTCTAATAAACTAGAGTTTACAAAACAAAACGTAAAAATACAAGAAAGTTTTGATAAAATTAAAAAGTCTGACAAAATAAATGAATATCAAATAATATCTTATATAATTTTTAGATAAATTATAATTTTCCTCGATTTTATAAAGTTCCGGCCAATATCGAAAATTTTCTATTTCGAACAGAAGTCTCGGTCGGCCGTATACACCAAAACTTATGACTTTACGAGAAACTCTTGAATATAATCCAGACTTTCTGTTATGAAATTTAAAATGGAGTCAAGATAAAATAAAGTTTTCGAGACTCTAAGTCCTGCAAATATATTCTTATTATAGCTATAGTGGACACATAAAAAAGAGATGTAATACTCAATCCTTTATATTTCTTTCTTATAAAAATGACCCAAAAATTAATATCTCCACTTTCCGCCAGTTAACCGTCTTAGAAACGTTTCACTCCAACCGCACGAAAGTAAGAACACGAGAGTAAAGCAGTTCCAAAAAGACATCACTACACCGTCACGTAGTAACATGTACAAAATTAAACAGACCCGTAAAATCTGTTTTTACGAGGAACTTCTCATTACCGCTTACACGCGCCACATTAGCCTTATATGTTCACACACAGGCTGCAGCAGCTCGCCCCTCCTCACCTGCATATAGATATTCATAACCTTAGCAGCAGGAGCAGGAGCAGCAGCAGCAGCGGCTTCGGTGCAGTCGCGTATAACTACGCACCGGCGTCCAGGGACCCGAAATTAGGTTAGGTTTCGCCGAGACTATACTACTACGACGTCGTCGGCGACGCTATGCGCGCGAGCTGGCGCGCTATATAGGGCTCACTCGATTAAACCTGGCTCCCATCTGTTTGGATTTGATTACGACACTTGCGACGATGAATATCTTATACGCGTGTACCTCTCCCCAATCCCCCGTGTCGTGCTGCTAACAGAGATCAAAACTCGCAACGCGTTTAATCGGATTCTGAAAGCTCGCGCTGCTATCTGCGGCGCTTTCCCGTTCTATTTTCATGGCGTCGTGCGGCTCGGCTGCAGGAGGAGGAATATATACACGCGCGGCTGACTATCTTTAGCGGCGAGTGAAAAAGGAGAGCGGCAGTAAAGCTTTTATGGAGATCGTAATATGGCTGTTCGCGAAAAAGTTAATGAGATTAGCTTCTACGACTCATTTGGAAGTGCACGGTTACGCGCGCTTATGGCCGATGGGGGGGATGAGTTCCCATAAATGTGGTGAAAAAAAGTGTAGAAATCAGTTACGTAGAACATACTGTTGTGATATAGTGTTATTAGAAATGTTCAATCCCTGGTAGAAAATTAACCATTTATGTTGGTTAGCGTATTAATCAAATGAAAGCATTTTCGACAAAAATCAATATTTAAACCTTATTAAAAGTATCGAAAATTATAATTACATGTTCAAATATTGACAATAGAATATGTTCTTATCAACAAAAATTGGATATTTATTTTTAACAATGAAATAATGTTAGTGTGACGTTTTTAACTCAAAAATTAACCAACAATTAGCCAACATGTTGTAAACGTTTCTACCAAGGATTGGTTGAATTTGAACTTCAGCACTTGAAAATTAAGGTAGGTATCCTGTACTACTCATTTGATAAGGTTGTTAATAATGAATTTCCACGCGATTATTATTTTATTATTGCCTTAGAATTTCTTAGTCATAATACATTATGATCCTCTATAAACAGACATTAATCGTTTGGAAGAATCACGTCTAGGGCATAAAGTATAAAGAAGAAGAAGGCATCATTACGGAGACAATCGTCGCTTGCGTCGGCGTCGGGGAGAAAAGATTTTAATGGCCCGACGAGCGATGCATAATAAGGGGCAAAAAATAAACATGAAATGTAGCGGCAATAAAAGATGTTCGCAGCCCAAAGAAAAAAAAAAGGAGAGATAAGAACAAATAAAAAAGGGGAAAATTAGCAAGTGAAATGGAGTAGTAAGGAGAAAATGAAAGTGCTATAAACAGAATGAATGAAAAATATTTCATTTTTTCGCGACTTTTGTCTATTTATTTGGCGAAAGTTGGTGACAATTTAAAAATTCTTCAAACGAGTTAATATTAAAGTTCTTTTACGGCACGTTTCTGTTTTTAATAAAAACCCCAAGTGTTTTTTTAAAGCTTCAAACTATAGTTGAATATATCATGACCATACGTTGTTTCTATATCGATATTAAAATACTTTCAGGAACAATCGTCATCAAAAAATCATCCAATCTACGCTGAATCCAATTCTACCGCGTAGCTACCAACGCCCCATAAGAAATTGATGACCAAGTAATAGAAACTCGTCAAGTGCGCTATAATAACACCTTCGCAAGACAATAATTCATTGTTCTCGCAGTGCGTATATAAGAAACACACTGTAATTTGCCGCGGCACGTTTTTCTTCCCCTCGGGCCCTCTTTACTTTGCGCCTCTCCGATCGAGAGAATCCGCTTCGCGCGCGAGTCGTAGCGCATCCCCGCTGCCGTCGTCGCGGTGCGCACGGGCGTCTCGAGTAGCCAATGGCCTAGCCTTTCTCCTTCCTCCCTCTCTCGCCCCCGTGCGATGCAGGCAGCTTGGATGGCTTCTCGCGCAAGGGGACCCCCTTCGAAAATATATTATTTACCGTACCGCCCACCGTATTTGCCGCCGGGCTTACGCGAAGCCCTCCTTCCTTTCCCCGCCACCGCTGCTGCTTGCATCTACTTCGCGCGCGTGTAAGGGATATACCAGGCGCTCGCGCGCGCGATCGAATTTTGCACCCGTAGCGAGAGCTACTGGCTACCGCGTTACACGCGTCGTGCGTGCGAAAATAGATATATAGCTGTGTGTGTGGTGGTGGCGCCGGTGGTGGTGGCGGGATACGCATCGACGAGAGCGGCTGCGGTCGCGGCTGCTCGCGCGCTCCGAATTCGGGCCTTTTGTTTGACCCTTTCGCGCTCGCTAAAGTGGAGTGGGCCGAGAGGTGAGTACTGTTTGTTCGTTTTGCCATGTTTTGCTTTACGCAGTATCGCCGTTTGGTTTATCTCGATGTGTGTCTTTCGTTTCGAGAACGCAATTGTTTTATTCAAGATGTGTGTATCTATATACAAGTCTCGGGGTGGAATAAAAAACGGTTGTGTAAGTTTAAATGGGATGTTGTTATTGCAGATTGTTTTTTATTGAATTTTCGTAGCAACAATTTTAAGCGAATTTAAAAATTTGTAAATTTTATTTGAGTACAAAATGTTTTGTTAAACAAATAATAGTACTTGATATTATACGTAATTTCGCTGCACAATATTCGTACTTCAACCACAACCTCGTCAACGTCATTTCCTACATAGATAGATACATAATAACTTGTGTGTAATATTGGTATAACTAGAGTTATTAAATGAACTGGAAAAGCTATATTAGTCGAACATAAAAGCACATCAAATTCATACGATCTATATATAAAATAACAAGTAATTGGGAAAATTTATTGTACCTATAGGCATATAATTCATTTTTCAAAATATCCACAAACTAATAAAGCGTGCTATTTTAATATAGTTTAACAATCAAGTTAACATTAAAAACAAGTGAGATACGTTCATCCCTGTCTCACAAGCTCATACACAATAGAGTCTAAGATTATATTTTGCTCCTTGTCCCTCTCGTAAATTCTAGTGTTTCTACCCTGTTACGCACCAGCATGTTTGGGCAACGAGTAGTAGGTACAAGGCACAGATCAGACAAGGCCCTATTGTGCTATCTCTCTTAGTTTCAGTTGAGACTCTTGATTTTGAATTAGACACTCGACTGCGACGGGATCAAAATTTCCGACTCAGGTTTCCATTCACTCGTCGATCCAAATCAGATAACATCTGAATTCCACTTTAGATGTTTGCTTACTTCTTCATACTTTGCGTCAAGTCTAAGTAGTTTGTTCCCTCGGCATATGAAACTTTACTGTAGCTGCGCTCGTTCATTAAAACGCGAGCAGAAAGTTAATAATAATAAGTTACTGTATAAACGGTTTTGTAAAGGAGGAAGGAAGTGAGGGTAGTTGTAGCTTTGTAAATTTCCGCACAAATAATTATATGTATTTACACGATCGATATCAGTAGCGTGCAATTACATAGCCAAACCAAATAAAAAATGAGGATTGGCGTCTTAGCTTTATACAGCCAACCAGGTTTATGTTTCTATCTATTACATAATCCTATTCTTTCTTTTCCAATAAAATGATCAATTAACAGGTGTTTGAAATTTCGAACGATCATAGTGAACGAAAGAATTTTGCCATTTTCAAATTTAGCCGAATTTGGCTACTTAATACATTTAAAATCGGATAATAACTGTATTTCTTCACTTCTCACTCTTGCAGTCACCAGTAAACCACACTCCGGGGAATTCTAACCAGAATTAGAAACTTTAAGTTAATATTTCGTTCATTATGAACGTTCGGAATTTCAAACACGTCAATTAACAAGTATATTAACTAAACATGTACATAATCCAAGCGATACAACTATACAATTAATATTACCGAGGTACATATACTAATGAAAACAGCAAGCTCAGCCGAAACAGCCCGCGAGCCTTCGCCGGATTTCAATTTCAATTCTAAAATCATTACAAGCCGCACTCGCAAGCTCGCTCGACGCGCTGACAGCAATGCAGTTCTCTCTCTCACTCACTCTGTCTCTTCGTCCAGCGGCATGAGTCGAGCCGCTGATGAACTCTCCACCGCAATGACAAATCACGAGTGTTACCGCGATGACGAGTCGTTGCATTAATCACGATAGTGCATATAACTCTCGGAGCGAAGCCGCGAGCAGAGAGAGAGAGAGAGAGCGCGTGCGTTCCTCGGCCTCGAAAAGAGCTTCGCGCGGTAGCGCAGCGTTGCGTGATGGGTGCGTGTGTTGCACGCGAGCGCGGGGGAGAAAGTGTCTGTGCGTGCTCGAGTGAGAGCCGTATGTGGCGGGAAGAGAGAGAGAGAAAAAAGGGAGTCATGCATAGTATACAGTGGAGAGCTGCGCGGAGAGAAAAAATATTGCGAGACGCCCTGTGTTGATGATGACTGCAGCCCCGCGTCGTAGTTTTGGCATAGTGTGCGCGGGGTTACAAGGTGGAGAGTAAATATGGGTCTGAAGTTTGCAACGTTGGAATACAACGAAATAAAAAAAAAATGATTTTACTTCAAAAGTATATTGATTAATTTTAGTATTTTATAGTATAAAATAACTTAAGGTGATGCGATACTGACACTATTACCCAAAATTTGGTTCCCGTTTTTCTCATTCAATTTTTAATGTTAAGAAAAAAACTCTTTGATACGTTGTAGTTCTTTATTAAACTTAAAACGTGTCAAAGAGTTTTTTTCAAAAAGTTTAAAATTGAAGGAGAAAAACGGGAACCGATAATTGAGTAATAGCGTGGGTATCACATCACCTTAATGAAAAAGGTTTAGATAAAAATGTTTACTGTCTAGTCACTTTAATTAATTGTAAAAAATTATTTCGTTGCATTCCAACGATGCAAACTTCAGACCCATGAGTAAATGACGTTGCAGGAGCTTAGGGGGTTCGAGGAACGGGGTTGAAATGGTCTTGGAAGGGGTTTGCATGCTAATTAGTTTGCCTTATTGGCGATAGTAGCAACTCTTTTTTATGTAATAACAATGATGAATAGAGTAAATTGTTGGTAGAGTAGAATCGTGTTATAGTTTGAGTGACCAGGATTAACAGTGCGGGCAGCTATATATAGAGTGACAGTGAAAGAAGAGAGATGTCGTATATACGCAAGGATATATTGCAGCGTCAGCTGTGTTTTATAACTGTAGCAAGGATCAGGCCGCATCGCGGCATCAGTTTAGACCGTAATAGTGCATCTGCTAGCCCCACGGTACTTAGAACGGCAATATTTCCAAATATTATTTTTGCCTCCAATCTTACCAAAATTGTACCTCAAGTGTTGTTTTAAATTTTTGCTATTTTTTTATTAGATGTGTAATTTGTAATAATTATTTTGGTAAATTATATTAAAATATGTTTTAATTTTACCTCGTGTATGTTATGCGTAATTCTATATAGAAATATAAAATAGTTAATTAAAGAACTTTCTTTGAAATTTCTAATAATCTCCAATATTATCTACTATATTCTTCGAGTTACATCCACTCTGAAACTAATTAATCTGACGACGGGACGTCAAAAATCCAAAGCAGCGCAAGGAGTAGCTTGAAACTCTGAAAAAGTATGCAACAGTGAGATTTTAACACCTTCCAAGGCTGTAATTGCACCTCTGTCACTCATCTGGCAAATAAATCTGGCCGATCCACAGGGAACAATAAAACTTTTATTTGACTATCCACGTCAATTAATAGCTGTGGGGGATCGCGTGTAACCCTTAGCGAGAGAGAGAGAGAGAGAGAGAGAGAGAGAGAGAGAGTGCGCGCACGCGCGCAAGTTTAGCCGAGAGCGCGCAGGCATCAGCGCGCGAAAACTTTCTGACGCTCGCTCATCATCGTCAAAATACGCAACGAGAAGCCGGCCGCCCTCCGTTCTACAAAGAAAGTCCGACACTGCCGAGGATCTTATGAACATTTAAGTAACTCTATAATGGAAGCCGCGAGGGCCCGTCAGCCGTTGGACAAAAGTTGAGCGCCCGCCATCTTCTCTCTCTCTCCCTCTCTCTCTCTCTTTCCCTCGTGCATCCACCGCCGCCGCCAGACGAGCGGAGAAAGTGTGACAGCTGAGAGAAAACAAGAAGAGCGCGGATAGTTCGCCTCTCTGTAAATGCGCCCGCGTGTGGACGTGTGTTCGAGAGCGATGGAGTTGATAACGGATGGAGAAGAGCGAAAGGGAGAGAGATTTATATTAGGCTTCCTAGATTTATTGAGAGGAGAATTATATACCTACGAGCGCAGAGTGATTTTCGACCCGCCTGTATATGAAGATGTTGTACGTACGTTACGTGCAGACGTCTGCTGTTGTATAGAGATCGCTTACAGAGGTCGAGGTCGAGCACTGCGTCTGTGCTGAGATTTATGAAGGTGAATCATGGGCAATTAAATAAGTTGTCTGATATAATATAATACTCGAGAAATATGGGATACATTATTATCAGAGAAAAACTCGAGTTTTTTTTCAACGAATAATTGGCATTACTCATTTTATTGAAACGAGTGTTTTCTTTTTTTTTTATTTTATAATCTGGATAATAGTTGCACTCGCAATGGGGTCTGAAGTTCGCAACGTTGGAGTGCAACGAAAAAGAAAAAAAAATTATCTTGCTTTATGGTTATATTAATTAATATTAATTTTGTGCGCAAATTTAGTGTTGTATAGAATAAAATAACTTTATAACAAAGGTTTTCACACTGAGAAAAAAGTTTGGTAACAATTATTCATAATTTTGTAAAAATTACTATACTTTCTGGGAAAGCCAGCATAAACTGTAAAAACTCAAAAGATTACCATACTTTAGAAAAAATTTTGCTAGAAAGATAGGAAAATTTACTATAAATACTGTAAAATTGACTGTAAAGTATGGTCATTTTTTGGGTTTTTTACAGTTTGTGGTAGCTTTATCAGAGAGTATAGTAATTTTTCCAAAACTTTTTTCTCAGTGCATGAAATTTCCATTGTTTAATAACTTACATTAATTGTAAGAAATTATTACGTTGCATTCCAACGATGCAAACTTCAGACCCAGCACTCGTAAGTCTACAGTTACTTTTTCGACATTTTCGAGCGCCAATGTAGCGATACTGCAGAAACCTTTTCCAAACGTTAAATGGCTGTAAATCCGAAACTAAAATCCCACCTCTTCACGCGCGTACCACAAATCGTAAAAAACAAACCGAGCAGTTGCTCACCCACGCGCAGCAGCAGCAGCACGACTCTCTTAGCGCCGCGCCTATCCATCGATAAATCGACACACGGGGGGGCAGACACGAAAGAGAACGCAAGCGCGCGCAATGTACATATATACACGGCTGCTAGAGACAACCAGAAAAGCGCGACAGAGAGATCAGGAGCGAGTACTGCAACAGTGCACGCGCGGGGAAAGCCTTGAAATGCCCGGGGCTTCGCGTACATGTATATACATACATATGTGCGTACACATACAGCTATAGACCTCGCTCTCAACGGCAAGAGCGAAAACGAAAACGATAGTAGCGCGCGGGATCATCGAGCCGCGCGCCGCCCTCGCGACACTTTCCTCCTCCGCGGGGGGATGGAGCGCGTAAATCCCTCCGCGAGCGAGCTTTTCCGCCCAGCAGTAGGAGCAGAGCTCCGATCTCTCTCCGGGCAGGCCTTTTATCCCGATCGGCTTTCCCGCGCGTGCTCAATTTTGGAATGCAAATGCGACGGGGATCTACCTTGGATGGCCCTCGATCCCTTTTTTTATCTTTTATTCGTCGCTCCGCGTCCGCGTAGCTTCGCGCCGATGTAATTTATGTTAATGTGAAGGAGATGTATATATAATACGGGATTATTGTATAGTTGTGTAAGGGTGTAGTGAGAGAAAAGTAGAACGAATTATAGATTTTTGTACTTTTTGTATGGTGGTACGGGGTTGGATATAATAAGGCATTTTTTTTTTCATTTTATAATTCAAAAATGTAAAATTTTTGGTAGCGATAAAAATGAAAATACTTATAATTTGCAAGTTCAGGAGCGGAAAACTCTTCTGGTTTATGATAAAGGCAATGTTGAAAATCTATAAATTATAAATAATTATTTTTGGCGAATATATTTACTGTAAAATTATACCAATATTTAATGGTTATTTTTTTTTTAGACTCACAATTTAGTAGGCACATAAATTGACAACTTTAATGAAAAATTCTCTTTTCAGGCGCAAGTCTTTGACGTTTTAAACAACCATTATCTAATCAATTATTATGAATGATTAATTACAAATATATATACGTACATTATATAGGTATATTAATAAAAATTCATTAATTTACTGCATAATGCATCGCTCTTTGCAATTCCCTCCCAATTATACTATCACTTAAAAGCTATTTTCATTTTAACGAGAAATTAAGTGACATTGAAAAATCAATAAAACGCGCGCAGAATGCTTTTATCCCAGATTTGCGTCAAAGACTCCTCGAGCGACTGAAAAAGTGACAAAATAATTCTGCAAAACACGCGGCGCCGAGTTAATTTGCCCTTTGCCTTCTAATTAAACGTCCGCGATCACAACGAAGCGCAAGCCATTTAAACGAGAAACTCGTGCACTCGCAGCAGCATGTGACGTTCCATAACGTACAATGACAGAGGCCACGCGTGCTCGCCCGGTATATACATAAATATATACACACAGCGAATAGTACATTCCTACACTCGGCAAAGGTATGCGTTTGTAAAACGATTCCCCCAAAAGTGCCAGAGCCGAGATTGTTAGTATATTGCTCGGATGAGGGAAAAATGCTGCAGCAGCGCGCCGATGCAGTCTGATATAGGTATTTCGATGATATCGGGTGAAAACTATTTCGGAGTTACGACTGGTACCCCCCGTCAATACGATAGATATTTGTCACCTTTGCTTGAACTTGAAGATATTAAATAAAATAGATGGTTGATATAATAAGAATAACTGATATATTTATCAAATAGTTTGTTCGCGTAAATATGTTCATTATTATACAGTTTAATGTTAAATTTATTGGAACTAGTATCTGCAATAGTGCAAATACCAGCAATTTGGTAAAGAAACGAAAGATACGTGAGAAATTTGCGCATAACAAAGAAACATCACAAAGCGAAAAGGTTCGGTGTAATACATAAACACCGCGCATTTCGAAATCAGAACCGGCCTGCAAACTTTTTGACGCTCCTTATATATACACCTTAGTCGGCTGCTCTCACTCTTCCGGCGTCCAAATCTCGCGCAATATCGAGCGAGGGAGAAGGAGAATTCCAGTCGTGTCGAGCTATATAAACGAACGAAGAGCGAGTTGCCGCGCGTGTCATCGCCTCTCCGCGCGCGCGGCCAACAGCGATGAAAGTTGATTAGCCCCTAAGAAGAAACTGTCTACTCGGCGGCGCGGTGTGCTCGTGTACGCGCCGCTGTGAGAAACATCTGCGGCGTAATTCATCGCCAGGCGCATGAAACTTGTACCTTAATCTCGCGCGTGCAAGCGCTAAGATAGCGCGAGCTCCTAGACGCGGGCACATAGCGCGCGCGCGCGCGCGCGTGTATACATATCCGCGGCGGCGAGCGTGCAGGATGTAGTACAATGCGCAAGTGCAGCAACAGAGCCCGATGTATGTATATGCGGATCGTAGAGAGGGGAGAGCAAGAGTGGGAGAGAGAGTGAGAGAGGTTACAAAAATGGCTTGGAGGATTGTAAAGCAAAAGATGAATTATTTACGCGGAGGGAGTGATCGTTGTTCTTTCAGTGTAATGTTAATTTATAATGGGCATCTTACCGCGAAATAATACTATATTCATAAATATATACGATTTCCGACGTTGCTTTTGAGAAGGGGATTATTGTTGGGTAAATAAACATCGTGAGTTTATTCTTGTAATATAGTAAAATTTTTTTATCGATTCCTTGAAATTATATTAATATTATATTAAACAACGGTACTTGTATAGAAATAAAAGTGCGATTTTTAAAATTATTATTTTGAGTTTCACTAATATATAATATGAAGTTTTTCGTAAGATGAATGTTTCGGAGTATGAATGTAATTTATTAGCGCGAGTGGCGAGTGTGAATGTCAGATAGTTTTTACTCTTAGTCTTAAGTATTTAGTCTTCAGTATTTTTCTATGATATTGTAACGGATCAAATGGTCGATGGCCTTGTTTACCTTTGGCGACAAATTAGCAGTACTACATGGGTGAGGAGAAAGGTAGCATTACTCGGCGCATTTTGATCGCCAAGCGCGATGACATGATCGAAGCGGGAGAATCGATCGCTCATTTCCTCGTGGAGAGTCACAGTAAAAGGACTACTCCAGAGACTAAGCGTGACCCTAGCCCGAAAGAGGTAAGTAGCGATATGTGTGACGTGATAAGTGGTGAGATAACGGTGATTGTAAACAGCATTTAATGTTTATTGTATATATAGGTAACTTCACGTCAACTGTTCAGGCCAAAATTTTAAAATTGCTCAAAATTTTTTTACTTATTTCAAATTATCCTCAAAACACAAATATAAAGTTTTAGAGCAAAATATCCAATCGTTCTAAAGTTACAATTAATTGAAAATTTGAAAATTTAGAATTGTTTTATAAATTTTTATTTTATGATTTTTTAACTCAAAAACTTGAACCTTTTTTATAGCATATTAAATGGGAAAAAGTTTGCAAATTATAAGTAGAATTGCTTAGAATTTTTGCAAATCGATGCCAATTATTTTACTAATTTATACTTGACAGAACACTATTCAAGATATGCTTAAGGCGAATGCGGCTGTATGAATATCCCTCACCAAAGACTAAAAGATTTGTAAAAAATGTTACCTTTAAAATGCGACCTTGATGAAGATGGAAATAGATCACAGAAAAAAGTTACGGGCAATTAGAACTGTCAAAACAATGAAAAAGCACTATTTTCACTGTTTTTACAGCTTAAGTTAAATAATCATAAAACTACACGGATACGTGAATATGTATTTTTAGATTTGCCGATGAATGTATACCTCGATTATTGCGTGCGAAATTATATTACAACAGTCTGTGATTAAATAAATGATTCAACCTGCCTAAGATACCTATTTGTCTCTTTTATATGTCTATTCTTAAACAGTAAACATCATAATATCTTGACAAGTAATAGTGATACTATTATACATGTATTTTTCTAGTCCACCAGATTTCTAGTCATTTTAAATACCCGCTTTACCTATGATATCACTAATTTAATATTGTGACTTACTACTCAGTATTATTTGTTCTTAAGGGTTACTGTGATATGACAAATCAGCATGGAAAACTAGTATTTTAAAACTAGTATTTTAAAAGGATTAAAACTGGTTTTCATTTATTACATCTTATATGTATTTCTTTCTCGAAATGAAAACCCTATAATCATTGTTTTATAATGTTAATGATTAATACGAATATTTATACAAGTTTATCAGATGTTTGTAAAACCTATATTTTTACAATAAACTGCTATTACTATTAATATTAATGATAAGCTCTTACTTGGCATCTAATCATCTGGTATTATGGTACATTTTAATGATAGCAGACGATTAGACACAGTATAAGAATACTTCCTACAATTGCTTCTATATAAAAGTATAAATCCAGAGAAAATGACAATTATCCAAAATCAGCCACAATGAATAATATTTCTTTTTTTTAATATCCCGTTCAAAAGCCCCTTAAAAAGCGTATAATTCACAGAGCCATAAATATCTTAAATAACATAGCCAATACAAATAACCCTTGTGCATTGGTACACCGCGCGCGGCGTGTGCGCGCAGCCAGCCAGCAGCGAAATACAAGCGGCAGAATCTCCCTATAATATATTTCGATAGGTTATAAGGCCGGACAATGTATACACATACACACACACATACACACGCGCCGATGTACGATACTACAGCAGAGGGAGAGTCAGGCGCGCGGCAGCGAGCCGGTCACGTACGTAACTATCAGCGGAATGCATCATCCCCAGCGGAGAGAGAGAGAGAGAGAGAGAGAGAGTGGCCGCCGTGGCGTCACTGCGGGGACGGCCGCGGCCCGGGACATGTTATCCGAGCGCGCGCGAACCAATCCGTGGTGCCCAATGGGAATTATTATGTAACTCCATGATATAAATTCATCGAGGATTCGAACACACTCTCTCTCTCTCTCGCCCGCGCATTTCTCCGAGCGTCTCTCGGTGTGTATGCGCGTTTGTAGTATGGAGAAACGACGACACGACTTTGCGCCAAACGCGGGATATTGCTGGCGCAGCGTGGAATCGCACCTCGGCGTATTATACAGACTAAAATTAAGGAGTCAGCCCGCGAGGCTGCGGGCTGGATTGTTGTATGCGTCTGCACGCGCGTTTGGATTACGCGAGATTTAATGCTTGCGCGAATGGCTCAACGTGTATTTCGACTTTCACGAGGTAAACATATTATTGCATTTAGTTTTGATAAGCATCTTTATTTGTTATTTAATGGGTATAATATAGTAGTTGAATATCTCTTGTATTCCATTTAATAATATAAATAGAATAGAATAGAATAGTTTTTATTTGTAAATTACAAAATAATTAGGTTACAATCTACCATCCCGCATTCGCCCAGGCTCATATCTGTGAGACGGGGAAAACCCAATAGGCAAACCACGTGGGATAAATCCTATTAGAAAAACCCGCCTCAGGATGGTTCAAAGTATTGAACATAATTAACATTTGTGTACATTATATCGCAATCGTATAATCATCACAAACATAGTCAATGGCAATCGCCAAGTCACGAAGTATCACATAATTGAACTTAGTTATTCTTCAATCTAGCGGTTACAGATTGAATTTATCACATTGCTTTATTGATACGATGTACGTCAGAAGATTAATCACAAAACGATTTTAGTACTGTTATAAAAATAGCAGTACACGTCTATATTCTATTTACACATATATACAATTGACATCGCATGACAGTTGCATCAAGTACTTCCTAAACGCCGCTTTGAATTTACTCGCCGAGGAAACATTCTTAATATCGCGAGGAATCGAATTCCATAGTCGCGTACCCTGGGACCAGAAAGAATCCAGCCCTACGTCAGTTCGAGATGACGGAACTATAAGTTCTCTGCAGTGAGTTCTACTCGACGTTCTATCTTGGCACTTTTGAAATAAGGGAGCTAGGTACACTGGCTGACCCAAATTTATAACTTTGTACATTAAAACCGCTGCAAAATATGCCCTTCTCTCCCTTAACTATAAAGGTTGTAATTTTAAGGTTCATTTTAAGGTTGCATTGTTGTGGAATGCAACGAAATAATTTTTTATAATAGATTAAAGTATTAAACAATGAAAATGTCATCTAAGCCATTCTTATAAAGGTATTTTATATACTGTAACTATATTTTATTTATCTAGAAGTAGAACAAAAAGTAACACAAAAAGAACACTAATTAATCTTCTCGTTAAATTATATTTAAAGATCAACTGATAATCTGCTTTTTGAAAAATTTTATTTTCTAAATTTTCTCAACGCTAAAAGCTCCATTAATAATATTTGCTGCACTAGGAAAGGAAATATCTTTCACGCGTCATGACGTATAACGTGTCCATATACACACCTTTATATATTATATATATGTATACGGAAAAAACGAAGAAATTGACAAACGAAAAAATTCAACAGTATATTTCAAGAGCTTGCGCTGCAGTAACAGCTCGCGGCGCGCCTCGTATATACACGTCTCCCACTCTCTCTCTCTCTCGCACAGGTGACACGGTAGCTCGCGAGGGGGGCAAACGAATAGCCCTTCGAACGGGCGTTTATTGATATTTATACGGCAAGTTTTTGTCGCGAACGCCCGCGCGCGTTCCCAAGCTGACCTCCCAGATATTTTCCATCCGGAGCCATATCTCTCTTTCTCGCGTGAACTTTCCCCGAAGCCCCCGCGTCCCGCTTCCGCTGCCGCCACCGCGGAAGGTAAACGCCGAAAAACGCGCGAGGCGGAAAGCGAGAAAGTAAGATATAAAGTTTTATCGTGGAGAGGGATGGAGGAGGAGAAGGCCGCGATGAAAAGTTCGTGCACAGCCGCGCCTCCGGCTCTGGGTGAACTTCAGCCGCCACCACCGCCGCTCTGTTGCTATATACGGCGGTGAGCAGCGCGAAATTCGAGGCGACGAGGCTCTCTCAGATCACTTCGGGAGAGTTTTCGCGCTCGCACGTAAAACAATGGCTCCGAGTGAATGTGACGTTTATAAAGAGCTCCGGCTTTTCTTCCTTCTTTTTTTTACCACCGTGTCCTTTATCTTTTGTGATCTAGAGCATGATTTCTGGTCTCTCGTTATACACACACACACACACACACACACACGTAGGTACTGTTTTTTGGTAAATTGGTAAATTCGTACATTTCTTTTTCAATCGTTTTATGAAGCGTACTACAACTGATACCCCAGATGTCACTGCATCTCTACAAAAGAATTGTGCCTGCTTTCATACCTACAATACTGCCCTCAAATTTGGAGGGCTTATACAAAATTGAGTATGTCGAATACTATTTTCTGAGATATATATTTGTTTAAAATTGAAAAAGCCAATGCACCCTTTTTGTCATGATTACAGTGTGATTGCAGAAGACTGCACGGAGAAAAATTTTGTTTGAAAAATTACCATTAATCTTATCAAAGCAAAGATATACTCTGATTCTGACTATTGTAGGATTTTCTACCATTATAACGTATTCCTTTTACAATTTTCATTTTAAGTATTACAAGTGTCGAGATAACTTTCTACTGTATTTATATAGTAAAAAATATACATATTGTAATATACTATTAAAAGTATCTTTTTTTTTAAATAAAAAATATGAAACATTACTATATTTTATGGCAAAAACAGCGAAGACTTGATATTAGAATGCAGGAGTTGCAAAAATTTTGATATTTAATTTTAAGTTTTACAATGATTCATGGTAAAAATTATGGTGTTTGGAATGCGCATGCGCGCGGCGAGCACGCGCAGTCTGCTGCTCTATCTTACCGACGTCTTTAATTTTCAAGTTATGCAGATCTCATACAATATGTTTTGCAATACAAAACTGGTCGGATATAATAATTCCTATTTATTTTTACTTTTATAAATACATTATCAGTTGCTAATTTTCTTTTCCGTTAACCTTTAGAGGACGGGAAAGCCACTATAGTGGCTCGACCCATTATAGTTACTTCACCCACGAGAATACCCCAATATCAGATATGTTTTTTATGCATTTTCTTAGAGAGATCAATAACCCCAAATCCCCGTCCTTTAAAGGTTAATGGTAATGCCATATATTAATTGACATTTAACAACGCGTCTAACTCAAATCTGCCATACATATCCCGTCTCCGTCGAAAAAAAATTTTTAATTTTCCGAATTCTTTATTTTAATTTATTTCTTGTATTTCTCGTATTAATCACACACACACACACACACACACACACACACACACACACACACACACACACACACACACACACAACGTGTTTGAAATTCCGAACGTTCATAATGAACGAAATATTAACTTAAAGTTTCTAATTCTGGTTAGAATTCCCCGGAGTGTGGTTTACTGGTGACTGCAAGAGTGAGAAGTGAAGAAATACAGTTATTATCCGATTTTAAATGTATTAAGTAGCCAAATTCGGCTAAATTTGAAAATGGCAAAATTCTTTCGTTCACTATGAACGTTCGAAATTTCAAACACCTCACACACACACACACACACACACACACACACACACACACACACACACACACACACACACACACAACCTCAAATATACATAGAATATCACGAATAACGACGATAATGGAAATGAAAATTAAATTTTTTTAATTTTTAACTCGAAAAATATATTTCCTGTATGAGTTGTTATAAAATTTACGATAAATTGGAAACATTAGTAGGAAATTTGTCTGTCTCCGTTTTGCCGTTCTTTCCTTTAAATCAGCTACTCGGTGTCTCTTTCAAAAATGATTCTTGATGATTGAAAATAATAATATGATATGATAATAATAATATGAATAAATAAATAATATATAATAAATAATAATAATAATAAATAAATAATAAATAATTAAGGATAAATAATAATAACATGATCTTTGAAAATATATAATAGTCAATTCCAAATTGTCCGTATGATGTTTATTTTACCTATTCATTTATCCTTTAATTTCATGTATAAAATTAACTATGATGATGGTAATATATTGATCTGTATAAGGGCTTAACGGTCCGTTTAATATAAATAAATAAATTATTTTTTATAAATGGTTTTTTCCAATATTCAACTAATATATTGTATAATTATTTTTTGTACAAACAGCTAATAAAGTGGCTGAAGAGATCGACAATACAGGTCGACGAAACGTAGTTTTATTTAATGTAACACCTTGGCCCAGATCAGATCGAAAACTAAATCAACGGCAGTATAAATAAATAAGTCAATTAATGACGTAATATAGTACTTTTTAAAATATAAATATCAAATCGAAATATATCCCGATTTAATTCTGCATGCATTATTATCACGGATTAAGAATAGTTCGAATTCTAGAAAGTTAGAAAATGGATACAAAAAATGTACTACGTATTACTCGACTATTTTATACATAGAAACAACAATTTACTTCTACTATGTTTTTTTCCTTCGAGATATTACTATCTTAATTTTAAAAGCTTGCATGTGAGTCTTAAAATCAAATTTATCAATTCCATTTCAATATTATGGGTCTGAAGTTTGCAACGAAATAATTTTTTACAATTAATTAAAGTTATCAAGCAATGCAAATTTTATATAAATCGTTGTTTTATAGAGTTATTTGATACTATAAAACAACAAATCTACACGCAAAATTAATATTAATTATTATGAACTTAAAGTAAAATCAAATATTTTTTTATTTCATTGCACTACAACGTTGCAAACTTCAGACCCAGGCAATATTAATGCTGTTAAAAAAATGCTAAACTTTGTTTTTTAAGATATATTAAAGTAAAATTAATATTATATTTGAGATATCTCAAAACCTTAACTTGATTGAGCATTTCAAGCTCTTGGACATATATTTCGTTTCGTAAATCTGTGTAATGTATTTGTGTTTAATAAATAACTTCGATCTTAAATCAATTCATTTATAGTAATATAAATTTATATAAAATTTTAAGTAAATTAGTTTTAAAACTCACAAGTTAAAACTGGTCAGTTTAATTAAGAAAGGAAAATATGAATTATAAAGGCGTTACTACGTGATACGCTGTTGAATAAACAACCGAGAAACTTTTTCCAGACACTGTGACTGGTCTGACTTAATAATGAGTTTCCGGATTTAATTTCGCTTTTCTGTATTAAAAACTGGCGTTATTAAATTACAGATTTTAATTAAAACTGTGTCAATCAAATCGTCAATTTCCACTCGATTTAAATTATAATTTATTTTTAAATCGTTATTCAAACAAATATATACTCATAAAAGTAACAATAAAAAAATTATATACACTTGAAGTATGTAGATACAATGCTTAATATCGTTAATCTTTAAATTGATAAGGAAATTCCATAAATATTCATTCTTTTTTTTAGCACGCCGTATTCTTTTACGCCTCGCGATAATATTAAAAAATTATTGGAAAAAGCACATACATTAAAAACTTTGATAGGCCTCATCTTCGCAATGAAATTTGATTGCCTCTCTCTCTCTCATCCCTACCGCACTTTTTAATTCCCACAACTGCGGAAATGCCGCGACGTAGCTTTGAGCTCTATTCCAATCATACCTGTTCGCCATTCATTGTACACAATCGTAAAAAGTTTATCGTTAACCGATTTTAAAAGCGCCCTTTTTCTTTCAGCGCGTATCTCTACGCACGAGCGAGCGCGCGCGCACACTGGCAATGGAAAAAATACACACCGCAATCACACGTTAAATTACGCGCGGGGGATAAGGGGATGTAACGACCGATAAAACAAACGAAATTCAATTCCGAAAATCTCGCGAGCGAGAGTACGCGCGCGCGGTAATCGTAAAAGGGGGGCACAAAGCGCACGCAGAGGGATATTAAGGCCGTGGCAATTTAAAAATGCGCTCGCGCGACGATGGCCAGTCGCGTGTACCCGTCTATACAACACACACGTGTATATATATATATATATATATATGTGTACACGTCCGCGGACGGCGAATATAATGCGCCCGAGGCGGCGAACTCCTAAATCATTCGTGAAAAATGCGCGGAGGTGAAAAGTGTGCAGGCAGAGAGAGAGGCCGAATAAACACGTCTGCGTGGCGAGGCGCCGGCCGTCGTGCGCGCGCACGCGCGCGGCAACGAGAAAAATGTATATGCATACATAGTAACTTGCTTGTATATATATTTACGTACACATCGGCGTGCATATAGTGGGTACACCGCCACTACTGCTACTACTGCTGTGTATATATGCAGTGCAATGTGCAACTTGAGAGTCTGATGGGAAAAGCACTCGCGAGCAATGCGCCTGTACGCCGCGTCGTCTTTTTTTCTTTCTCTCACTCTCTCGACTTTTTACTCTACGAGCGCCACGTGTAGCCTTTTGTGTCTGGACGAATTTATGGCTTTCTTTGCGTAATTCAGGGCTTTAATAATTTTGTGATTCTATGGATGCATGCGAACAAAAATGTTTTGTTGTGTCGAGGGAGAATTTAGGTAAACAATGATGATTGAACTTCGAATATTTTTAGCTATACTAAAATTATTTTATATGTATTAAATCTTAGTTTCGGATGTAATACTATTTTTAAATAGTATATTCGGCATTGCCAAGTTATTTATGTCCACTTTTGTAAATTTTACATGTCTTAAAGATAAATATACATATATATTCTTTTCCTGCACACCACATTTCAAGCATGATTTGTTGCAAAAAAGTCTTTGCACTAATAATTCATGAAAGCAGAGTAGAGTCAGATATATTCTGGAAGGTTGTTAAAAGTCAGAGCAGTTTTAAAATATTGTACTTGACTTAAAACTCTTCTACCTTATAGTGGTACTGTACGTGAAATATTTAAAAATGATACATTACGCATAAAACTTAAATATTTGATTACCCCCTGCAGTTTTGAACGACTCAAAGACATAATACGTAAAAAGCGTATGATATATACGTTTTAAGTTATAGCTGTTGTAAAAAGTTTTATAAATATTAAAGGAAGTATAATTTTTAACATTTTTTATTTCCTGCATAATTTGTCAACTTTATAAAATTCATATGTTTTATAATATAGGTAAACTATGAATGCAAAGTGCATCATGGTTGGCTTCATTGAGTTAACAATGAACTATAACAAAGAAAATAAAAAATTTCAAACGCTTAAACTTTCATAGACTGTATTATCTAGATGTGTTATATCTCTTCACAACAAACTGTTGTGCTCTAGGGTAGTGGTCCGTATTAGTGTGCCTGTCCATATTTGTGTGCCCTATTATTAAAACATATCCCAGAAATGAACGAGTAAAAACGTAACACTAAAATATTTTTTTTCATAAAGTATAGTTAATTAAGTTTAAATAGAATTAATTACTTAATTTGTTTTCATTTACTATAATTAAAAAAGAACTTTCAAAAGTATGTTTCACGGTTTGCGGTGTGTCACGGTGTTTCCTTGTCAAAACTTGCTAAGAAATGATATTTTTAAAAGTAACATTAAATAATGTTTCGGAAGGATTTTAATGTGAGATACAATTATATCATAAAATAATATTATGTTATATAATAAACCTTAACATAAAGGTTTTCAATTGATTTTAATGTTTAATTAATGGTGTCTATTAATAGGGCAGTGAAAAACGACTTGTCCAGATTTGTGTGTGCACAAATACAATACGAGCATGCTCGTATCGGCGCTTGAATAGAAAAGTTAGGTTAGGTTGTCTGCGCACAAACGTTGTTTCATATCACATTGACGACCTTCAGCAGTTTTTACCGTGTTGGAATTAATTAACATTCAATGTAAACAAGGGTTAGAAATTGATTACAAATGCACTACAGTTAACAAAATAATTTTGTTGGCAATGACAATATTATCAAGACACACTAATGTGGGGCACACAAACGTGTACACCCACATTAATACGGGGCACACAAAAATGTACTTTCTTGTCTGCTAGGGCACACAAATGCGTACAAAAATTTTTTTTTTATATTGCTTGTAACTTTCGTAAATATTAATATTTTTCTATAAAAAAAAATTGTTTCGTGTAGATTATTACTTTTATTATCTATATAAACCCGTCCGGTATCTCTGATACAGCTTAAATAGATATTATTATGTAACAAAACTGATGAGTTTCTTAAACCCACACTAATACGGACATCTACCCTATATTTGTACTTCACACATCAATTATATATGTACAGACTTTCGATCACTATAAAAAAAAATTATTTTTTCATAGTACTTAAATTTTTTATCGAATGTTTTCTGTCTAACCTTTAAATAATTTAAACAACATAATCTAATCAAATTACTTCATCACTCGTGTAACGAAAAATAATCCGATACATTTCAAGTGGATCGAGCGTATTTTCATTTCCCAATAAAAACTCGGCAAGAGGCAGCGGAAAGCTATCGAAAAAAAATGTATCGGACACAGTTTGATCAACAAATGCACGCTCGCGACAATCCGATATATATCCACGCGTAGCTCGCTCGCTCGTCTGGCGCTCTCGAGACGTGAGCAGGGCGCGCGCGTATACACAGACGACGAGACGACGATGACGACGACGACGACGACGAGAGCTCATTGTGCCCTGGGCCCCTCATAAATTGCCAATTCCGCTGAAAGCATCGCCGCCGCCGCTGCTGGTACTGCTGCTGCTGCCGCGGAATGAGGCGAGAGGAGAACGAAAAAAGACGAAAGCGAGGGCGAAGAAAACAAAAACAGTCCGCAGTTCGCTCGCCCGCGCATTTTTAACCAAACATCCGATATATTTTTTCAAGCTCGCACGTGCTCGCGTGTGTGTGTGTGTGTGTGCTCGCCACGAAAACTTCGGGTTCTCGCCGCGCGTATATATACTATATATAATGTATATAGGTATAGATCGAATTTACTCGTCTCTGCGCGCTCTCGCGAATAATCCGAGCTTCGATCGCCGCCACCCGACAAAGGAGCCGCGCTACTGCGGGAGAAGGCAAAACGCGTACACACACAGAGCGCCGCATATCGGAGCCGTCGTCATTGCGCTCGTTCGCGAATTGAGATAGCGCGAGCGCAGGAGAGAGAGAGGGGCAACTCTGCTACTCGCGCATCGATAAAATCTGCCCTTCTCTCTCTCTCTCTCCAAGCTGTGATATGTGCGCTAGAGTGGGTATGCGTATGTATGTATATATGTATAGCTGTAGCGCGAGCTGGAACCAAAACTGAATTGCCGATCGTATTCTTAAGTGCTTCTGCGTTGACTTTTCGCGTTTCGCCGTCGCCCGCCTGTTTGCCCCTCTCTATATTGGGATTTGCGCGCACTTGAAAGGAAGAAGAGCGCGCCGCCTTTCGATCGCGGATTTATGGTGCTCTTGTTTTTTTTTCTTGGTGACTGCCTTGTTTTTGTGTCCGTTTACCACTTTTGCGAAGTAATAAAATGCTTACGAATGTAATAGTTCGTATCTTGTAATTTCGATTGTTTATCCGTAAAGTTTACGTAAAGTTTTCGATTAATGTGATCTGCGCTGAATTTTAAAAACAAGTTTCGACGTTTTATTTATTATTATTTTTCTTACAATAAGAAATATTAATAGATCCTCATCCATAAATATAATAATAAATTCATTTCATAACAAATTCAAAATAACGTTAATTTGTGTCTTCATAATATATTATATATATAACTAACCAATCGCAGTTCGTTTTATTATGATGTACCTCACTCAGGCTACTATTTTTATACATAAGAAGATTACTAGCCTTCAATTTTTTCATTCGCAAAACAAGTATATATTTCCCTCCTTGTTGCCGTATTATGCTAGATAGAAAAAGATTATCATATATTCTTATGCATTATTGGAATAAAAATGATATTCATATGGCTCACGGAGTAGCCGGTCTCACCATGCCTTGTCTTTTACCACTGATTTTCCACGGCTTCCCTCACGTCTAAACCCAGCAAAGTATCATTTTCTCACTTTGAAAAAAGTCGTACATAATCTGATTGGAAAACGCGCCGCTGTCTCTTGCTTTCTCAGGCAAGTAAAGAACTCGTCTATCGCATAAAACTAAGCGATACGCAGGATGCTACCCCTCTCTTGGTCCCACTTTTCTTCATCACCTCGCGTCGTTCCCCTATCGCAGCATCCTTCATCCCCCGATTCCCCCTCGCCCAATGTCTATATCTACTTTCAATTTCTCTTTCGGCGAAAGCTCAGGTGCTCTGTTTCGTAGTTTACGTGCGCCGTGCTCGTAACGCAGTCGATGCGCGCGTATACTTGCCTATATACTCGGCGCGTCCCGCCCGTGCCATAAGAGACTCGCGTATAGGTATCGAATAGCGCGCTTGCCTCTTCTCTCCCCCTATAGTTTAGCGTTTGCAGACGCACTCATCATGAGCGACGTCGCGTCTGGAGTCAATTTCCGCGCAGGTATAACGAAACTCTGACGCAAGCGAGAGCGTCTCGAGAGCAGCAGAGCAGCGCAAAATCCCGTCGCGCTGATGTTAGAAAGGGCGTACGCGTGACGGTTGACGAGGTAAGGATAAAACACTGGATGACACACACGGGGAGATTGAAAACACCTGCTTTTTGTTCGATGAGTCTCGCACGCTGTTGAATAGTGTCATTGATGAGTTTAAAATGTTTTATGATCTTGTTTTTTTATAAAGTCAATACTCTAAGTATTGATCTTTCTATTAACTTTTCCAAGGAAGAAGAATGTTTTTAACAAAGAAACCATATTTTGCAATACATAAATATGTGGAGAAGAACAAAGATTCGACAACTGTCCCTATAATATCTATAAAGATGTAACAATGTAAAATTTATAAAATACGAAATAATTTTATACAAAAAGAATAGATTAATAATGCAAGAGTAAAAAAAAATATCAAAAATTAGCAAAAATAGAAAAAAAAAATTAAAGAAATATAATCTACTTATTTAGATTACGCGCCTAATTAATAAACATTAAGAAGAAAGATTGAGCGCACGATCCGACGCGTCAAAGTATAAGCAAAGACCATAAAGTTAGTCGCGCTCGCGCGCTCACACACACGCGTATTATACGCAAGGAGTCACGAGAATCCCGCACGCAGCCCTTATACATACGCCCTGCGGCGTATAAGAAAATGACAATCGCTTGTAAAGAATAAACCGACGGAATAATGCCCATACGGGATACCTATAAATAGCCGCTAGTCGAACGCGAATTTAGCTCATTTATACTTAGAGAAGGGAAATAGCCTCTGCGTGCGCTCGCGTCCCGATCAATATAATGAACGGAGAGGGGTGGGGAGGGCTGGTTAATGCTCTTTCTCTGCCTCTCGTTCGGTTCGCCTTGTTTTTCTTTCCTTCCACCGTTCTCGCGGATACACGCGTGTAACCGGCTGTACGACGCGAGCGCTGCACGCGCGCGCTCTATAATTCCGTACCTATACAGCTGTCAATTAAAGCTAAGGCGTCGTCGGTACCGCGCCCGCCTCTTGCTCACTCTCTTCCTTTTCTAATTTCGCGCGCGCGCGTGCCGGGGACTGCTCTACTACTCCCCTCTTGTTGTTTCGCCGCGTTTCTGGAAGTGGTCGAGAGAGAAAGAGAAGACAGGAGAAATAAGCACTTGGGTGCGCGTGTGGGAGTATAGGTTTTCGACTACGTATAAACTGTGATGAGGTGGGGAAGCGCGGTGACGTGCGTATAGTCGGATAAAGTAGAATAATGGGGCAAAGAGCATCGCTTTGCAAAGCAAATGACGTTTTAGAGTCTTTTAATATTTTCTTATGTGGACATCTTCTATCGCGATTCCTTACTTTATGTCAACGGTATATAATAATGCGATAAAAGTGTGGATTTACTGAAATGTATAACATACGTTTGTCGTATTTCTGAGCTCTCCTCTATAAAATATTTTAGTACTTTATTTATGTGCAATTTGTGAACTACGTATGCTATACAAAGATGAGCGTTTAAATTTTAAATGAATTTTCAAATTAAAATTCAAATTTACATTCGTAATATGGGCCTGCAAAATTGTCGTAAATATATTGTAAGTGAAAAATTAAATTAAATTTTGGTCTCTAAAGCATGAATAATTAACAAGTTCGAATAGCGTTTTGATTTAAAGTAATATAATAAAACGCAGAGGTGCTAAATATTTAATTTTAAATTTTCCAACGAACTGAATATTAATAAACCTTTGCCGATCGCTTTACGATTCAATATTTGAACTATTAAAGTTCATGTTTTATTTTCCAATATTTCAAGGTAGTGCTAAAAGTCAGCCGCGTAATAGCATCCGCGAAGATTAATGTCGTCGCAAGACGTCTATAGACTCAATTAAATGTTGAACAAACAGCGGTCCCCAATAAACAAACAATTACAAGACGCAAGCGAGACCGAAGAAATTGAGCGTGGCTTGCGCACGCGCGCGCGCTTAAAAAGAGAAGACAAGTGACAGAGGCAAGAGCAAAAAAACGAGAGACGGAAGGCAAGAAATAAGAGAGAGTGAGTGAGCGGTAGCGAGAGTTTGCGATGAGGAAAGAGAGAGAGAGGGGGAGAGAAAGTAACCCTCCCCGTAGCCAGAAAGTGCTGGAGGCGGTGCGCACAGTACACACAAAGCGACCGACAAAGTCGACTTTGAAGGGGGTGCGAACGCTCGCGGATCCTCGGTATGTATGTGTCTGCTCATGTGTGCGCGCGCGCGCGCGCGCGTGTTCATATATATATACACACACACAAACACACACACACACACGTTTCGCGTGCGAAGTTTTCAATTCCGCTCTCCTTTCTCGCCGTGCGCACGTTCGATTGCGTTTGCCAAGCGGAAGGAGATCGATCATGTGTGTGCGCGCGCGCGCGCCCCGGAACGTTTATCTTCTTAGAAAATATTTCCAGAGACAACAGTTTTCCCTGCCGCCCGATTCTCCCCTCCGACTCGCGCAAGGGCCACCAATGCGGTTTTTAAGAATTCGCCGCTCTCGCGAGTGCAACCGCGCGCGCTGGGATTATGGAAATCGCGATTACTGCACCGAGCGCGCGGCCTAGATTTTCGCGGATTAAAGCGAAATGATATTTCATTGTTCGCGCGCGGCGCTGTGTATATATATCGTGGTTTAAATTGCGTTTATGCAGTATGTGCTCGATAATTTGGGGCTCATTTCATTCTCGTATAAATCGAACTCGCGAATTATATAGCCCGGGTATTTATAACCCTTCCCGTCTCTGATTACAAAATGCTGCTGCTGCTGCCCCCGATTGTGCTGATATTCAGATTTTTGTTTATTTTTAGATGCGATGTGGAAAATAAAGCTTTGTCGCGATGCCCGCTTTTCGTGGGTCATTTGAATATATTTCAGAATTGGAACAGATACCTATTTGAGTTATTTTTGTTTTGATGTCCTGAATCGCGTACACCAGAGAAATGATCTGTTAGTGGCAAGAGGAAAATCCTTTTCTCAAAATCCTCTCGCAATAAAACGATTATCGTTTAAATCTAGCATATTATTCTTGAGAAAAAAAATTAATTTTTTGTTTCAAGATTACATTTTTCTTGTGCAAAAGCCTTATTTTTTACTCCCACAAATAGAATCCTTTTTAGACAAAATGATGTCATCTTGCTAAATGAGGATTTTTCTCTTGAGAATGAATCATGTTCATAAAGGTTTTACTACAAAATGATTTTCCTTTTGTCACAAGAGGAAATAAGAGTAATTATTACAAATAATTAATCATATAATTAATTACAAGACAATTAGGTAACTATTAGTTATATACTTATGGAAAGTATGAATACAAATGCCTCGCTTGTAATAAATTGTCACTGAATGTAAATAAAACTGTATATATGACCTTTGGTCTCTACTGTAACAGTGTGCCCAAAGATCTATCTATTAAGACTAAAAATCAACCAATTAAACGGGTCGAGTGCGTTAAATATTTAGATGTACACTTTGATTATAATATGAAATGGGATATACATGTTCAACATATTATAAAAAAAAAACAAATATCTCATATTTATTTTTGCTAAAATTAGAAATAAAATGAATACCAAAACCCTTCTCATGGTTTACTATGCTTTCTACCATAGTCTCATAAACTATGGGATAATTGCTTGGGGTGCAGCAGGTAAAACCCTTATACGCCTAGTACAAAGAATACAGGATAGAATTATTAAATTAATAAATAGAAATTTTCTAGGCGATAACAATCCTTTAAGTATTAACCAAGTTTATAAGTATACTTGTTTATTATATCATTACGAGACTCTGAAGGAAATATTTATAAAAACAGCGAGAAACACTAGGTACAAAACAATTCAATTACCGACAATGAACAAAGCTGTCAGCGATAAGAGAAGTTATGTGGCAGCCATACACGCTTTCAATGATCTTCCAAACGAGTATAAAACTCTATCTAGTAATAAGAACAGTATTCAAATTAAATTTAAAAAATTCATGAGATCTAATTACGATGTTACAAATTATTAAAATGTTTATCAATTTGTTCTGTGCGAGTACACATTTTATACGAATTTTGTTTTGTTACTGCGAAATTAAAGATTATTATATTTATTTTTTAGTTTTAAGTATTTAGATTTATAAGTATTGTACCAATCTATGTACAAGTATCTCGTATACTTCTATAGGATTTACTTATGTAAATTTAATTTTGGTGAAATAAAAAAAAACAAAAAAAAAACAAAAACATTTAATGAATAAAAGAAGAATTATCTATTCAAGTTAAGTAACTGTCGAAATATGAATTTTTAAAAATTAGTTGATTCTTCTGAAATATATATTGCCTTTTTTATATTCCCCGTCAGAAGCTTAGTTCGACGTGTGGTTAAGGTACCGGCTTCCCAATCCAAAGGTCGAGGGTTCGATCCCAGTCACTGCACTTCAGGAACTATCCTCGAAAACATTTTTTCTTCGATTTTTTCACGAAGTTAACCAATATTAATGAATTATTAAAATAAAAAATATATAAATAAAATAAAATACATAAAAAACATAAATAACAAAATAAAATACAAAAGATATAAATAATAAAATAAATACATAAAAAATATAAATAATAAAATAAAAGTTAATATAAATAAAATTAATTAGAAGTAACATTTTTTTTTATTTAAATAAAAAATACATTTAAACTTTTTTCTCGGGGGACAAGAGGTTTCTTCTTCATACAAAACGATTTTGGTTAGAGAGGATTTTCCTATAGGTCAACTAGACCTTCTATTTCCTTGAAGAGGAATCCTTTTCGTACAAGAATAATTTGCCAGAAAAGGATTTTTCTTTTGTGGCAAGAGGAATTAATATTGGCAACCAAAACAAGCTTATTTTCTTTTATTTTATTTACTCCCCGTCAGAAGCTTAGTCGTATGGTTAAGGTACCGGCTTCCCATTCCAAAGGTCGAGGGTTCGATTCCCAGTCACTGCACTTCCAGAACTACCTTCGAAAATATTTTTTCTTCGGTTTTTTTCACGAAGTAAACCAATATTAATTAATTATTAAAATAAAATAAAATATATAAAAATATAAATAATAAAATAAAATACATAAAAAATATAAATAATAACATAAAAGTTAAAATAAATAAAATTAATAGAAGTAAAATATTTTTTTATTTCAATGGGAAATACGTTTAAACTTTTTTCTCGGGGGACAAGAGGTTTCTTCTTCACACAAAACGATTTTGGTTAGAGATGATTTTCCTATAGGTCAACTAGACCTTCTATTTCCTTGAAGAGGAATCCTCTTCATACAAGAATAATTGGCCAGAAAAGGATTTTCGTCTTGTGGAAGAGGAATTAATTTTGACAAAAAACCCAAGATTATTTTCCTCTTGGATCAAAATGATTCCATTTGCTTCCCATGAACTTTTCTCTGGGTATATGATAAACTATAGTTGTTACTAAAAAATAAGACAAGTTATTTTAAAATTAAAATTGACGGAAGGAATTACCCTATAAATGAATTATAACTAAGTTATACGATTATAAAATGATATAGTGACGAATAGAATCTAAAATCTGAAAATATAAAATATACAAAGGAGCTAGGATATTCAGTTGTAGCTAGCTATACAATAAAGGTAGATTAAAATTGAAAAATGCATAATCGCCAACAGTACTCCATTTCCTCTACAAACTTCCTTTATGAATTAACGAACGGCGACGATATTCCGCGTTTTACGGCTAAACAATCAATAAACGCATCCTCTATATATACGCATATACGGACCCTACATATATACTCTCTCTCCCATGCGCGTAAACACATGCATGCATGTATCATAGGACAGAGGGACGGAGTCACGCGAAATTATGACTCACAGCGCGGAGATATATATATATATATATATAGAGGGAATTTTCCTAGGAGCCTGAATGGCCGTGCGCGTATATAGATATATCATGATTGGCTGTAATAACATGTAATAACGGCCATAGTGAGCGCTTACATATATATATGCGTACGTGTGCGGGGGCGCACAATAGGCAGGAGAGAGAACGGATAGACGGCAGTACGTGCACGCGGCGCAACACAGCGGTGTATGTATACTCACATTGGATTGGTGGAGTTCCAATATATGTCCGGCAGGCGGGAACAGGTGGCCTCTCGTGGAAAGGCCTCCATCACGGAGAGCAGCAGGAGAAAAAGAATGAACCAGGGCATGATGTCGGGCTGAATCTTGAGGCCGTTCGTGAACCACTACACCGATGAAAACTGGCCGCGGGCGCGCAGCTATTGGCCACCTGCGGGAGCAAAAAGAAATTAAGTCCTTTTTATGTATATGCATTATGTGTGTGTGTATATCGGGGGGGAAGGGAGTAGGCGATTAGTTACGCAAAGGCCTCTAGCAGATATATCACGCGCGCGAGCGCGCAGTCTGGATTGAATTAATTATTATTCGATGCGTCGGGTTTTTTGTGGCTTTGGGTATATGGAGGATGGGATTGCGCTTTAAAGAGATTGATGATGACGTCGTTGCCGTTATGCGCGCGCGCGGGTATACGGGGCGGCGGCGACAAGAAGTTCATGACTTTTGCGCGCCGCGGAGAGAGCTAGTCCCGAGTTTCGAGGAGTAATTTACATTCGCGATGCGACATGCTTTATGGTGGAAAGAAGCGCCTCGGATGCAATATTTATTAGCCAGATGTTTATTAATTTAATTGTCGACTAAATATATTCGGATTTCTTCTGGCCGGGGAAATTAAGGCAAGGATAAAGTCCAATTAGATAAAATTACAATACCAAAGCACATTTAATTAATTTGATTCGATTGCATCCTTTATTGTCGCTAATATTAACGTTCTTTTAAAACAAATTGTTATACTTGGTGTTTATTGCGGTGCATCTGTGGGTTTCTTTCTAAAGCAAATACTACGATTTCAAGATTATTTTCAATATTATTATACAAAAATAAATCATGCATTATACTACTTGGAAAATAAAAAATATTTTATATGGTAGCCTCGGGTTACATCGTGAGATTCTCAATTATTAAAATTATGTTGTCATATAGGGTAAGTGTGCCAGTTACTGTGCCCGCTTCAGTTACTGTGCCCTTAAATCATTTTCATTTATAATAGAGTATAATCATATTTAATCATAAATATCTAAAGTTTTATATACAGTTCAATTCATGCTTTTTATTGTTAAACCCACAGTATGACTTAATTATTCTTATAATATATTTAAAATAATTTATTAAATTTCTCATTGCGATTTCTATGATTTTCTTATCGAAACGCTTAAGAATATGCCTATACAAAAGTGATTGAAAAACTATAAAAATAACATTTTTCATAATAAAAAAATACAGTTAATGTTTATAAAACCCATCTAGTGGACAAAAGAACAATAAAAAAGTAGTTTTGATTAATATTATTGTTTAATTTAATATAATCCAGTAACTAAAACGAATTTTCGGCATGTTTCTATTACTGTGCACAGTAACTGGACAAGTTTTCATGAATGTATTTAGTTACTGTGCCCCCTCGCGGTAGGCTACACTAACCATACTTTCTCATGCTTCGTCGCCTGTGCAAGTCAACTTCGGTGTTTTATACGTAGTAAATCATAGCCCTGCTGGAAATCATCCATTTCTCTCCTATTTTATGAAAGCTAAGTTAAGTGAAAACACTAGAAAAAGTTAAAAAATCATTTCACCAGTGGGAGAGAAATGAATGATTTCCAGCAGGGAGTCTACCAAATATAATAAAAAAACAAATTTCATGTTTAAATATATTTTATATAGTTTATGCAGATGCAGATGAGTGAGAAAAAAGACACAGGATTAAATACAGGGCCCAGAATCTAAGGCACAGTAATTAAAACACTGTACACTAAGTGACACACAGTAATTAAAACAATGTACACTAACTGACACACAGTAATTAAAACAATGTACACTAAGTGACACACAGTAATTAAAGCAATGTACACTAACTGACACACAGTAACTAAATTAATGATACAGTAACTGATGCAAAGGCTTATGCTGTTATTTTATTAATTATTTAATATTCCTTACATAATATTGTATTAAAAAGGTGTTTATTCTGCTCGCAGAATATATAATTATCATATAAAGGGCTTAAGATGATTAAAAATTGAAAAAAAAAAATAGTAATTGATTAAATACTACGGACATCGCCTTAAGGGGCACAGTAACTGGCACACTTACCCTATTTATAATTAAAAGTTTTTGTAGAATAAGTTATAATTTTTCCATTTATTCTACATTAGAGTTTTTAAGTGTATATGCACTTGCACATAATTTTGATATTTTATAATATAAAGTATAACGATAAAGAATAACATCAACGATAGTCGCGTTACAACGACTAAAATACCAAGATAATTGTAAACGCATACATTCGATTAAACAGCCGATTAGCAGACTGGAAAAACCATCGAAAATACAAAAAAAAAAGACACGAGCTGAAAATCCATCATCACTTCCGATATCTATATATATACCGGCATCATTTCGCGTACAGCGATCTGCTGCCCACCCGCCGACTCATCGCGACGCTCGGAAAGTCAAACGCGCATCCTAATTACGCAGCACCGTCGGGCGGAAAGACGAACATTCAATCAGCGCCAAACCAAACACACGCGCGTGCGGAAAAAAGTCCGCCGCTGCTGCGCCACCGCGGAGGCGGGACCGGGCAAACAGTTTCACTTTTCACCGGCGATTTGTATTACGCACTGTGTGTGTGTGTGCACGCGCCCGTTTTGGTGTGCCGAGGCGCCCACTAAATCACGGTGACGCATCGTCGTCGTTGCGCGCCTGTGTGTGTGTATGTCGCGACGCGTCGATAGATCGATCCCCAAACTCTCTGTCGGCACGAACTGCAGAGAATTGCGGAGCGAAAGAGCATAAATACACGGGAGATATCAAGAAATCGCTGGTAAACGAAGATGGATTGATAAATAGATATATATAGGTGCAGATTAATGGCTGTAGATAGAGAAAACAAGTAGGTCCGGCGGAGGAAAAAAGCTGAAATAGTCTTGCAAGTCGTGTGTATACGCGAAATACAGCGAAATATTTTTTATAATTTGTTGGTGCTACTATTTTGATGCATTTGATGTATCAGCTTATGTCATTTCGGGCGTATTTTAAAAGTAATATACGAGTCTTTAATGATACACATCTTTACAAATGAGAGCTAAGATATAGTTTATTAAATTTTTTTATGATTAATGGAAAAATAAATCTTTGATTGAATTCGTGGGCATCCTCGATCAGATAAAGCCTGTTTTACGAGAGCGCATGCATCATTCTCAAATGAGTTAATAAAAATGGTCTTTTTTATCGACTTGCTAAATTAATTAAATAATAGAAGTCAATCGAAAAGTCCGTAATAAATAAGTATTAAAGATAAAAGTTATTTATTTATTTTTTATTGCAATCAATTCTAAATGTAATTACGGATATAATTTTTCAATGAAGTAATCATTTCATACTCGTCTTTCGAGTAAATCTATATTTGAGTCACGTATATTTAAGATTAATCACAAATATCTTTCGTACGAAATTGTTTTATCTGAATAATGACGACAAACTTAATTCAAATTAAAACTTTATATTTTCTGAAGAAGTAACAAATGATTGATTTTTGTTGATTACAAAAATTGTACCTCCGCCTGAATAATTTTTATTTCATTAAATAGAGATCACATAATGAAATTGAAATAATTGAAAGGAGCACTTTTTGGAGCATGAATCAATCATGTAGCCTGTATTTCAAAAATTTGCCTTTGAAAACTTCTCTCATTCGGTCGCTCGAAACCGATGAAAATACAGACAGATAGACGGTCGACGAAAGGAAAACAACAAGAGACGAGGTGACGAAGGAGACGTAGACTGAAAGAGATACGGAGAGAGAAAAACTACTTCATCGTGCTGGCTCTAGTGGAAAACTTAATGGATTCGCTGAGAAAATAATTGAGAAATACGGGGCGAAGGATCGAGTAAGATAGAGAGAGAGGGGGGAAGACGCGTTTCACGAAAGTCAATACAGACAGGGAAAGCGAGAGAGATAGAGCAGAGAGAGAGAGAGAGAGAGAGAGAGAGAGAGAGAGAGAGAGAGTGCCGCTGTGTGTTGGATGCACACCCCGGGAGGGCTGTAAATGTCGAAGTCTCGGCATCGGAGCTACACATCAGCTGAACCGAGAGAGGGCGAGAGCCAAGGAATCGCGCTGCGCGCGCAAAACACGACGAAATAGACACACAGGAGCGGGCCGCCGAATAAAGGGATGCGCGAGAAGCAATAGCACCAAATTGAACTCTCCGTTGCTGCTGAGGGAGAAATCGAATTTGGTCGGTGGCCGGGTTCGCCGGAACGATTAAATTTACATCATTTTTGGGAAGGTTCGAGAGAGCGCTTGCTGCGGTTCACTTTCCCGACGAGATTTTGATACTGTACTCTCATTGTTTGAGCGTCAGTAATTACTGCCAGTTGCGTCTGGTCGATATTTTACATCATCAATACGAAATAAGAAGTGTTTCGAATGCTCATCGTAATTCATTTGTATACTTAAAATCTTCATATTTCTATACTTAAGTATGAAAGAAAAAGAAAGAGCGAAAAATCCATACTCAATCGACAAAAAATGTAACAGCACCGCCCAGGAATCAATTAAAAATAACGAATAGCTCGCAGATACCCGATAGGTACATTACCTCGTAATGTTATGCAAAAGCAGGGGCTGGGCGAACGCGCATGCCGCTCGCGAAAAACAATAAAAGAGCGCACGCGCGCGCGGCCGGTCGCGCGAACGTGGAATTGGAAAAAAAGAGAGAGAGAGAGAGAGAGAGAGAGAGAGAGAGAGAGAGAGAGAAGAGAGAGAGAGAGAGAGAGAGAGAGAGAGAGAGAGAGAGAGAGAGAGAGAGAGAGAGAGAGAGAGAGAGAGAGAGAGAGAGAGAGAGAGAGAGAGAGAGAGGGACGCGCGCTCTCGCGAGCGAATGAATCGCGGAGTCTTTAAAGTCGATTGCTTCGACGCGTCGCGCCCGCTCGATGCAGTTATATTGCAGTCACGTCCGCGCGACGACGGTGCGCTCCCGCGCATAACGACCTTCCCCCCCCCCCCCCCCCGCATTCTTCTTCTACTTCTCTTCCTCCTGCTTCTTCTTCTTCGTCGTCGTCGTCTGTTGCTGCTACTTCGTCGTCGTCGTCGTCTTCATTTTTCCCGCGCGCTAACCGCGCCCCATTTAGTGGCGGGTCGAGAGAGAGAGAGAGAGAGAGAGAGAGAGAGAAACCGCGAGACGCGACGACGACGTAAACACGCAGGGAAATCCGCACGAGCTGACGGTTTGTCGCGCGCGCGCGAGAAAAGTGGGTTGCCGGCGAGAGAGGGAGGCGGAGAGGAAGGACTGGCAAATGGGATTGCGGGGAAATTTGGTTGAATGCCGGGGTTTCGACTTTTTCTCTGGCTGGAGAAACGGAAATTGGTATTTTGGAACTGGTTTTTTTTCAATAACTTTTGAAGAAAGATAAATTTATGTTTTTAGATTTACGAAAAAATGATTCAGAATATTATGATCATTTTAAAAACGATAGATGACATTTATTTTGTCTTAATGAAGACAAGAGCAAAGCGCGTATTTTAGACAGAAAATGACACGTACCACGCATAGAAATTGTATGCGCTCGCAGAATAGGATATTGAAAAAAAAAACTCAAGAGTACACAGAGGCAAATTGTCTTCGAAAAACACGTAAAGTTTTTACGTTTGAAATTGTTATAGCGTTACACGGAGAGAAATTTTAGAGTAAAAATTACCAAGGTGCCTTGGTAGCGCATGGATAGACTGTCAAAAGCCGGTATTCCCAGGTTTCTAATACAATTTATAAGTTTCCCAGGAAAAACTACCATAACCACTTAAAAAAAATACCAAATTATCGGAATAAAAATTACAAGACACACTGATAAAAATTGAGATCTAGTCATTTTTACAAGGTAACCTAAGAATTTTTACTAAGAAAACTGATAAATTTTACCAAATAACCTGGTATTTGTGTATTCGCGCATGCGTACTGCGCATTATTGTGTTTCAGAAGATTGATACTAGAGGCGTGCGCGACGTTAAAATGAAAACAATACACATATTTTCAGTAAGTAATAACGGCGATTCAAATGACTGTTGGTAACAGCTTCCGTGGCGCAGTCGGTAGAACGTCGGACTCTCAACCCAAAGATCGTCGGATCGAATCCCGCTTCCGTAAAAATTTTTTTTCAGTTAAATGTTTTTTCATCCTTGTTTCTGTTTCTATTTCTATATTAAAATACTATATATCCATCAATATGGATAAAAAAAGTTAATTTTTTTAATTTAAATTAACTAAAAAAAAAATTTTACCAAGGCACTTTGGTAAAAAGTTTGAAATTGTCAGTCTGTCCATCCATTACCATAGAAACTGGTAATTTTGTCTCGAATATTTGTAATTTTCACTACAAAATTTCTCTCCGTGTAGTATTTTAAAAACTCATATAGCTTTATTCTCCTGTATTTTTAATACAGAAATGTTATTTTTGTCAGCTTTTGTAATAGATATTTTAGAAAAGATGAAGATGAAGGCAAATTTGTATCTTTTATTAGGCTTGAAAATGCTCGCTTTGATTGCATACATAGTCGTAAAACTCAGTCTGATGATCAATCATATATGATACTTGCAAGATTGAGCATTGACTCTATACTTTAAACTTTAATCTTACACTGATGTCGTAGTGCATAAGATAGGCGAGTAAGGCATAATATCAGTGCCACATTCATTGTTATGCGAATTGCCAATAAAGTTTAAGTGTAAAGACGTTCGTAAATATCGATGTTGATCGGTCTACTTGAACATCGCTATATGGAATGGGCGGACAAGACCCTCGCGCTAATGAATATTAACTCGTAAATCTCAGGATATCATTATCTACCAGATTGCAAAGCTTGCCAACTTTTAATCGTTGATTAATTATTCAGCGGAATTGAAAGTTCTTAAAAATCCTACCACGTTTCCAGATGATTTTATCTGTAACTATAGGTATGCTTCAATGTAATTGATAATTATATACGTATTGCGAGAAAAATGAAGCAACATAACACGTAACTTATTTTTTATAAAAGATTCAGTAACTTACAACAACTTCAATACTATTTTATCATGGGTCTAAAGTTCGCAACGTTGGAGTGCAATGAAATAAAAAAAAAATATTTTGCTTCTTGGTTATCCTACTTAATATTAATTTTGCGTGCAGATTTAGTGTTTTATAGAATAAAATAACTTTATAACTTAAATTAATTGTAATAAGTTATTTCGTTGCACTCCAACGATGCAAACTTCAGACCCATATTTTTTCAATAATTCGCCAAATGAAAATTACTTTTTTTTTTAAATAAATTTTTTTAGTGTTTTAACAAATAAAATCGCCTTTAGCTTAAAAATCCAAAATTTCCTTAACAAAGCCCTTACAAAAGTAAACTAACAATAAAGCTCTTGACTACGAAAAAGAATTTAGCTAAGGCTTTTGTAAGCACATCGAGATTTGAAAAGATGGTATCATTGATGCGATAATGATGATCGTAATCTGCGCAATATGTTGCGAAAACATCAGCTGTAGCCGTGTTCCCCCTTTTAATAGCGCTCTACCCCCCGCAGACTCCTGCTTTTCATGGCCCTAACAACCGCGGGAACCTCGGTTATATTTCGTTGAAATTGGCCTTTCTCAACCCTTGCGAAGGTCGACTTTACATTTTTTAATATGAGAAGCAGGGGCGCAGTTTGATAAATTATTCGAAAAATGCATTTTCCTCCATCCCTTTGGAAATTTAAATAATGTAAATATGATAATAATACATCGTAAAACAGTAAAATTGCTTGAATAGTTAAGAAAATATTTATTAACATGTAAAACAAATGTCGAAACAACATTGTTTATAATAAACATACAAATAGTTAAAGAAAAAAAATCAACAGTTATTATGAATATTATTCAAATACTCATTTTTAAACATTGTTTTTATGTGTAAAATATTAACAAACCGCATACCACAAATTACAGTTATTATACGAAGCATTTCTAAAGAAAGATTAGTAATATTTGACTTTGCGGTTTAAATAACTTGAAACTGAATAATTGTATGATATTATTTCAAATTAGCTTCTTTCGAAAACGTTTTAAATAAACATTTTTGCATTTCTTTTTTAATAAAAAAGACTCGGAATGCAAAGCCAAACTATGTATTTTCTAACGTATTTATTGTTATAATTAGTTAATGAACAAACAGAATGAAAACTTCGGTAATATTATTTTTATTTTTAATTTATATTGACAAAAAAAAGTCTTAGAAGACGGTAAGTCTAGTATCATCATAAAAATACTTCGCATCACAGCTCAAGAATCGTTGTTTAAAACATAATTATAAAACTCAACAAAAAATCAGTTCACCATCGTATAGCTTTAAAAAAATCAAATTAAATTATTCAATCTCCACGAAGCCATCGCGTCAGCAAAGAATCGGCAACGGCTCCACCGTATGAAATAGTCATCCCCCATTGGAAAATTCACGAAGGCAAAGCAAAGGCTGCAGGCTAGCTGGCAGCGCAACTTGGACGGAAATTTACACGTACAGAGAGGCAAGCACGATCAAAAAGCGCGCACTCTGCGCGCTGCAGACACGTCGAAGGTTCCATGGGGGGAGCAGAGACAGAGAGAGAACGAGCAAGCGAGAGGGAGAGAAAGTCGCATGAGGCGAAACCGCAGGAATCGTGGTGGCCGAGCTTTGTACGGCGCTTGCACGCGCGCTTGCTGTACTCTATCGCAGCCACCCGCCGCCGCTGCAGTTGTGCATGTCGCGCGAGCTGCCTCACGGGGAGTCGCGTGCGCGCGCGCGCGCCGCCGTGTGCAGTCTCGACCCCCCCCCCCCTCCCGGCCCGCCGCCCCCGCGCTTTAACCGGATCTGTATCAAAGCATAAATTTTCGCGTTCTCTCGCAAGACGAAGAAGCTGCAGCAGCGTCCCTTATTATCCCACCGCCGCCCCGGTGGAACGAATTTACCGCACCTTCGCGCACTTTGTCCTCTCATCGCAGGGAGAGCGAACATCGCTGCTCCCGGGAGTGAACAATCGCGAGGTAAACACGCTAACTCGCCCTCATGGCTCCGTCTCTACAAGCGCTCTCCTCTCGCGCCCGAATTCAATTTTCGACGAGGCCGAGCGGCAACCGAATGGCTCTTTATCCTCCTGCGAGAAAGAGAGGAATAGTGAAAGCGCCGCCTCCTCGCCAGTGCAAAGTGCCGATGAATAACGAGAGATTTTTTTGGAGGGCGCCGTGATGCTGCGCTTTACTCGTCGTATTGCGAAAGTTTTAGTGTGTCTTCTTTGAGATCTGATATAGCCCGATGAGAATTTCAGGTTCTCTCAGGTAGTTGGGTAGCGTAGCTTTTGTGTGCGCGAGCAAGTGTGTATAGTGGAGGATTAAATTATGACGGTATAAATAACACGTTTGTTTTGCTGAAAAAACTACTGTTGCCGGCTTTAATAGCGTATTTTCTTTAAGAGAATTTCAAAGGAAGGCGTAATTTTCACGATGCGTGACAGCGTACAAAGGAAATTAATAAAGGATATTTACGACGATGGTTCGTGTGGATTGCTATATTATGAAATTTCAAAGTATACAGATATATCTACGTTAAAATAAAACCAAGCAGAATCACCGGAAAAGTTATTTCATTTCGAAATTGGAATGATTAAAGACTTGAAATATTCATTTAAAATGAAGAAATGTTTTAATTAATAAACAAATTATTCAATTATTTTTCACGAATATTCGGCTCTCCATTTAATAAAATTTAAATTTCGATGAGGTTTTAATAATTGCAAATGTATTGTATAGTGTATAGAATATAATTTTTCATGGGAAAACTACAATGTTTTATTAAGACCGATTATTATGTAGGTATAAATGCATGAAATAGTTGAAGAACTCATTATTTGCTTGAACTTTCGAGTTACGCGCAAACACATAGTTTTACAACTATATTCGAACGCTAATAGTACTTGTTATCCACGACTGCTGTTATAGCATAAAAAAAGACACAAGCTCATACACAAGAGCAACAGTAGAGAAAACTTTCATAGTAAAAACATTGTCCCCGGTGAATCATTAAGCACGACAGTTCGATGCACTCGCATACATACGCCTATGCATTTCGAGTGACGCTGAACAATCAAACAATCAACGCAACTTCTCGAGGCGCAAGAGTGAGAGCTATAGGCTTTCCGTACCTTTTCAAACTTGCCGCAAAATAAACAACTCCGTCATCTATGCATGCGCGCAGGCTTATGTACGCCGCGGCGACCCTCGCGCAGTTCATTGTCCAGCGACGCGATTCTTCGCGTATCGATTAATATTCATTTGCGAATACTTCGCTTTCATTGATAATTTCTTATCGACATCCAGGAAAATAGAGCTTCTTCAATGATTGATTTCGCTCGCTTAATTTTCTGTACCGTTTATGGCACAAGAAATATGATATATATTGTAATTAAAATAAAGAATATGTTTATGGAATTTTCCAATGTATATTTGTTTATGTTTACATTTATTATGTAATTTTGCTGAAATATTATCACAAAATCGTAAAAGTCAATTTTAAAATTAGTTTTTGCCATATACAAGAACAAGAATTACCGAGTTATATCATGACATTAAGAATTGTCATGTTACCATCACTGACAAGTCTTTTTGATTTGATAACGAAACCGAAATCAGAACGCATGACAACGAAATAACATTATTTTGATGTTAATAACATTTCAAGTTTCAACGATTATGATGCAGATTATTTCGCTTAAAGCGCTCAATTATCATTATTCATCATCTCTTCAAGAATATATTTGAATTAATTTGGAAACAAATCATGTCAGGTGAATCGGAAATCTTAATCATCAATAATTTCAATAGCATAATACCTGCATTCCAATTAATTAATATTAATAGTCAATCAACGTAAAGCACGTAGTTTCTTTGACATGAAAAGTATTGAATTTGGCATAAATTGATTAATAATTTATACTTATAACTGCAACTCTAATTCAATTTTAAAATACTCTCTCTTGCATAATGACAATTAATAACAAGCCGCTCTGTATACTTTTCTAATAATATAATCGTGGATTATATAATTTTCTACTTCACATTATGATATAATATGAAATATTATATCAACCATCGCCTCTCAACCGATTTTCCATCCTGTACCAAGAACTTACGGAAACGTTACTACTACATTTGACTGAAAACAGCGATAAAAATTTGACACCGAAACTTTATCCGGAATTTTCCCTGGCCAATATTCGCACATTTCATTCTAGAAACATAAAAGCCCAACTTTTCCAGCTAAGAGGGTGAAAAGTCTCACTGACGACTTTTTCGCGTCTCACAATGTAACCCATGGCTATAATGAAATTGGCACGAAAAGAAAAGCGCGCAAACAGACAAAAGCCCAATGTGCAACTCTTGCGCTCAGTGTGAGCGCATATATGTATGTATATACTCACTTTTTTCGAGTGGCCGGCGTTGGTGCTGGTGTGCTGCGTCTGCACTTTCGTCACTGGCGCACTGGAACGAGCTCGCGCCACGGGAAAACACGCGGAACTCGATTCACACCGGAAAAAGGTCGAGAGTGCAGCAAGCGCGCGGGCTGTATCACGAAAGAGGCGCGAGCCGGAAATCCCAGAACGCGCGCGTAGCACTTGACCTCTCGTCTCTCTCTCTCTACGTGGAAAAAAAGACGTGCGAGCGAGTCGTTAATCGAGTGCTAATTCGCGGTAGTGATGGCGGTGGTGGCGCGAAATGCAGGGCGCGGGAGCCGACGACAAGTGGACAAAAAGCGGCCGACTACCGACGAGAGACAGAGAGAAAGAGGGAGAGAGACGATTGCTGCTGCGTCGCGTCCTTTCTCGCACCTGCCGCGCATGCACGAGGGAGAAAGGAGAAAAAGAGAGACAATAGAGACAGATAGAGAGGGAGGTAGGGAGGTTGCCGTATGCTGTACACAGAGAGCTTCGAGAGAAGAGAGAGAGATGAACACGGCTGAGAAGGAACGCACGCGGGCGCGCGCCTGTCTTTTTTGCCTTTTAATAAACCGGTTACTCGCGAGCGAGAGAGAGAGAGAGAGAGATAAGATGCCGCGCCGGCTTAGTTTTTTGCTCGCTTTAAATAGCCCCCACTAATTCCCTTATTCGCGTCTCGTTATGTGTGTATACGAGTGGCCCGGCGCGCGTGCGTTTTACGCGTAGGTATTGTTGTTTACTTTTGGTAAGAATTGCGGCTCCACTATAGCGATTCGGTTTGGTTCTTCCTACATACGGTCACGCGGCAACGGTGGTTTTTTCGAATTCGTTCGACCGGAAGCTCGTGCACGGATTTATAACACTCGGCGCCGTGCAGCAGCAGCAGCAGCAGCAGCAAGCAGCAACTAACAACACTGTATGTATTTTTTCCGCCTTCGCACACAACACTCACACGGGGTCACGATATTATTATAGAACGCTGCTCACTGAACACACTGATACTCGATGTTTGCTCTGCTTCTGGTATAGGGGTTTCCGTTGCTCGCCGTCGACGCAGAAGAGTAACGATGATAATAGCACAGCGACGGGATTTTTATACTCTCGGCACACTATATCGTATTATAGGACACTCGATTCTTCTCCCTCTCTCGATAGCACACTGATCTTTTGTTATTTCACGGTTAGCACTAGTTATATGCGCTCCACTCTCGAGCAATCCAGTAATGCGACGTATCCACGAAGAACACACTATCTAGCAGCCAGTGTCGACGAATAATTGACGGAGATGATAAGAACGCACTGCTGTTATGTTATTATCGCATGACCTCGCACGGCTGTCAGTTGTCGGTGCTGTATATTCCACTTTTAACGCACTCTCGCTCGCGGCTTGTATGTATTGGTGTTTTGCACCTCAAGGATATAATAGGTATCCTTGCGCAATCAGTCGCTGATCACAGAGAACCTTCGCAGATTCGTCGTGTTCACAAGACACTCCCGATGACAGGCGAACCGGGGATAAACTTTAGATACTTTCCGTTACCGCGCGACGCGACTAAAACACTGGACACCAGACGGACGACGGGCACGAGAGCAGCGCTCGTGGTAGCTAAGGAGATGCAAATTCGACGCAAGGACAGCGAGAGGATGCAAGTATAACTATCTCTCTCCAGCTTAGCAGGAATACACGTGGTGCGATGTGGCAGTGACGGTGACTGAGACAGTAAGTAGAATATATCGCCGCCTCTCGCGAGAGAAAAGGCTCCGACGGCGGCAGTTTCGAATGCGCGCACGTGGCTTGTTGCGTGTATTATTTACACACTTTCTCTGCACGACGGTCCTGCTGTTGCTGATGCTGTAATGGGCTCTCGGGTGCGTGTAAGTATGCGGGGGGGCTGCGTGTGCTGCTGCTCGCTCGTCCGTTGGCGGGCTTCGAATGAAGCGCGGTGCGCCTCGGCGCCGCTGCTCCCCCACGCGCGCGCGCGCCTTCGCCTCTCCTCTCTCTCGCTCGCTCGCGCCCCCGTCCTTCTCTCTCTCCGTCGCGCTCGCGCGTTCGCCGGTTCTCCGCGCGGCGCGCACGCTCGGGCCTCGGGCTTCTCGCTCGCTCTCGACCCGTTTACGCTGCAGTCGTGGGTTGCGATTTCTTCAATGAAATTCGCCGGAAGAGCCGGTGATTATCCCTGGTATAGATCGAGGCCGAAAGGTTCTGCAGGATTTGGTAGAAGCCGTCGCGTCAATTTGATTTTTCAAGGAAATTCGTTAATTCCGCGAACGCGCCGATTGGTAGCAGTGGGGTAGCGTGAAACGGGCATGCGCCATGTGAGAAGGACGCAGTACATACACAGAGAGAGAGGAGGGGTCGTTGCGCGCGCGCGCTCACCGGCAAAACAGAGGCGGACGGCGCGCGCCGGCGGTGCAGCCAGAGAAAGACAGTGCATGCGGTGCATGCACCCGCGGAAGAGCGAGAGGTCGTCGCGCGAAAAGGGTGCGAAAGAGAGGAAGGTGATAGAGGGAGAGAGAGGGTGACAGCCGTGTATATATACAGCGTACGGGCAAGGTTGCGCAAGCGCCGAACTCGGTTACGTGTATACACGCATGTGTATATATATGTATGTATGTATATATTGGGTTACACCTATACACGCGCGCTCGGTGAAAAATCGCGTGCGCGCAGTGGGTATAGAGGGAAAAGAAAGGAGTGCATATTCGCGCGTGCGTGCGTGCATGCATTGTCGGCGAAGGGGTCGCTACAGTACACATGCATACGTGATGATGATGATGATGATGATGGTGCACGAGGGGACTTTTGGACTTTTTGAAGTTTCGTCTGCGAAGTAAGGGGGCGAGCACCCGGAAAGCGCGAGGTATATATAACGAGGAGGGATACGAAGTCATCGGGAGTGTATAAGATGCAAGGCTCGATTGAGCCTAAAATGTCGGGGTTTGTTGAGCTTGCGATTTTGTTTTTTATAAAGATCTGACGATTGCTTTGATCTTGGGGTTTCTGTCAAAAGCTTTGGTTGACACGTTTGTGAACATTGTGTATTAAGATTAAATTCCAAACTAACACTAACTTTTTAATACAATTTCGTTTTGTCCTTTAAATAACTAGGAAAATATGATGATATGACTATAATGCAAATATGTGAACGCATTCACTGTTTTAGTAGAATATTCGCTCGGATAATAAATATTTAAGTTCTACTTTGATTATACTCACTACTAAGACAATGAATGTATGTCAATTATTCTGCAATAGTTGTCTATGTATAGGAGTAATCAAAACCGTAATTTTTTACTACTTTAAATTTAGATATAGTGAGAAATCAATCTAAATAAACAATTATACTTTACTGTACTTATGTTAATTTTTTCATCTAGCTAATTTACGTAAATTCAAACTTTTTAATTATTGTACAGCTTCCAAGTAAGCGGAACTGCTTCAGCATCACCTAGTGGTCGAGCATGTTTTTGGTGCTTATGTCACATTCCATAGGCTGAGATACGAAAAACACGTTTGCATTAAGTACGGGGGAGGTATTTTATCAGAATGGTAAAATGTTAGATGGGTATTTTCTCAGATAATATACTATCGTTTAAAATATTTTCCGAATCCGATACTGTAAATTCCGAACATGAGCTATTCAGAACACACAAGGGATTTCTTCCGAAAAAAAATATCAGAAAAATTTACATCTATAAAAATTGAAAACAGATTGCAAAAATTATAAAGATACTTTTTACTAGAAGAATAAAATTCCGAAAAATGTAAAACATTAATTCCTATATCATTTTTAGCTCATTTTTCAACGTTATAGCTTTTCTAGATCATTGCATTTTCTACAATTTAACTGTTAGCAGAAATGGTATTCGAAAAATTAATATCGCATATCACATAAAAATAATTTAATGTATTATGGCCTTCTCGCCAAATTTTTTCGAATTTTTATATGTTATACATTTTTAAACATTCGAAAAATTTACCCTTCTATCATAAGATATTCTAATTTGTTTTTTTATCTTTTTGAGAAAATACCCATCTAACATTTTACCATTCTGATAAAATAACCCCCCCCCCCCCCCGTTAAGTACCCAACATTTTGTTAAAAATAAAAGATAATCTAAACGATCACTAAATTCATCAGTCGCCAATTCATCTGTATTTTGCAGCAAAAATAATACAATTCTAGTTTATTATTAATGTTAAAACATAAAGATACATAAGGTTAAAGATACAGAATGACAGAAATAGTTCCTTCTAAAACTATAGAGGAAATTCAAAAATGTCAAGAGCAGCGAATAAGACACTGTATTAATAACGAGTTGTTGTATGCAAATATTATATGAATTAGCGGGCAAACTTTGGGCTGCATACATAAGAAAAGAAGAAGTTGCTAGGGAGAGCGGAAGAAAAGAAGAAGGGAAGGAGGAAGGGGAAAGACAAAAAGAGAAAAAAAATAAAACAAAAAAGCCGAGGAGAAGCCGAGGAAGGGCACACACACACACGCGGGCACACAAGCGAGAAAGTAAAGAAGTGGGTGGAAAAAAGTGAATGAAAGAGGAGGACAGGGATGTGTCGGGGAAAAAGAGAGAGAGAGAGAGAGAGAGAGACGTAGAGGGTAGTATGAGAAAGAGTGAAGAGAGACGAACGCGTAATGACGTAGGCGGTGAGAGAGGGAGAGAACGTGTGCATATACTACGTGCATTTTCGGCTCGTGCACTTTTGACGTGGGCGCTCGCGCGACACCCCCATACGAGTGTGTCGTCGCGACGGCAGCGAGTGAGGGTGCGGTGTGCTACTGCTGCTGCTGCTGGTATAGTGGAAGAGCGCGAGCTTGTCGTCTTATAGAGGGGAAGGCTAGACCTACAGTGCGCCTAGCCGGTTACTATCGCCCTCCCGTCTATAAATTCAGCCTAATTTTCGCTAATTCATGTTTTTTTTTTTTTTTAATTTGTTCATTTTCAAGATCTAGATTATTAAATTTTTGAATCGAAAAATATAGCTTAAGCGTTGCATTTCGTTGTACAGTCAGTCCACTCTTTAAAGGAACGGACAAGATAGGGTTATTAAAGATTGTGTATTTTTGTCTTTATTAAAGTTAAATATAGGATTCATTATGCGGAAATGGATATTCTGGTTTGTGAATGAGTGTGTCTGACTATATTTATCCTTTATCTACTTTTGTGCATTGAATATCACATTTCACGTGAAAACAGCTTGCTAGTTTGTTAAAATTTACTTTTCGTAATGGGAAATTCCATAAAAGAGGTATTTTCCTTTTTTGTAGAGCAGTTTAAGAAATTGAAAAATTTTATGTACAAGCTTATACACCTACCTATAAACCATATCATGCTCCACCAGAGTTATTTGCTTTTAGCTATTCTGTAATACTCGCTGCGCTCAAAATGTGTTTCTATTATTTTTCGGGCAAAACGTAAGAAGCAAGAGTTTTCCTTGGCGAATTATGAAGCCAACTAAAAGCTACTGCAGCGTTATCGTAAAAAGAGAGAATAACGGAAGATGGAGTTGGGATTTTCAATTATATACTGTATGTACTACACGTTCGAAATATTTGGCTCCGTCCCAAGAGCGACAATTTAATGTTGATTGTGATATGAGAATTACGACGAGGCGCGTTCCGATTAATTCTTTTTGTTTAAACTGTTTATTCTTTTAAAAAGTGAAATTTACGTTTATAATTGTCTACTAGATATCCAATTTTTACGTAGGATCTGCGATTACAGAAGTGTGTCTTGAAAAAAAAAATGAATTTTAAAGTAATATCAAATCCTGATTACTGATCATTCAATTGATATAAAAAAGTAAATGAAAATAATCATTTAAAATACATTCGCGATCATGTGAAAATAATTATTCTTACAATTTAATATAAAGAGAAAACTTTGTCGTACATTACTAATGTCTGCCAACAACCGAAGTTTTGTGAATAACAAAAACTGTTTTTATCCAGTTATGTCTACGTAAATAATTACTCGTACTTATTAAAGGGATAATTAAACGCGACAATAATTTTCTACAAAAATTAGCCAGCAGAGGTCCACAAATGAGGTATTTACCTCATTTGCAAATGCTTTATATTCGTCATATTTAAATACGAGGAATAATAAAACGCAGCTCTGCGCACACGTAAGCAGCATTTCGCCACACTTTGTTGCTAGATTTTCATATACAGCGATTTTTCATACCAGCGCAGAGTCTCCGCTTCCCGGCCGCAAGATTCGCATATTATGGCGCGCGAGCGCCCGCAAGATTTGCAGTATAATATTACGCGCATACAAAACAGCGGTAAAAATTTGTCGTATAAGCACCAGCAATTGCCACCGAGTCGCTCGGTCGTCAAGGGAGGAAGGAAAAACGAAAGTATAAAGCTCGGCTGCAGGGAGCTCGCAAGTTCTCTTTCCCTCTCTCCCCCCTCTCCTCTACTCTAAGCGTACGTATATAACGCAACTCTCGGGGTGAGGACAAGAATTTTTCATATGTGCAGCAGTGTAGACGAACGTGGGCCGCTGCCGTAGCCTCATTAGGGATGCGCATGATTCGTGCGCGCGCGCGCACGCGCGTTTGCACCTCTGTATGCGGGGCGTAATTAACGCTCCAAAAAATCATTACTGCCTTAATTTGCAGTGAGAGTTGGCTCTTCGGCAGTTCAAAAGTTAAACATTTTTTACTCAGATGCCAGATACTAAATATGTTTCGATTTATTATTAACGTGTTTTCGCTTGTTTTTTTTTTTTTTTATAATTGATCTTTGAAAATTGATTTTGTAAAAATAGTTGAGAAGTATCAATCCATATATTGCAGTCAATCTTTACTATACTATTTTTACAAAATTTGCAAAATTTAATAATATTGCCTTCGTATTACAAAATATTGACGGAGCCTTTAGACAATATTACAAGAAGGCATTTTTGTCGATATTATATTGTTTTCTAGGCTTTCGTCTTTGTAGTTAATCTGTATATAAAAATTGCGACCATATTGTTCGAATGTTGTTCTAATATTATTTTAGATAATACTATACTTAAACTGGTCATCTCCATACGGGGAAGTTTTTTTTTTATTTTAGAACATTTGTAAAGAAGGGAAATGAAATTTAATAAACGAATGAAAAATTGCAAAAGTATCTATTAGCAGTATTGTCATATTGATATAGCCATATCAAGATTTCGCCATATTTGTTCAATATTTTTAAATCTTGCTAGGGTGACTTTACCAGTGAATGAACGAATACGGAAATTTCAATTTTTGTTATTTAGTTAAGAGAATTAAAAATGGATTAAAAGCAAAAATTTTTTTCAATTCGTATTTTAAAATCTTCAAACTTTACGTCAGTGACAAAATTTTAGATAAAGAATAAAAGTAGAAATTTTGTTTAAAAGAAATCTGTAAATATCTCCTAAAAACCAGTAAATGAACACATGACCTTAGTATCTAAATACGTTTCGCCAGTGAATGAATACTTCGCCAGTGAATAAACACTCGATAGCGGCGATTTTATGACTTTATTCTTAACAAAATAATTTCTTTTATGCAGAATCTTTATGTAAAATGAAATAAAATTTTTCAAAGATTCGAAAATTATCGTCATGTTAGATAAGCAATCCATAGAAAGCTTGATATTTTCATATATTTAAAGAAAATGTTCGTTAACTGGTGACTGTTCGGATATTGGTGAAGTCAACCTATAGTCTTGTAAAATAATATCATTGTGACATTGAGTAAAGATCAAGTGTTATATGAGTAACGTTGTTTAAATCGAATGTAATAAATTATTTATAAACACTATACATATATTTTGTTGGATGCCATAAATCATTTAAAAACATTTGTAATACAATTATTCACTCAAACTACTTACCATCTATTTTTCATAGCCCAACGTATGTACTACTGCTATTGCTGTTATTATTGAGCAAAGTGACATCTCCCGGTGAGAAGCGAAATTCACTAGACATAGCAGGATTCGGCAAATTCGGGATTTGGAAAGGACGAACGAGGCAAGCGTAGCGTTTCCCCTTATCGGTTCTAGATTCGCGACCAACTGCAGAGTTCGGTCGAAAATGTAGCGACCATTCTATAAAATATTCATCAAAACTTTTATGTATCAAAAATAAATAAGGTTTTATAAGAATTTTTTATATAGTAGTTTTAACTTACAATATTTAACATCTGTTTTAATCGATGGTATATAAGTCCAATGAAAAATGAAGTGCATGAGTGCAGTATTATTAAATTAGTTCGCGTTCAAAAGTATACAAAAAATGTTCCATTTTAAATGTACCCGTATTCCGTGATATGTAATACCTAACTGAATTTCTTGATTAAAAGAATATCAGTATCTTTAACTACTAAACATTTAAAATGCCAATGAATAAATTCTTGAAAACTTAGAAGTGTATATTTACCTTTCCAATTCATAATTAGATTAAAAATAATCCATTTAAACTTTTCTGGAAATGTTATTCACAAACATATTTTTGTTTAAATCTTTAAAGTAGATGGTCTAGGTCCTCATTACAAAACTATATAGTTTTAACGTTGCAATTGTTGCTGCTTTCTCAAATAATAGTACATTTCGACACGGGTGGGGAAGTCGATTATTTAGCTGGTGTGACTTTTTGCACGAGCGAAGCGAGTGCGAAAAAGTCACACCACCTAAATAATCGACTTACGCACTAGTTTCGAACGGTATTTTATACCACGAGCGCCGAAAAATCATATCAAAGTTGTGATTTTGAGGTTAGAGTGGTATAAAAAGCTTTTTAACCGTGAAATTTTTTCCAACCTACCTGAGTCGAAATGTGCAATTTAAAACAAGCGAATGTGTCTCCGTGTCCGTTCCTTAATTTACGAGTGAAAAAAGACACATCGGGCTGACGTTTTTTCGCTATTTTAAAAATTTAGTCATGAGCGCAAAGTGAAGCCAAAACAAGACGTTTCTGATTGGCTAAGTCCGATCAAAATAAACTTGTCATTGGTTGACGCTGACGTGACTGACGTGAAGTTGTTGTGCTTAAGAATTGAGCTGATTGGCTAAAACTAAACTGGGCATAAAACGATCTGTATCGTAGTCTTCTGTAAAAAATGTACCGTGTTTTATGAGAGTGACATATATTCTGTTTCATTGTTGTCAAATCCTTTCATAAAAAAGGGATGGCCGTAAAGTAGATACGCGATTAGTTAAAAGTCGGCGGGATTTGTAAATATTTAAGGTGGCTCCGTTGCGCTGGGCTGTATCTATGAGGGGCCCCGTGGGGAGGGGGGGGGGGGGGGGGGACCAATATTTTTTTTGTTAAATGATCAGTAAATTTTTATTTATTGTAGTACAATATCACGTACTATATATATGGATCTATTATATGTTATGATAAAAATAACCACAATGCATGCGATATATATTATGCGTGTAAAAAGCATGATTTTCGGTTTTTATTAAACATAAATTTTGCTGGTGACTTGATATTTTCTTTACAGAAAAAGATTGCTTAACTCAAATGCTATACTCTTTAGATGGTTTATGAAAAAATTATCTATTTTCATGAAATGACCAGGAAAAATGCTTTTCTCTCCATAAGAGCCTACGTTAAAAATTGAATTTTAACAAATCTTAGTTCATCTGGTGACCCAACTTGAGAAAAATACCAAAAAAAAGATAAAATTCGTACTTTCAGTAGCTATTTTTCTTTTTTCTTATTTATCGACTTCGCTAATTCGCCGGAGCTACCTTAAACTTTTAATTAAAAATATAAGAAAGCATTAGAAGATATTCAGATATTTTTAGTTAAAACTGTAATAATAGAGAATATTTTAATTCTTTAAAGTTTCTAACCTTAAAATTTAATATTCTTAAATATTATTGTTGAGGTTAATATTATGCGTAAATCAAAATATAAGAAGTTAATTCTTTTCAATTAATAAATAACTGTTTATAATTTAAATTTTAAATTCCTAGCAAGAATAAATAAAGCTTACTAGTATAGACATATAAAGTAGGCATATTTTGAAGTTATGGAAGTTCGATTTTGGAGTTAAATTGGTCAATAGCAGGTAGGGTAAGCTCCCCAAATATGGCCCAGCGCCTAATATGGACATACATTATATTTCAGAACCTACGCGACCCTATTCTTTCGTAATAAGTTCATTAAATGTATTTCGAGTCCAAATGAGTTGTTATATGTTGTTATAGTCATTGGAAGTATTTTTGAATTAGGAGAGCTAATAAATTGTTTGCTTCGATCAGGCCAAAAGGTTTCAAATAGTCAAAATCAAAGGAGTGCACTTTGTTAACAGCGAATAATATCATCTAGTATTATACATAAGTATTATTCGTGTTTGCCACTGTCATGTCATGACTGTTTTCATGTTATTAAAAAAAAAATTTTTTTTCTTACCCTTAATTTTCAACAGTTATTTGGGTTTTTAATGTTTAAGTATTTAACTTAACCCAAAAAGAATTTATATCTTATCTACCCCCCCCCCCCCCCCACATATGCAACCCTACACATTAGGTTGAACCGTTGGTTGCACTCCTTAAACAGCCTTGAATAATTTCATAATAAGAAAAAGCACCAATCAATATTTCATATTAGATCTAAAATAATTTTCATTTATATTTTTCTAATAGAATGAATAAGAATTTAAATTTAATTAAAAATATTTTTGTAATCTAAAATTATATTAATTATAGTACCTGGATAATAAAATACAGTTGTGCACTTATACACTTATACTATTATCTTAGATATATAATTTGAAAATCAAAGGTTTAATGTTTTATAATATAAACGGTATGTGATACGAACACTTGCCTCTGAGATTAATCTTTTTACCGGGCTTTACGCTCTCGTGTTGTTTCTACCGGGCTTTTATGCTTTCGGGTTGGTATTACCGGGCTTTTATGCTTTCGGGTACGTTTCAAGATTAGTACATGCAGCAAACTTTTAATATCATCTGCAACTGCCTCTGAGATTAATCTCTAAAGATTAATGCATGCACCAAAACTCTGAATATTATGTGGTCCTGCCTCTGAGATTAATCTTTCTACCGGGCTTTACGCTTTCGGGTTGTTTCTACCGAGTTTTTATGCTTTCAGGTTAGTTTATTTATTTAGACCGTTTGAGATTTTTAAGTCAATAACTATAAGCACTAGTAGAATCAAGATAATTAAAAATTAAGTCAGAACATAATCGAAAGAGTTTATTCTCTATTAACTGGCTCCAACCCTGGTATAGGACGAAAGTGCTGCCTAAAAAGGAGCGTAGAATTAATTATTTAATTTATTTCATTTAACTATTTCAGAGTGCATATCATCGGCTTAGTGGCAAAAGCGGACACGTTGATTTTTAATTGAAAAGCAGATACATCGCGCCTGAAATTTTTCCTCTTTATTAAAAAAAACAAATTTGACAAATGTATAATTGAAGCAACGATACCGGAAAATACATAAATAAAGTACCGAGAGCCGCAGATGATTTTCCAGTCCCAGTGGATCTCAACTCAAATAATTGTAATTTAAACTCCGGCGTGAAGTGTGCGCTTTGTTTAAAGAAAAATCGACGTGTCCACTTTTTCCACTAATCCGACGATATGCACTATTTCGACAGTGCCCGAATTTACACCCTAAAATAATGATTTTTTACTGAATTTAATTTAGAGAACAGAGTCAAATCGCCCTCCCCAGATATGAGCAATTCCTGTGAAATTTCCCTCTTACGTCGCTAAAAAAAATGAAAAATTTTTTGAATGCACCACACAAGGTTTTTCTCGTTTCTTGAACCTTACAGAACGTGAAAAAACGTGTGTTCCAAGCCGATTGAGTGGTATCACTTTTTTACAGCACTTTTAATTTTTCTTATGGAAATTTAACGTGGGAAAAATGGGTGAAAAGTTGTCATTGATGATGAACCAATAACAAGCTATTGAAGAGGCCAAACCAAATTCCACAAAAAAGCGATTAAAGTTGAAGAATAGAGCTTTAATTTGAGAGGGCAATCGTTAAAATCGGTCGATTCGGTGCAAAGCTACGTGAATTTGAAAATGAATGAAAAGTGCGAAAAATGACGAAAATTTTAAGAATTATGATGATTTGGCAAAAATCGCTCATTTTTGGTCATTTTTCGCCATTTTTAAATTCACATAGCTTTGCACTGAATCGACCGATTTTAACGATTGCCCTCTCAAATTAAAGCTCTATTCTTCAACTTTAATCGCTTTTTTTGTGGAATTTGGTTTGGCCTCTTCAATAGCTTGTTATTAGTTCATCATCAATGACAACTTTTCACCCATTTTTCCCATGTTAAATTTCCATAAGAAAAATTAAAAGTGCTGTAAAAAAATGATACCACTCAATTGGCTTGGAACACACGTTTTTTCACGTTCTGTAAGGTTCAAGAAACGAGAAAAACCTTGTGTGGTAAGTGTGCATTCAAAAAAATTTTTCATTTTTTTTGGCAATGTAAGAGGGAAATTTCCCAGGAATTGCTCACATACATACATACATACATACATACTTACATACATACATACATACATACATACATACATACATACATGTGCCGAGTTGCTAGTCTCACATCAGGCGCCTCCCCAGGCGGCGGATAGGGGAAAGCTCATCAGATATGAAGGGTACCGGGGAAATAAAATACCCGGGGTGTACCACAACTAGCTAGGGGAAGGAACCCTGAAATAAAACCGAAAATGAGTGATAAGTCCACGGAAACGACTATCCATGGAGGTAACCCGGTAAACGGATGTCCCCCCGGTGGTTCCGATCGGGGTGTAGTAGACCCGATGGTTGCCGCAGGTCTCCAACTCGGATATGGAGGAGACCAATCACTCGCTAAAGGCTCTGGGGGTAATGGTTTTGGCCCCCAGCTGCCTCCAAACGGCTACCAAAACCTTATCGGCGCGATGGTACACTTGGCCGCGTTGACAGGAGCACCAACAAGCGCAGCTCTAGCTGCAAAAGACAGAGTACTCGACGCCTGGAACCACATCCAGGGAGCAGAGTCGAAGGAAGATGAGCTACTGAGTAAGATTCAAGAGAATCTAGACAAAATGGATGCAGTGGTCCGTGAGGCACGTAACATCTAGAAGTGCATCAAAGAGGATCTGCAGAAAGTAATGTCCTTGGTGCGACGACTAACCAGTGCCAGAGAAACAACTGGCAAGATCAAGTCGAGCTTCAACCTAATACTGCTGAACAGTGACCGACGCCCACAGTGCTCAGATGTCTCGGTACAGACTGCAGTACCAGAAGGAAAGAGAAAGGAAAGGTCGCCCTCATCCGTAGCAACTATCAAAAGGCGGAAAGAAGACAGAGGAACAACCATGCAGTCTCAGCCCCAGAGGACTGGAGGGGCGAACCTAAACGCCCCACTGCCCACACCGCTGACACCAGGAGTTAGCCCTGACGCTGAAATGGACTGGGAGATTGCCACAAAGAGAAGCAGGAGGAAACAGCGCAAAGACGAGAAGAAGAATGCTGGGAGAACGAAAGCGAAACCAGACGCAATTCTGATTAGGAAAAAGGACCAAATGCGACTTTCGCCAGTGTTCTCAAGCTAATAAAGGAGAAGGTGGACAAGGGGCAAGTCGCCAAAAATGTCAATAAAATCAGGCAAACTAAGACTGGGGACGTATTAGTGCAGCTGCAGAGGGGTAGCAACGCCATGCACCTAAAAGAAGCAGTTGCAACAGCGATTGGTTCAGAAGCTACAGTTTTGCAGCTCTCACAACAAGTAGTTCTCGACGTGAGAGACATGGACATGGACACAACCGAGAGCGAACTACAGAAGGCGCTTGCTGAAGCTACTGGGGTTCCAGTAGAAACGCTAAAGGTCAAGGCAATGCGCCCCACGTATGGCGGCATGCAGATGGCAATCGTAACGATGCCACGTATGAATGCACTGCACATCATCAAGAGTGGGAAGGTAAGGATCGGCTGGGTTATTGCCAGAGTACGCGATAAGATCTCAGTTCCCAGGTGTTTCAGATGCTTAGCCTTTGGGCACCTCTCGCACAACTGCGACAAAGGGAACAATGCGACAAAGTCGTGCTTCCTATGCGGGGCCACGCACCACCTTGCCGTGACCTGCAAGAATGAACCAATGTGCACTCAGTGCGAGGCGTTAGGTGCCGACCATAGACATCGATCTGGGAGCGCAAAATGCACAGCTCTGGCGAAGGCGAAGGAAAGTCTGCTAAGGAAAGGAAATGGCTAAGTTTATACAAATAAATTTACACGGGTCCCAAGCCGCGCAAGACTTGCATTACCAAACGGCTAAAGAACACGATGCGGGTATTCTGCTCATTTCCGAACAATACAGAAACTCGGAAAAAATGGCTGGCACTCGAACAATCGTGGCGATGCGGCTATACACGTACTGCCTAGAGCTAACACGCAGGTAAACTCAACAGAGAAAGGAAACGGGTATATACGATGCGTGCTAAATGGCATCGCAGTTTATAGCTGCTACTACTCGCCGAACGCACCGCTTGAGACGTTCCAGGCAGACTTGGACGACTTGGAGAGAAGCATAAGACAATGGCCAGGACCCATCACCGTTGCAGGAGATTTCAACGCCAAATCAAGATCATGGAGCGGAGGTCCGGAAGACAGAAGAGGACAGCTTTTAGACGAAATGATGTTGTCACTCGACCTGATAGTGATTAATTAGTCGGAGATGGCAACATTCGAAAGAAGAGCGTCGTCCTCGGTACTAGATCTGACATTCCTTCGACCAACGCTGAGGAAGCACCTACACGAGTGGACAATATTGGAAGAAGAGTCACTCAGCGACCATCGATATGTCTGCTTCGAGTTAAAGAGCCGAAAACGCGATGCCCGGCGAGACAAACCCACAGGATGGGCTGTCAAGAAATTTGACTGGGACGCCTTTGCAGAATACATCTCGAGGACACCAGGACTGGACAAGACTGGGACGACGGACGACCTGACGCGACTTTACACAATTGAAATGAGACGAGCGTGCGATTTATCCATGCCCCGGAGAAGGCAGCACAAGAATCAAAAGCCTGCTTTCTGGTGGAACTCAGAAATCTCAAAACTGAGGAGCAGCTGTAAGGAGAGGATGAGACAGCCACACTACTGGATATCAAAAAGGAAACCCACGCAGCCCTACTGCAAGAGTGGCAAGGTGAATGGAGCGCATACCCTAAAGGTAGGTGGACACATACGCTTATTATGGGCGTCAAAGAGTGGACGACCCGAGAACACGGAACACTCGATTACTGGGTCACGCAGGCACTCAGTGGACATGGATGTTTCGGTGCCTACTTGTTTAAGTATAAAAGGCGTAACGATCCAAGCTGCCAGGACTGTGGCGCCGAATGGAACGACGCGGAATACGCGTTTTTCCACTGCAGATTCTATATGGAGGTGCGGGTTCAACTACAACAGAGTATTAGCGCACTCCTAGAGCCAGAGACACTGGTCGAAGTCATGCTACGTGGATCGGAATCTTGGGAGAAGATTGCGTGCTACTTCAGGCACGTAATCACAAAGAAGCGAAAAATAGAAGAGAAGACACAGCGAATGAGGAATCACTGACCCTTGGACTAGAGGGAAGGAAAGGTCGACGCGCGAAGAGATGGGTCTGTGTGTCTGTGTGGGTGAGTGTGCGAGCGGGTGTGTGTGTGTGTTTGTGCGTGTGTATGTGTGAGTGTGTGTGTGTGTATGTGTGAATGTGCGCGTGCTGAAAAACAAGATGGAGACGCCCTGAAAGAGGGACATCGAAATGCGGATAAACTGTCGAGCCCGAACCTCTAATCCTTTGGCCGCAAGGCTAAGGGGGCGGGGGAGTAACGATAACGACATCAACGGCGACCCCCCTCAAAATAACGTAAAATTATGATTTTTTTTACGTTATTTGACCCTCAGACCCCCCTCATTTCTAAAACATATCTCAGATAAAATAACTTCACTGATCACTGTGCTCTATGTTGGTAAATTGTTACAATGCCATCTCTTTACTTGAGTTTTGTGTATATTTAAAAAAATACAATATTCTCATTTCACCAATTTTTTGGTGTTTGCTCGAATATTCCCATTTCTTTATTGAAACGAAAAAAAGTTATCTACGTCACCTTAAATGTACCTTAACAGAAGCGTTGGATATTTATTTAAAGTGGGTATCTTTCGCCAATAGTTCTACATAAACACTTATCTTACATGTTACAAATATATTTTTGAGGAATAGATTAGTGGAAAAATAAAGCACATATATCTTCCACTGATCACTGTAACCGACAATGGCAATGTTATAAAGTTCAAGAGAGAGAGAGCGAGAGAGAGATTAGAGCGCGAAATGTAGAAACAGGAACCTGGAGACAAGGGCGTAGAGACAGAGGCGGAGGGACAGACACATAGAGACAAAGTCAGAGAGACAGAGACGTGGAGACAGAGACGTTGAAACAGAAACGTAGAAACAGAGGCGGGGAGACAAAGACGTGGAGATGGAGACGTAGAGACAGGCGTAGAAACAGGGAAGTAGAGACAGAGCCGTAGAGACAGAGACGCAGAGACAGACGCGTAGAGACAGAGACATAGAGACGGAGACGTAGAGACAGAGTCGGAGTGACAGAGACATAGAGACGGAGATGTAGAGACAGAGTCGGAGTGACAGAGACATGGAGACAGAGATGTGGAGACAGGGATGTAGATACAGAGACGTAGAGACAGAGTAGTGGAGACAGAGTAGTGGAGACAGAGACGTGGAGGCAGAGACGAAGAGATAGGCGCGTAGAGACAGATACATAGAGACAGAGACGTAAAGACAGAGTCAGAGATACAGAGTCGGAGTGACAGAGACATGGCGACAGAGATGTGGAGACAGGGATGTAGATACAGAGACGTAGAGACAGAGTAGTGGAGACAGAGTAGTGGAGACAGAGACGTGGAGGCAGAGACGAAGAGACAGAGACGTAGAGATAGGCGCGTAGAGACAGATACATAGAGACAGAGGTGTCAAGACAGAGTCAGAGATACAGAGACATAGAGACAGAGTCGGAGAAACAGAGACGTGAAGATTAGATTAGATTAGTTCGTTTATTGACGCCTTGCTGTATAATCCCGTCTGGCGCTTCAAAGATACAACAGTAAGGAAGTAAAAATACAATATAAGTAGTATAAAGCAAAGCAATAGGTAAGTTAGCAACGAAAAATATGAAGATAAAGTACAACATTGAGATACATAGCATGAAAAGATACGAGTGGTACATAGGATAGACGCAGGCATGCAGTTGCGATCTGTTTCTGCTCACAAAAATGTTAGAGTCTCGCGCGCAAGGGGGGAGCGGAAGGTTATTCGATGCGAAAGATGAGAGCGGCTGGCAAGCCTTCGTCTCTTAGTCACTTCCCCCAGTCAGTAGCGTCTCGTTCGAAAAGCAAAGAGCGTAGGGTACGCTTAAACCAGAGAACATTCTTTACGTCGAAATTATTGATCGTTAGCGAATTTAACAGTGCCATTGAGGCGAGTGCGAAAGAATTCTTGTAGGCTTCTGTACGCGGAGTAGGGGGGTGGAATGGCCGGAGCGGATGACGCTCTGAGCGACGCACTTCACAGTCGATGTTGGTGCGACAATTGAACCGATCCAGTAGGTATCGGGGGTGAGCATTTGCAAGGACGTTGAATGCTTGAAGTCCGATGAAATACTCACATCGTCTGAGGGCGGACAGCCAACCTAGGCCAAGCCTATACGGCGTGGCATGATCGCGATAAGGGATACTGCCGATAACGTAGCGGACACACGCGTTCAGCACTGTTTGAAGCTTTTTGATGCGTGTTTTGTCTAGGTGGTGGTAGACGGGGCACACATAATCAAAGCTGGGAAAGACAAGGCTTTCCACAAGATGCTGCCGTACGCCTCTGCTGACGGCGTGGCGGTAGAAACGCAGCGAGTAGAGGGTGCCAAACACCTTCCGCGTGACGTTTCTTGCATGCGCCTGCCAATCGAGCGTGTAAGTGAACGTTATACCCAAGCTTTTTGCCTCCGTGCAATATGGTAGTGCATGGCCGTCAATGATGATGCGCGGAAGGGACTGAAGATCAAGCCTGCCCGTGTAGATCTCGCTGCCCAAAATGAGGACCTTTGTCTTGCCTGTATTCAGCAAAAGGCCGTTTGCACGGACCCAGTCAGCAACAGCTTGAGCATCACGCGTAATTTGTGCGAGAGCCTGCGTGAAGTCCTTAGGGAAAAAGTGCAGATAGAGTTGGGTGTCGTCAGCGAAAATCATGACTTTGGCAAAGCTATGGCTGAGGGGAAGTCATCGATAAAGATGGCAAAAAGTAGTGGCCCAAGTACGCTGCCTTTGGGAACCCCAGAGGCCACACGCAGTCAGTCAGATACGCTGCCGCCATCATCGACGACAGCCTGAAGGCGGTCTGCAAGATACGAAAAGAACCATGTCAGCACTCTCTGCGAGACATTAATTCCTCTCAGTTTGGCGAGCAGTATCGCATGGGGTATCGAGTCGAAGGCCTTGGAAAAATCGAAGAGAATGAGGAATGTCAGCATTCCCTCATCGATGGCGTAGCGCACATCGTCAAACACGCCCAAAAGCGCGGTCTGCGTGCTGTGTCCCCGACGGAAGCCAGCTTGGCGTGGGTGGAGGATACCGTTCACTTCGAGATATCCTTGAAGTTGGTCGTGCACCAATCGTTCGAAGACCTTCGAGAGCTCCAGTAACTGGGCGATGGATCGAGCATCGGTGGGCTGGCTGATGGTTTTGCTTTTAGCTAGCGGTCGGATGAGGGCTTTTTTCCACTGGTTAGGGAAGCAGGCCTGAGTGAGCGATAAGTTGATGAGTGCCGTGATGTGATGAAGGCATCTCGCTGAAGCCATTTGTAGCATTGGGACGGTTAGTCCATCATGCCCAGATGCTTTTGAGAAGGCAGCGCGAAGCGCAGTGGCCACCTCGCATTCCGAAACCGGGCGAAAGTCAAAACGGCAATTTAGTTGGACGTTGAGCGGGCGGCCGGCAGCTACGTCGAAGTCAAAAATCGGTTAGTGGGCGGTGTCGATTTACCGTGGCCGCGTAATGCGCGTTCAAGGTCGCAGCGTCGTATTTCGCGCCATTTTGCTGCAGCCGATGGCGCTTCCTGTAGACGTGTTGCGATGTACCGGTTTTTACTCCGTCGAGGGCGTTGCAGACTTGGGACCGGATCCTTCGAAAATTGATCGGGCTTTATAGGCGCGGTCGCGTGCTTTCATAAGTATCTTGATCTGAGGGCTTACCCACGGCTTTCGACGAGAAAAGAGTATAATGGTGCGAATAGGAGCGAGAGCATCAAAGACAGCAGTGAGGCTTCGAGTGAGGCTGTGTTCAGCCGCGTTAACATCCGCAGAGCAAGGCCCTAAGACGAGTTCGGACGAGGGGGTGGTAGCTAAGAAGGTATTCTGCGGGAATAAGGGAAGGAGGTGGGGGGTGGGACTTGTTGAAGCAAGCGCTCACTCAGCTCTGCTGCATCGATCTTTTTGGTGTCGCGGAGCTTGATAGTTTTGTTCACCGCGGGAGGTTTGGAGCAGACAATTGTGAGTTCAAGGAAATCATGGTCCGCGATAAAGGGGGTATCCGATTTCGTGAAAGAAAGCACGCGGTCGCTGCTCTTCACCACAAAAAGATCGATGCAAGTATGAGACCCGCGCCAAAGCTGGTGGTGGTTAGGATCGGAGGAGACTAGGCGAAGGGAATTGGAGTTTAGGTAGTCTTGCAGGCGGATGGTAGCGAGTTCGGTTGGAGATGCCTTGTTTATGTTGAAATCACCTGTGGTTAGTACGCGCGCACGCGTAGCTCGACGTCACTCAGACAAGCTCTTCTGCAGCGCCTCGAGATCTGTCTCAGGGCGAATTGGTGTGAGACGAGCAGTTTTACTTGGCCGCATGAAGACAGTCAGATTTCTAACTACCGGGCGCTCGTACTTGAGGTCCTACGCACGCTTCAGCAGGTTGTAAACAGGCGTAGGCCAGTGCGCATTCACCGAGAGCTTAGCAGAGCCCCCCGCACCATAAATAGCCTGACAGTCTAGCGTATTCAAAGCGGGTGTTTTTTTGAGGATGTTGTCTCGCGTTGAAGGGCTTGAAAAGGTGAAAACGAATGCACGTTTCGGTGCTGCGCTTGACTGGGCGTTGGCAGGGTTCCACGACCGAACAGCGACAACATGCGGGGAGAGTTGCTGGAGGTTGAGCGATGTTAACAGCGCGGTTATCAGCGCTACCGACTCAAGTGTTACCGACGAGGGGATGCCCTTCACAACGATTTCTCGAGTGTCGATGAGCGCGTTACTCTGAGCAGCTTCCTGATTTGCAGCGGCCAGTTGAGCGATGTCGTTGCGCACTGCAGCCAGGTCGGAATTATGTCGAGAATCCATATTTGTTTGAAAGACTGCGAATGACATCAGTGTTTTCGCGGACAGCTTGGGTGTTTTCAGCGAAAGCGGCAGCGTGACTGGCATTAGTTTTCATAAAAATGTCGAAAAAGCCGCGGAAGTACAGCGGGGCCTCGCTCAATGCTATCCTAAACTCATCGCTAGCTTCTATGGTCGGGGTTCATTGTTGTTTCAGCAAGATCCTGCGGTTGAATAGGTAATGAGGTAATAGGGCTTGGCAATGAATCCGATGAGCTGCAGTTTAGGTCAGTTGCACGTTGAGCGTCGAAGGTACTTGCACGCGCACTGGCAGTTGGGGGAGTGACGAGTGAGGTAGTGCCTGCAGCTTCCGGGACTTCTCCGCTCGGCAGCAAAGGGATCGCTTTGATGCAACAGTCCTTTGCTTTAGAAGACTTCAAGTATCTTGGGGCGCAGCCAGGGTGAAGAGCAGTTTCGCAGAAATCACACCTTAGACTCTTATGCAGGATTCGCTTCTTGCAATGAGAGCAGCTTGGCATATTCCACGGGCTCTAACACAGCGCTTGTACATATACTAAGCTAACGTAAACAATAACACGGCGCCAACTGACATATACAAACTACACGGTCTACAACTATACATATATGACTAGCCTAAGAAATCTTAATCTAAAGTTCACGAGATAATGAAGGACAAAACACGCTATGACACTGCACCGCAATATACTCGGCGACTTATGCTGACTATGATACCTGTAGCAGCAAGTTGGATTTCGCAGGAGGCAGGCTGGGCAGAAGGCGTCGATGGGCAGGCGCCAGTCTGGCTCATAGAAATAATGGCAGTTGTCAGGGTGAGACGTGGAGACAGAGACATTGAGGCAGGTGCGTGGTGACGGAGACAGAGGCGTGGTGATGGAGACAGAGACGTGGAGACGGAGACGTGGAGACAGGGACGTGGAGAGCGAGACGTAGAGACAGAGACGTAGGAACAGGGAAGTAGAGACAGAGCCGTAGAGATGGAGACGTAGAGACAGAGTCGGGCACAAGCGAAATTAGAAGTTTGGAAAATTAAAAATTTTGAATACATCAAAATTATATGTGATGAAATGGAATGGATATAAAATGGAAAATGGAAACAATTTTCAGAAAGTTTTGAAACAAGAAGTACTAAATTAAATCAGGTAATTGTAAGATCAATTTATAAAATTTATTTAATATAATTTCATTTTTACCTTATAGATGTTTTTTTAAATTTTAGTGACATAGACAGTCTATTAGGGCTACTGGGGATACCACTTACAAATAAAACGCATCTTTCTATTTACCTTCAAGGTGATGTGGAAGAAATAGAACACAATATATCTTCTTTAATTATTTGCAAATGGATTAACTTAAACATTAATTGAGTTAATGTTCTGAGTTGAAAGCTTCTCTTAAGCGTCAATTTACAAAAAACGTTCACTCCTATGCCGCTGTGCAGTCCCTTATTAATTTTGTAGCTCGTCCTTAAGATGTAAATCCAATCTAAGTATAACACATTATACTATGCAACCCCTCTTTAATTTAAAGCTCCTCCTTAAAATAAGATTTCCTTTAAGTCTATAACATTACCATTATCGGTTATAACGATCAGCGAAAAATATATGTGCTTTGTTTCAACATTAAGGGAATTCTCTCGATACCAAACTAGGGCCATTGATCTATTTGTTAATTTACAAAGTAAATGTTGTTCAAGAAAGTCTTACAAATACTGGTTAACTAATTAATAATTATACATCCAAACAAAACAATTCTATTCGTCTGAATGATCAATAACAAGTTTCGTAAGGAAGCTTATTTAACTTATTTTTTGAGGTTAAATGTACTGTTTTTTAATTCACTAAATTTTTTTTAATACATAGAGGTATGCAATGATACTATTTAAGAGCAATAATCGTTTGTCGCATGCTTATCTTTGGATGAAAATTTTTTCATTACAATCAACTTTTAATGCTCTGCAAAATACGTAAATTTGTGCGAATTCCCATAAGACTCCAGGTTAAATTACCTTATAAACGAAAACATTAATATCTTGCTTCCTAGGTACCTTTTGGTTCGAAAAATTTAACTGAGTTATTTTAAGAGTTATACTAACCAGTCCTTCAAATTTTATTAAAATCTACTTTCTTATTCAAAATCGAGAGAATTGGGAACTTGCATGATTTAAAAAAAAATGGTTTTGAGGTATTAAATTACTTAAATATACTTAGATATAAAGATTTAGTAAAAAGTTTTTGTTTATATCAGCACATTTATTTTGTTATAAATTATTGAAATTGGCAAAAAATTTGATCGCGGTTTGAATTAGCATCACGTGATGTGACGTAGATAACTGAACAGCGCGCGCATCTCCTGTCTGCTGGAGTAGAAAAAAACAGAGCATGTATGTAAACAGTGTAGAATCCTAGGTTATATTTCGTTGGATTTTACGTTTTTGAAGATGGCTCAGGAAAAACCAAAATATTATAAATCTTGTTTTGTATCTGATTGTACAAATACAACTATAACAGCACCTGAAAAAGAATTTATCAGCGTTCCTCGTACCGAAAATAAACGAAAAGCATGGTGTGAAAGTGTAGGATGTGCTGAAAAAAAAATAAAATTATCTAGTTATTGCTGTGAGGATCACTTTGATGTAAGTTGTGAATAAAATTGTTGAATTATATTATTTCATTATTATTATTATTATTATTATTATTATTATTATTAAATCAACAAGTGTACAATTGTACTTATGTATATTAACATTATTTTAGTTGAAAGAAGATTTAGAAAATTATATGGAATATAAAATGATGGGGTGTAAGAAACTTTTGAAAGATAACGTAGTCCCTCACTTCTTTCCAAATCGTATGACAAGCATGTCAAACTCCTTGACAGTTGAAGAAGATATACAACAAAAGAGTTTAAGGTATTTATATAAAAAATAATATTCTTTTATGATAAATTTAGTCAAATATATATATATATATATTTAATGAAAACTAATAACCTATTTTTTACAATGTTTTAGCAGCATTGTTTATCAAAGTGAAGCTTCAGCACTTTCAGATAATTCAAGTTTGCATTCAACTAAAGCATTAGGTATCTCACGCTGCTCTTTTCATTTTCAAGAAAATGTATGTACTCAAACTGAACCTGAAGTGAATCATCAATACGTTCAAGCAAAACCAAGTACTTTGACAAAGAAGATCCAAACAGATATTTTACCCGCTACAAACAGTATTGGAGTAATTTGCAATATTATTGTGCCAACTATCATTAATCAATTGAAGAATTTAAAATTAAATAGTGCAAATTTCAATGAAACTGTGGAAAGTATCTCCAGTAGTATTTTGGATTCTAGCATTTCATACATTCCAAGTAACAGTATACCATCATCTACTTCTGAAGAAAAGAAGCTAAAACTACAAATTTTGCAAGACAGTGTATATGAAAAATATACAAAACCAATTATTGAAGATAATCCGCTCTTGTTTATAGGTATTTGCAAAGAATCAATGCCGATCATTGATCTATTAAATAACGTTTCTGGTTTAAGTGTGAAAGATATTTATCTTGTACTGAAAAAAATCAGGACTAATCTGTCTTATTCTGCACTCAGTTATGAATTTGGATTATCAGAAAGTAACGTTAGTAGAGTGATAAAAAAAAATATTTATGTGATTGCTAAGTATTTAAAACAGTTGATTGTGTGGCCAAGTGAAAAAATTATAGCTTTAAATTTACCACTACAATTTCGTTATCGATATCATGATGTTCAAAGCATCATAGATTGCTTTGAAATTGAAATTGAGAAACCATCCAATGCTGTTCACCAAGCACTTACATGGTCTGAATACAAGAAATGCAATACAGCCAAGTATTTAATATCTGTAACACCTGATGGTTTAATCAATTACATATCTGATGGAGTTTGTGGACGGTCTAGTGACTTGGCCATTGTGGAAAATTGTGGTTATCTCGATAAACTTCCCCCTAATGCAACAGTTTTAGCTGATAGACGTTTTAAACAAGTCGATGCTCTATTACATAAAAAGCAATGTAAACTAGTTCGGCCACCAAGTGTACAGCAAAATGTTAAACTTTCAAAAAAAGATGTTAGGTTAACAAAACAAGTTGCATTCGTATACATGTAGAAAGAGTTATCAATCGCATCAGAAGTTTCCGGTTACTTGACATTCACACTAGAGTTGATAATAAGTTATTAGATTACCTCGATCCAGCAGTAGTTATTGCAGCAGCATTGGTAAATTTACAGAGTGAAATAATAAAACAAGATTAAATTAAGATAAATTTTTTATTAAATTCTTAGTTTTTATTTAATAATTAAATATATTTTTATACAAATTTTTCATAAATAAATTACAAAAACGTACAAATAATCTGTTATTTATTTGAATAAACAAGGAAAAATTGTCTTTTCCCAAAAGATCATTGCTCGCTTTATTATAGCCATTGTAAATGGTTTATCAAAAGTTTCTGTAATAATACTAATTTTCTTTGTATTTTCAAAATCTGGATCAGCAACGCAGAAGTGTCCAACATTTTTATTTGCAAAAAACATTTGCAGTTGCAACTGGGCTTTAAACTTTTTAGTTATTTTCCCATCATTGTAATAGCGTGCAACAGTTTTTTCTTTTGTGGGACATTTTATTTCGATGACAGCAGTTTGTGTAATACCATCTGGTGAGGCTCCGATGATAGGGTACTCTTTTTTCAACAACAGTCCACAATTTTCTACTTTTTCATTGTACCTTTGCTTTACATGAATCTTGATTTTTTGTAGTACTTCACTCTCAAGTTCTCTCCCTCTTTTCATTGCTAATGTATCAATATTATTTCTACTCATAATCTTCTCTACTAAAGACCCATCAGGTGTGTGACACTGTGCAGCTTCATAAGCTGCTGATGCAGTTATACGTGCATATCTCAATTCAAACCATAACTTGTTGTGCCGTTGATTAGCTGTTACACTTGACACTTTGTCACAAATCTCTGGATTCAATATTTCACTACAAAATTGAATAAACTCTTTTCGACACTTTTTATTTCCAGTATAATTAATTGAACTTGAGTGTAAAGATACTTTTTTAAATTCATTTGGTTGATAAAACTTAATCAAATGACTATTTGTCTCCTTAATAAAATGCTGATTATTTAAAACTAAATTTAAAAAGTCTATATTACTTCCATTTGCTGCCACCATATTATCACAATTTTTGTCTTTAGACGATACTACAATATCCTTGATTTTCTTATACTTGATGGTTTTCCCTACTTCAGTTAAATTTGATTTTTTCCAATAACAAGCGATACTTGTGGGAGCAGGTTCTTCACTTCTTCTATACAGCCAGGCTAAAAATGCGATGGCATGTTTACATCCCCCTGCAATATAATATTTATTTATAATTTGTGTAGACTTATTATCACTTTAGAATTATATTTACATTTATACTTAAACAATATACATATATACATAGATAATATTGCTAAAAAGAACTACCTGATGAAGCAGCACAGCCTTGACATTCTGCTTTTATCACAACTTCTTCTTTTTCATCAACACTAACTTGTACAGGATACTTTTTATTTGATACTCTATGCTCTGGAGTCACTTTAGCTTCAACGGTACACACGCTATCTTCTCGTAGAAGTTGAACATATCCAACAGCATTATCTCCATAATTCTGCCTCATTGATCTGCAATATTTATATACAAATTAAAGAATATTTATTTTATTTATTTATTATTCAGGAGACTAAAAATGCTTAAAAATACATATAAATTTAAGGATATGAAAAAAAACTAACCTCATCATTTTAACTCCCTGCATCTCAGTACCATAAAAACAATCAGTTGTCGATACATAGCATAAAATCATATGTAAATCGACTTTCGGCAAATTTTCAGATGTGCCTTTTACAAATCCTTGATTCATTATGAACAATCACAACAATCAACAATATTGTAAATAAGGTATTTTCCTTTATAAAAGCGACTGTCACAATACCGTATAATACATCATATTACGAATTAGCGAGCATACCATAAAATGCAGTAAGAAATCTACGTCACATCACGTGACATTGATTCAAATAACGCATTTAAAGTAAATAATTAATTAAAAATTAAGTAAGACATTAAAAAAAAACTGTCTTGTAAAGTTTTATGCTTTAACACCCTGAATCGAAAAAAATTTAATTCAAGAATTATGCAAGTTCCCAATTCCTTTAAGCTATTCCTTAAACGATTATTTGTAATATATTTTAATAGGAGAAGTGGTTATGTAGGGCTATTGGCGAAGGATACCACTTTAAATAAAAATCCGACGCGTCTGTTAATAGTACCGCAAGGTGACGTTGGAAACTTCTTTCGTTTCAATAAAAAAAAGAAGAATTGAAAGCTTCTCTTAAGCGTTACGTTGAATGTCTAAATTCATATAACGTATGAAAATATCTATTACAACTCGCCTTGAAACCAAAAATATTACTTATTTTTTGACAAAGGTGGGGGGCTGACGAGCGGAGCGAGTAGGGGGGTACCCCCTAGTGTGCGTGCGCGTGTGTGTGTGCGCGTGTGTGTGTGCGTCTGTGTGTGTATTCGTTTTTACATATATAAGGCATAGTAGTACTCCTCGGAACAACCTTGTATATTCACCTTAGAAAAATTGTAACACCTCAAATACTAAAAATTTAATTTATGAAATCAAATCGTGTCAAGTAACAGTCGATAATCTATTTCTAATGTTTTAGCTATTTTAAGTTTATTGCATTGTAAAATATTCCTTATAGCGAAAAATGTTCATCGCGAAAGTAATGGCTTTTAATTAGTTTTCACAGATGCATGCATTAGATTTTTACTACAAATTGAAGTCCGCAAAAATTGCGACGTAATTTGTTTTCTTTCAAACTAATTAAAATCCAAGAAATAGTCGAGTCTGACTTTTTTCTCCGTAGAGCGGAGCATCGGCATGCCTCGAGAGCTTCGGGGAAGCTCGGCGTCGCTGTCTGCTCGGCTGGCCACACCCTCGGACTTGCGGAGAGGAGAGCGAGCAGTCTCGCAACACGAGAGCAGCCTCATCTCCTAACTTTGGGAACCACGCTTGCGGCGGCCAATCAGTGAGTGGAAAAGCTCGCCCCTCTCTTAAGCTGAGGTATTTTGTTAAGCTCCAAAATTTCGGAGCGTACTCGCTCGTCGCGACGCGAAGGAGACGCACCTCCTCCTATAAGACTCTCTGGAGTCGCGCCAGTTTCTCCACCGAGAGGAGCTCACCTAGCCTGACTTGCTTTGAGGGCGCCTGACTCGCCCAACGGCATAAAAAGCCTCCCCTCCCTCGCTCAGTGCGGATACATTTACGCTACGTGCAAAAAGGGGTGGCATAATCGCCCACAGGGAAAAAGGGCATCCTGGGCATCTGACTCGAGCTGAGAATCTTGCGCGGTAAAGAGAACACGCGTTTTAACTATTTTTTTTCTAATTTTAGTCTTATTTTATTCTCGTATATTTTCTTTTATTTAATCATTCTTTTCAGCTCTACCATTTGAATACCGCATATTATTTTGCTCACTTAAATTCTGTGTTCGCCTTAATTCTTATTTTCCTAAATACTTATTTCATCTCCCCTCGCATGCTCACCGCTACCACTAGCTCACATCAAAAGTTAACTTTATGCTGTAAAGTATGGCAGTATTTACTCTCGAGTATTCGAGTATTCGTCATGTCGAGAGAATAATAACTGATGCTGTACGGGCGTCACTTGAGTTTTTAAGCGAATAAGAGGTCCGAATGTCGGTTAATGATTCCCTTAATTGCTGCTTTGTTGTGGTTGTACTGCTACTTAACCAAGCCTTTCTTCGTATATTTCAAATTCGCAACTGACGGCGAATCGGAGTTGAGTTGAAGTACTGTAGATTCACTTAAATTTTTGAGCGAATAAGCGGTCTGAATTCCGGTTAACCATTATCTTAATTGCTGCTTTGCTGTGGTTTGCACCACTGCTTAACCAAGCCTTTTTTCGTATATTTCAAATTCTCAACTAACTGCGATCGAAGTTGAGTTCAACTATCTACTCTTGCGTCACTTGAGTTTTTGAGCGAATAAGCGGTCCGAATTTCTGTTAACCATTCCCATACGCTAATATCTCAATACTCGACCGATTATAACCAGACAGGACTTATTTTTTTCGACTTTGCTTAAATAGTTGAGGTCAATATTCTATTTTAGTCAAAATCGATTTTTTGTTTTGTTTTATAGCAATTCATTAATTTTACAAATTTTAATTTTTAATTTTTTTAATATTTAGAACTAATATTGTTTATATATTATGAATTCACTGTATCCAGGATAAGATTCTCTACAATTTAAAAAAAAATGCCGATAGCTATATTTAGTCATAAATTATTAATGAAAACGTAATTTTTTGTAAAAAGGTTATCTTTCGAAATTAAAAAAAGATATTGATATGACAATTTTTTTGTGGCTAAAAAGGAATTTTTATGTTTTTTTTATCGATTACTTTTTGAGAAAAAAAATTATCTACTCTTAAAAAAACGATAGCCGGATGTTGTGAAGCATTTAAAGATGGATTTTGATTGGTATGTAAGGAATAGGCGCGAAAATTGGCTATTTCTGCTGCATTTAAATTTTTTAAATTGAATTTTTCTTCTTAACTATTTAAAACTAAATAATTAAATCAAATTAAAATAAAAAGATGTATTTTTTCATGCTTTGAAAAATAATCTGATTATCCTATCATCAAAATTAATTAAAATGAAATCGTAATGAAAAATTATATATACATATCCTCAAAAACAAAATAGTACGCGCACAGCGGGTTTGGATTTTGCTAGTTTATAATAAAAGTGATTTGAAATATATAATTGATTTGAAATATTTTGTAGGTGTAGATTTTGGTTACTTTACGGGTGAGTTCTTTAGGCAAAAGGATTGGTCAATAAATTTCAGAGATATTTAAGGTTAAATCTTTTTTAACCTTTTTTTCAGGCCGTCATTTCTCGAGAACGGCTTCATGTAAGGTAAAAGGTCGTATTATGAGACAATCCACGTTTATCCAGAAAGAAAACTAAACTTTGGAAATAATTATTGCTCATATTATCAAACAAAAATTATATTCATAAGCATAAGTTTTTAATGCTATAAGTATGTAAATTTGTAGGTTGTTTTGAAGCGTATAAGTATGTAAATTTGTAGGTTGTTTTGAAGCGTTTAATATTTAAGAAAAAATAATATAGAATTTGCGCATGAACGTTGTGTAGATAGCACTCGGTTATTTGAATACAAGCAGTAAGAGCACTGATTATTTAGCTTATATATTGTAAGAAAATTAAATGATTCCAAAATATGTTACCTAGCTTATTTAAAAGCTTAAGAACTGTAGATTATAAATAAATAATAAATTATCACAAACTTAATAAATAAATCTCTTATATTTCAAACTGTTTACTCTAATAATGAAGCAATTTTCATTCCTCAGCTTTATTTTAATTTATTAAACCTTGAAAATGGATATAAATCTTAATTGAAAATTATAAAACATGACCTCAAAAGTCTAACATGAGTGATTTTGATTCTTAAGAGAATCCAATCCCACTTATTCGATAACTAATTTATGGGCTGGAAGATTTCATTGTAGGAAATAATTGGGCTTGGTGGACCACATAATTTCATATTTAATATGATTTTTTAATTTACAATAGTTACGATTTGCATGAATTAAATTTTCTATAATAAATAAAATGAAAAAAATAAAATTATAAATAAAGTAAGTGGTTAGCGCGTCCGACACACTTTTGCGGAGGGTCCAGGGTTCGATGTTACAACCGCCGTAAAAAAATTTTTATTTCCTTACTTATTTATTGTATAATAAAATCATATAAATTGTCGGTATACTGTAGAGATATAAAATCATGAAAATTAATATTTTGCTTCCTCATAGAGGAAGCTTTGTAATAGTAAAATTTTAATTTTCTTTAAATTGATCTAGAAACATGAATAAAGGTGTTAGAATTTTGTGTCACATGATTTTAGAAAATGTCTGTATGGATGTGTGTGTGTGTGTGTGTGTGTGTGTGTGTGTGTGTGTGTGTGTGTGTGTGTGTGTGTGTGTGTGTGTGTGTTTGTATGTATGAATACCGCTTTATTTTCGGATCTACGCGGTCGTTTTTAACCGGACGGGTCTCATTTTTTTTTGTTTTTTGATTCCGAATTCGGGAAAAAAATAATTTTGTACGACTAACTGATTCGTTTTTGTTTTATGTCGAATTTTTCATTTTCGAAAAATTTATTTTTGATTTTTTTTAATGATTGGATTTAAATTTTATAATCGGATGGGTAACGTTCGAAAGAGCATAAAAAAACCTATATTACGAAAAAAAAAAAATTCTCTAGCTATCACGGTTATTTTGTTATTAACAAAAACGTGTTTTTTTTTTTAAATGCTTATAACTTCCAAACTAAATGGTCAATTTTTTTGAGAAAAATCATGATAATGAAGATTATGAATAGCTATAATCTGTATAAAATTGAATCCATTCTGTTGATTAGTTTTTGAGAAAAAAATTAAAAAATGAAAAAAACGTGTTTTAGGTGGCGACAATTTACGGGAGTAAAATTGTGTTAATCGCTTCAAAATTCCTTGTAGAGGTAGATTTTTGGTTGCCACCTGCACCTTTCTTTGGGATAGATCATTGGTTCATAAATTTCAGAGATTTTTGAGGTTAAAATTTTTGTAACCTCTTTTTCGAAGCGTAATTTCTCGAGAACGGCTGTATGTATCAGAATGGGATAGGTAGCATTTAATAGTACATTACGATACGTGTGCCTTAAGTAGCCCATTATTGCACGGCCTGAAGTTAGGGCCCGAGCGCAGCGAGGGTCCTATCACGCCGTCTAATGGGCTACTTAAGACTCTAGTATCGTACAATATTTTATAGCACAGCCTAACCTAAGCCCGCTGTCACGCCTATCCGTGCGCTAAGCAGTTCTTTTTTGCACCGTGAGGTTAGCGCACGAGCGTAGCGAGTGCGATATGCACGGTGCAATAATGGGCTACTTATCGCACGGATAGGCGTGACTTAAGTGCGGGCTTAGGTCACACTGTGCTATAAAAGGGAATTAAAATACCTATATTTTCTAAACAAAAAAACAGTATCTAGTTATCACGGTTCTTTGGTTATTAACAAAAACGTAAAACATGAAAAATGAAAAAAATGAGTTTTGTATATCCAACGATTCCGGAGGAAAAATTGTCGTAATTTCTTCATAATTACTTGTGGAGGTAGATTTTGGATAGCTCTTGGTCGAGTTCTTTGGACAAAATAATTGGTCCATAAATTTCAGAGATATTTGAGGTTAAAATTTTTTAAACTTTTTTTTAAATCGTAATTTCTCGAAAACGGTTCTATGAATCAGCTACAGATTTCTAGACAATTTTGTATGTGATATAGATATTATGTATGTGAATTTTCATCAAGATCGTACGATTACTTTTTGATATTCAAAATTTTCATATTTTACAAAGTTATTTATTTGTCGCCTGATAACTAGAGAAAACTTGTTTTAATTTTTTTTTTAATTTGGCGGAGATGTAGAGTGTATATTATTTATTATATGCGTTTTTAGAGTAAAAGAATTCGTTTATGAATTTCAGAGATATTCGAGGTAAAAACTGAGTTAGCCTTCTTTTCAAATCGTAATTTTTTGGATATATCTATACTAGAAAATGGAAATAACACGTGCTATGCGTGCGTGTTGTTCACTTGCTTTTGTTTTTTATTGAGGGTAATTTACAGCGCGATCAAGTTTTAACCACTTATTATACTCATTGGAGAATATATTTGGTTGAAATTTCAAAAGATTATCTTTATTTTTTACTCAAAATATCGAAATTTTTTGTATAGAATATTGATTGGGAAAAAATTTGTATTTTACTTGCAGAATATGCCAGTATTTTTGGTGTAACCTTTTTGGAAAGTCTCTTGACTGATTGACTTGATTGGTGACTTTATAATAAACATTCATATTAGGCCAGGCGGTGGACATTTTGAGTGGACATTTCGACCCACAGGCTATTTTATTTTTGGTTTCGGTTCGTTTCAGCATCCTGAATAAGATCCTTGTTATCCGCAGTGTCAAAACCGTGTGCAATTTTTGTTATTTAACAAAAACGGAGCGATTTTGGCACTTTTTTTGGTTTTTTCACTTTAGCTCGGTTCTGGTTCATTTTAGCGAAAAATTGTCTGTATGAAAATTGTTCCTTATTAAATTTGCTACTTATTGTGTTATTAATTTTACGATTTTTCTATAAATTCAACTGGTATTAATTAGAGTAAAACAATGTTATTTTAGGTTCAAATTTAAAAACAAAATACGCTGAATTTATACGTTAGAAAACATTTAACTATATAATTCAGTAATGATTATTGGGATACTAATAGAAATAGAAGAATACATTAGGTATAGAAATATGTTAAAATTTATTTACAATACATTCATACATAATTATATTGGCAACAAAAATATTCACAGAGAATATTCAAACTTTCACATAGTAATTTATTTATACTATTTACAAAGTACAAAAATAGGCTTTGGTTCACTAACTAATAAACACTTTATACCTGAAATATAATTTTATTTTAATCTTAGCAGAGGCATGTAATATTCTACAGTCTGCCCTGCGGGAGACCTACCTAATCTTCTCGAGCAGATCGGTTTTCGAAAATGGGTAAGAATCTGGAAGAAAAGGGAGGGGGAAAAGAACTATCTCTCCATCGCTTTCATAAAAGCATGGAAGTGTAGAATCTTGCCGCTACTCGACGAGGTGTTTAGTCGTGTTGGAAAAGCCATACGGTGAACATAGTTTCTTGTTGCATTTTGTATTGATCAACAAAATTCTCTTCCACAAACCTCAGCCAGTATCTAATCTTATTCTTTGTACGGTGAAGATAGTTACTTGTTTAGTTCAGCAAATTCTGCAAAGATGGGTGTTTTCTGGTCATCCAACTCTATGCTCGCTGCAGTGAGAACTACTGTAGAATCTGAAGTAAGTAAACATTACAATTTAATTATCGAAAATTTATTTTATTTAAATCAGACTAACTCAAGTTTTTCAAATTTTGTGTAACTTCGTCATACGTAATTGGTTTTTAATCGGTTTAAATAAAGTTACATCATATTAAACGTTATTTTATTGACAAATATTTTTGTAAAAGCATTGGAGATCGTCGATATCTTAAGGGGATACGATACCCACGCCATTACTAAAAATTGGGTTCCCGTTTCTCTCATTCAATTTTTTTTTAATTTTAAGGAAAACACTGATACGTTATAGTTCTTTATTGAACTTAAAACGTGTCAAAGAGTTCTTTTCAAAAAGTTTAAAATTGAAGGAGAAAAACGGGAACCCAGAATTGAGTAATAGTGGGGGTATCATATCACCTTAACGAAATGAATTCATTTTAACTACAACAAAACAAAAGCAATTTTTTTTAAAGCTGAATTGTTAGGTTTTGAAATGTTTCTCCTAAATTATACTTTTTATACTTTATATGATATTATATTCAATATTAATAGAATATTAATTAAATCTTTTATTTAAATTATTACTCAGACTGGAGAAAAACAGAGACAGATCGACCAGCAGCCAGATTTGCAAGCACACCCTCAGCACAACACCCAGACGGAGAGGTCAGTTTCAGAGTCGTTGCCTCTACAGGCCAGCAGCGAGAACGACAGCATCATCGAGGAGCTGTACACCTGTCCAATTTGTCTGGAATTGATGTATCCATATATCCTGCAGTGTGATTTCGGGCACGCGGTCTGCGGGAGTTGCGCGGAGAAACTGCGAAACTGTGCCTTCTGCCGCAATGAAGCGCCCTACTGGCGCAATACCCTCATGGAGGAGGCCGCCAAGCATTTGCGCTGGCCTTGCCGCAACGACTGGCGGGGCTGCCAGGAGATCGTCCTTGCGTCAGAGTGGCGCAAACATCTTAACAGCTGCTTATACGAACCACCATCAATGAGCAAGGAGGAGACGTTGTTCATCAATTATCAAGCGCGGATGCATCTGGGCATCCCATTCGAGACGGAGACGTGGCTGCAACGTCGCGAATGGGATGATCCTGATGAACCTTTCAGTCTCAGTTAAAGTCAACGCTTTTATGACAAAATTTAGGTATTTGTTATATTTCAGGTATAAAGTGTTTATTAGTTAGTGAACAAAAGCCTATTTTTGTACTTTGTAAATAGTGTAAATAAATTACTATGTGAAAGTTGCAATATTCTCCGTGAATATTTTTGTTGCCAATATAATTATGTATGAATGTATTGTAAATAAATTTTAACATATTTCTATACCTAGTGTATTCTTCTATTTTTATTAGTATCCCAATAATCATTACTAAATTATATAGTTAAATGTTTTCTAACCTATAAATTCAGCGTATTTTGTTTTTAAATTTGAACCTAAAATAACATTGTTTTACTCTAATTAATACCAGTTGAATTTATAGAAAATTCGTAAAATTAATAACACAATAAGTTTGATAACGAAAGCGATTTTATAAATATTTTATATTTCATAATTAAGGCGTTTAATTTAATTAAAAACTTGCAATGATGAATATTTAGCAATACATTTACGGAAATTAAGGACGTACGAAAAAAAATTAAGGAGGTGTTTTCGACTTTTAGACGTCGCGTCTAAAAAGGTGACCGCGTAAAAAAGTCGATAAAATCCATAAAAATCAAAATTTCTTAATTTTTCAAAATGGATATTAAAGTTGAAGAGTTTCTTTATACGAACAATTTTTCCTCACTATGAGAAACGATTTTTGTAGACGTGGCGCAATTTGCAATTAAGAACAAAAAAAAAAAATTCGACCTTCAATAACATCGCCAATATTCAATTTACAGTTTTGGACTTTGGCGTACACTTTTGCATTGACACAAGCTCTTTGTAAATAAATTTTCAAGTCCATTCGTTGTTTCTTTCAAAAGTTATTTAATAATGAAAAAAATGGCATTTTTCAACTTTAGCGGTCATTTGTAAATAAACTATTAAAGTTAGAAACTTCGTTCAGGTCTACTTTTGTAGCAAATTTAATAAGGAACAATTTTCATACAGACAATTTTTCGCTAAAACGAACCAGAACCGAGCTAAAGTGAAAAAACCAAAAAAAGTGCCAAAATCGCTCCGTTTTTGTTAAATAACAAAAATTGCACACGGTTTTGACACTGCGGATAACAAGGATCTTATTCAGGATGCTGAAACGAACCGAAACCAAAAATAAAATAGCCTGTGGGTCGAAATGTCCACTCAAAATGTCCACCGCCTGGCCTAATATGAATGTTTATTATAAAGTCACCAATCAAGTCAATCAGTCAAGAGACTTTCCAAAAAGGTTACAACAAAAATACTGGCATATTCTGCAAGTAAAATGCAAACTTTTTCCCAATCAATATTCTATACAAAAAATTTCGATATTTTGAGTAAAAAATAAAGATAATCTTTTGAAATTTCAACCAAATATATTCTCCAATGAGTATAATAAGTGGTTAAAACTTGATCGCGCTGTAAATTACCCTCAATAAAAAACAAAAGCAAGTGAACAACACGCACGCATAGCACGTGTTATTTCCATTTTCTAGTATAGATATATCCAAAAAATTACGATTTGAAAAGAAGGCTAACTCAGTTTTTACCTCGAATATCTCTGAAATTCATAAACGAATTCTTTTACTCTAAAAACGCATATAATAAATAATATACACTCTACAACTCCGCCAAATTAAAAAAAAAATTAAAACAAGTTTTCTCTAGTTATCAGGCGACAAATAAATAACTTTGTAAAATATGAAAATTTTGAATATCAAAAAGTAATTGTACGATCTTGATGAAAATTCACATACATAATATCTATATCACATACAAAATTGTCTAGAAATCTGTAGCTGATTCATAGAACCGTTTTCGAGAAATTACGATTTAAAAAAAAGTTTAAAAAATTTTAACCTCAAATATCTCTGAAATTTATGGACCAATTATTTTGTCCAAAGAACTCGACCAAGAGCTATCCAAAATCTACCTCCACAAGTAATTATGAAGAAATTACGACAATTTTCCCTCCGGAATCGTTGGACATACAAAACTTATTTTTTTCATTTTTCATGTTTTACGTTTTTGTTAATAACCAAAGAACCTTGATAACTAGACACTGTTTTTTTGTTTAGAAAATATAGGTATTTTAATTCTCTTTTATAGCACAGTGTGACCTAAGCCCGCACTTAAGTCACGCCTATCCGTGCGATAAGTAGCCCATTATTGCACCGTGCATATCGCACTCGCTACGCTCGTGCGCTAACCTCACGGTGCAACAAAGAACTGCTTAGCGCACGGATAGGCGTGACAGCGGGCTTAGGTTAGGCTGTGCTATAAAATATTGTACGATACTAGAGTCTTAAGTAGCCCATTAGACGGCGTGAAGTTAGGGCCCGAGCGCAGCGAGGGTCCTATCACGCCGTGCAATAATGGGCTACTTAAGGCACACGTATCGTAATGTACTATTAAATGCTACCTATCCCATTCTGATACATACAACCGTTCTCGAGAAATTACGATTCGAAAAAGAGGTTACAAAAATTTTAAGCTAAAAAATCTCTGAAATTTATGAACCAATGATCTATCCCAAAGAAAGGTGTAGGTGGCAACCAAAAATCTACCTCTACAAGGAATTTTGAAGCGATTAACACAATTTTACTCCCGTAAATTGTCGCCACCTAAAACACGTTTTTTTCATTTTTTAATTTTTTTCTCAAAAACTGATCAACAGAATGAATTCAATTTTATACAGATTATAGCTATTCATAATCTCCATTATCATGATTTTTCTCAAAAAAATTGACCATTTAGTTTGGGAGTTATAAGCATTTAAAAAAAAAACACGTTTTTGTTAATAACAAAATAACCGTGATAGCTAGAGAATTTTTTTTTTTTCGTAATATAGCTTTTTTTATGCTCTTTCGAACGTTACCCATCCGATTATAAAATTTAAATCCAATCATTAAAAAAAATCAAAAATAAATTTTTCGAAAATGAAAAATTCGACATAAAACAAAAACGAATCAGTTAGTCGTACAAAATTATTTTTTTCCCGAATTCGGAATCAAAAAACAAAAAAAAATGAGACCCGTGCGGTTAAAAACGACCGCGTAGATCCGAAAATAAAGCGGTATACATACATACAAACACACACACACACACACACACACACACACACACACACACACATACACACACACACACACACACACACGCATTCATACTGACATTTTCTAAAATCATGTGACACAAAATTCTAACACCTTTATTCATGTTTCTAGATCAATTTAAAGAAAATTAAAATTTTACTATCCCGGTCAAAAATATCTAGTTGGGAAATCCAACTGGATTTTCCAAGAGGGAAATCCAGCTGGGGAAGAGTGGATTCCAGCTGGATTTTGGTGGATTTCCCGTCGGATTCCCAGTTGATGATACCAAATATTCCCACCCATTTTTAACTGGATATTTAAGTGGATTCCCACCTAGATATAACAGGATTCCTATGCATTATTAACTGGATTTCCATTGAATAGAAAAGCGAAAGTTAGATGGATTCCCATCTATATTAAACTGGATTTTTACATGGATTTCCGCCGTCACGCTGGGATTCCCATTTATTATTAAGTAGAATTTTGAGTGGATTCCCATTTAATAGAAATGCGAAAGTTAGGTGGATTCCCACCAATATTTAACTGGATTTTTACATGGATTTCCGCCTTCGCCCAGGAATTCCCATTTATTATAAGTGGATTTCCATTTAATCCAGTTAAAAATGGGTGGGAATATTTGATATCATCAACTGGGAATCCGACTGGAAATCCACCAAAATCCAGCTGGAATCCACTCTTCCCCAGCTGGATTTCCCTCTTGGAAAATCCAGTTGGATTTCCCAACTGGATATTTTTGACCGGGATTACAAAGCTTCCTCTATGAGGAAGCAAAATATTAATTTTCATGATTTTATATCTCTACAGGATACCGACAATTTATATGATTTTATTATACAATAAATAAGTAAGGAAATAAAAATTTTTTTACGGCGGTTGTAACATCGAACCCTGGACCCTCCGCAAAAGTGTGTCGGACGCGCTAACCACTTACCCACGTGAGCTTCTTGAATACGTAATTTTGGAACTTAAATTGCCTATCTCACACACAAAATTGTCTATAAATTTCAAGCTAATAAGGTAAACGGTCGTATTATGAGACACATTTCGGGGGGAAATGGGACATTTTTAATGCTTTTGAGTAAAGTATAGCTTTAAAGGCCAAACTTTTTGTAGTACATAGTTACTGCATTCTTTATAAAGTAAATAAAAACTTTTGAAAGTCAAATTAAGCTAAAAATATAATAAATTTGAGGAAAAAGTGGTATAGTCTTAATGCCCATATTTATGGGACAGAGTTCAAGCGTATGTCCCACTGTGTCATAAAATTTGTCCCTATTATGAGACTCTTTGATACTCTATTTACTGAAAAAAAACTCTTTTATTTCAAACTTTCTACACAATAATCTTTATTCCTCAGCATTACTGTGGTCAATCACAGATAGAAACATAATATAAACCTTGATTAGAACCTTAATTAAAAATCATAAAACGTAACCTCAAAAGTCTAACCTGACTGATTTTGATTCCTCCGAATAAGAGATTCCAAATCCAGTTGTTCGATAACTGATTTATGGGTTGGAAGACTTCATTGTAGGAAATAATTGAACTCGGTGGATCACACAATTTCATTTGACATGATTTTATTTATTTTACTTTATTTATAATTTTATTTTTTTCATTTTATTTATTATAGAAAATTTAATTCATGCAAATTGTAACTATTGTAAATTAAAAAATCATATTAAATATGAAATTATGTGGTCCACCAAGCCCAATTATTTCCTACAATGAAATCTTCCAGCCCATAAATTAGTTATCGAATAACTGGGATTGGAATCTCTTAAGAATCAAAATCACTCATGTTAGACTTTTGAGGTCATGTTTTATAATTTTCAATTAAGATTTATATCCATTTTCAAGGTTTAATAAATTAAAATAAAGCTGAGGAATGAAAATTGCTTCATTATTAGAGTAAACAGTTTGAAATATAAGAGATTTATTTATTAAGTTTGTGATAATTTATTATTTATTTATAATCTACAGTTCTTAAGCTTTTAAATAAGCTAGGTAACATATTTTGGAATCATTTAATTTTCTTACAATATATAAGCTAAATAATCAGTGCTCTTACTGCTTGTATTCAAATAACCGAGTGCTATCTACACAAGGTTCATGCGCAAATTCTATATTATTTTTTCTTAAATATTAAACGCTTCAAAACAACCTACAAATTTACATACTTATAGCATTAAAAACGTATGCTTATGAATATACGCTGTTTCGAATGCTACACATTAGATTAAAATATCTCGATTCTATCATTGAAAAAAAGCCAAAAACAATTTTGAGAAAATCAAAAATTCGAAATAAAACAAAAACGAATCGGCCCAATAAGAAAACGGATTTTTGACCCCCCATCACACAAAAAAAAACAAAAAGAATGAGACCTGTCCGGTTAAAATCGATCGAGTAGAAGCTGAGATCCAGGCGTATACACAGACACACACACACACACACACACACACACACACACACACACACACACACACACACACACACACATCCATACCGACATTTTTAAAAAATCATGTATTTTGGTTCCTAACACCTCGAATATCAATTATAACATGTTTTTACAACAACTTAAAAAATTACTATCACAAAGCTTCCTCTAGGAGGAAGCAATAATTTTTGTTTGATAATATGAGCAATAATTATTTCCAAAATTTAGTTTTCTTTCTGGATAAACGTTGACATTGTCTCATAATACGACCTTTTACCTTACATCGAGCCGTTCTCGAGAAATGACGATCTGAAAAAAAGGTTAAAACAGATTTAACCTTAAATATCTCTGAAATTTATTGACCAACCTTTTTGCCTAAAGAACTCACCCGTAAGGTAACCAAAATCTACACCTACAAAATATTTCAAATCGATTATATATTTCAAATCACTTTTATTATAAACCAGCAAAATCCAAACCCGCTGCGCGCGTACTATTTTGTTTTTGAGGTTATGTATATATAATTTTTCATTACGATTTCATTTTAATTAATTTTAATAATAGGATAATCAGATTATTTTTCAAAACATAAAAAATACATCTTTTTATTTAAATTTGATTTAATTATTTAGTTTTAAATAGTTAAGAATAAAAATTCAATTTCAAAAATTTAAATGTAGCAGAAGTAGCCAATTTTCGCGCCTATTCCTCACATACCAATCAAAAAAATCCATCTTTAAATACTTCACAACATCCGGCCATCGTTTTTTTAAGAGTAGATTATTTTTTTTCTCAAAAAGTAATCGATAAAAAAAACATAAAAATTCCTTTTTAGCCACAAAAAAATGGTCATATCAATATCTTTTTTTAATTTCGAAAGATAACCTATTTACAAAAAATTACGTTTTCATTAATAATTTATGACTAAATATAGCTATCGGCATTTTTTTTAAATTGTAGAGAATCTTATCCTGGATACAGTGAATTCATAATATATAAACAATATTAGTTCTAAATATTAAAAAAATTAAAAATTAAAATTTGTAAAATTAATGAATTGCTATAAAACAAAACAAAAAATCAATTTTGACTAAAATAGAATATTGACCTCAACTATTTAAGCAAAGTCGAAAAAAATAAGTCCTGTCTGGTTATAATCAGTCGAGTATTGAGATATTAGCGTATGCGGACACACACACACACACACACACACACACACACACACACACGCACGCACGCGCGCACGCACGCACGCACGCACGCACACTCCAACCACTCTTTTTGTCTCGAAAATATTTTTAACCGTTCCAAAGCTTTCTCTATGAATATATGAGATATTAGCAGAAAATTTGTTATTGTTACATCTTTTGTTAATTTTGAAATAATCTGTAAATGAAAAATTATGTTTTCTTAAATGCTTTAACTATGCGCGCTTCGTCAGCCTCTGTTATCGCAAATCAAATTACGAATAGGGAAGTCACTTTTCATCTCATCGTTTGGCGATTTGAAACTAAGGAGTAAATATACTTAAAATTCATTTTTTTTTGTTAATTATAGAGAATTTCATACTGCGTTTTATCCATCATTAATATATATAGAAGCACCATATTAAATTAAAGTTTGTAAAAAATGAAAAGTTCTTTTTTAATAAAACTGAAAAAACAATATAAAAAGAGAATAACCTCGAAAGTAAATAAAATTGTTGTTTAAAGATCTTAAACGGATAAGAAAATTTGTACTACCCCTAGCAGAAATATTTTTGTTAGAAAAAATTAAAAACTTTTAGTATGAGTTATAAACTGTTAAAAAATGTTATAAAATGTAGGATTTTGGACGTTAGTAATTGTTTATAACTGTTTGTAACAGTTTTCAAAAGTTTGTAATAGTTATAATAATAGTTTAATTTTTTACAAATTATTAATTAATAATTATTACTATTGTTAATTAGTTAATAATAGTTTAATTTATTATCTATTATTAATTCTTCTTAAATATCATTCAAAATATCATTCATAAATATAATTCCCAAATATCATTCGTTTAATTAATTAAGAATAGTTAATTTATTATTATATTATTATTAGTTAATAATTGTTTAATTAATTACAAATTACTAATTCATTTTAAATATCATTCAAAATTATTTGAAACTGTTTCAAACTATTTAAATCTCCTAAAACTATTTGAAAATGTGTCCAAAATCCTACATTTTGTAACATTTATAAACAGTTTTAAATAGTTACAAACATATTTAAGTAGTTTTTAACAGTTATTAACTGTTATTAACATTTATAATTTACGACAGGGACATTACGTACACACACGCGCGAGCGAACATATAAAAAAAAATAGCTTATTTCGATCCCAAATTACTGAAAACATGTGTCTATCAAGTTTTCTCCAAAAAAAATTCTCTTCGACTCACAACATGAAAATGAATTCCAACGTTCCGAATACGTCCAAAAATAGGTATTTTCTATAATTTAATACCAATTTTTTAATAATGATACCTTTTTTTGTTTCTGAGATATAACTTATTTACAAAAGATTATGTTTTATGAATATCAGAAGATCAAATATACGTAGAAAAAATTTATGGTTCTAAATGTAGAGAATTGTATTAAAAATTCACGGTAAATAAAAGAAAACTTCGGAAATAATGCTATACTATCACAAAGTTTCTTAAGGAAAAAAAAATTCTATTATTATTGTTATTATTATTATAACTTTTAATTATCAAGAAATTTTTAAAACATATAAAATTTTTTCATCTATTTATGGTTAGGATTACATTGTCAATAATTTTTACATAAACATTTTTATGGGGAATATTTGTTTATATTAAAAATTAATATAATAGGGATATGTTAACCTATGAAAACTGAGAAGTTATTACGAGAGAAAAAGTGACTATTTTTCACATATTTTACCTGAACATGTCTTGTAACGGACACAACGCCGTACATTATAAGGTCTAGTTATCAAAGTATAAGATCGGAAGGAATTCTGTTTACCGACGCAATTCCCGTGATGGCCCAAAGTGACAAAACGGTACTCGATACGCCATCTCGACCTAAGGATGGTAACTCACTACAAAGTACTCAGATGAGTGTTTTAGCGCTAACGGTCATGGCGGGAAATTCAAATCCCGAACCTTTATTTGTTATTAACAAATGAATGTCGCATGCACAATTAATAACAAATATCCAAGTGAATAAAATGTAAATTATGCTGTCATATTCCATTCATGACTATCTTGTCCTATCAAATTATCTACCCACCAAATTGAATTTCGCGCCCCCGAATTACAGGTGGCAGATAAGTTTCCAGGAAATTGGTGATGAGATAATTACCTAACATCCACGTGTTATCTGACGAAACTAGACAGAGAGGGCATGATGGGTGATGGTATGAGTGCGAGTGAGACGGAATCTAATAATCAACTTACTTAACAAATTTTAAGGAATACCGATTGGAAAAAAACAAACCAAATATATATTCCAGCTAAGTCGATCATCGCCAATCCACCTCTTGTGTTGTTTTATGTTAATGTATACTTTTCTTTCCAGGATAAATGCATTAACTAACTGAACTAAAAATTTACTTATTTATCAATTGTTTATTAAACATGGATGATAAAACCAACTAACAAAAGGATGAAAAAGCGTTTTATCATACTTTCATGGCATGACATAAGTTGTGTGTCCACATTTTTGCATGTTAAAAAGGAATGTTTCAGATAAAGGTCAGCGGAATTATCTGAAGGACAATCGAGGCCAATTAGGTTCCAAGAATCTTAGGAAGGTTGCGCGATCTCAGCCCTACCATATATGCAAATAGGGTGATTGCGCACACTCCTGAGCGAGCAGTTAGATAATCGATCATCTACAAATCATGGTATAAATGGGGGCGAGACGCCGAGCGAGGCCTATTCTGCTTCCAGTCTCCAGCTCCAGCTCTAACTGAGTTCTCCAGTCACGGACGACAAGCAAGGTAAAGGCGAATTAAGGGCTCAGGTCGGTGATTACTCCTACAGGATAAAGCCGACCAAGTCGAGTTGATTCACCCGACTCGGCGCTCCCCGTACTCGTGTAAGTGATAGTGACATAAAGCCAGGGCGGTGTAAACCCCCTCCCGGCCCCTGGGTAGGTGACCACCAGATCATCTCCTTGTGTGGGTAGCGTCGCCCCTAGTCACTTAGACGGCACGTGCGCACGAGGATCGGAAGGACTATTGCGACCAACGTTCGCGCGATATAATTTAGATGCATAGATTGCTTAATATAATTTGATTTTTATATATATATATATATATACACACACACACACACACACACACACACACACACACACACACACACACGCGCGCGCACGCACGCACGTGTATTTGTTTTTCTTTCCTCTTATATAACCCGAGTATTTATGATTCTATTAGATTCATCGGATAGACAATTATACTGTTTTCTTGCTTCACACTTATGCCGTTGTATACATTGTAACACGGATACATTCTTTTTGCTTTATTATTTATCTTTTGCAGCATATTATTCCTATTTTGTTATTTTTTTTGTATAATTTCCTTTTACGTATGAATAAGTGAAGTTTTTACTTTTTTCAATAGTGATTATAACAATAATATACTTAATAAATGACCGCTCTTGCTTGTATACACACATAAGATTCTACGCAATTGTATGAAAAAGCTTGCTGAGGTATGTGGTCTCCGTATGCCTTAATGCTATCAATGTAAGCTTATTGATAAAATGATGCTGTATTAACCAATTTATTATTACAAAGGGTTTCCATCATTAAGATTGCATTTGTTATATGATCCGCATCAAAAGTTAGTACATCACTCAAAATATTAATAATTTATTATGAACTTTTTGTTTCTTAGTTTTTAATTTGACAGCTATATCAAAGTAGTCCAAACATACAATTCAACCCCTCATTTAGTCTGAAATCGCTAATTTGAGAGTAGTTGAACTCAACTTCGATTCGCAGTCAGTTGCGAATTTGAAATATACGAAGAAAGGCTTAGTTAAGTAGCAGTGCAAACCACAGAAAAGCAGCAATTAGGGGAATGGTTAACAGAAATTCGGACCGCTTATTCGCTCAAAAACTCAAGTGAATCTACAGTACTTCAACTCAACTCCGATTCGCCGTCAGTTGCGAATTTGAAATATACGAAGAAAGGCTTGGTTAAGTAGCAGTACAACCACAACAAAGCAGCAATTAAGGGAATCATTAACCGACATTCCGACCTCTTATTCGCTTAAAAACTCAAGAGACGCCCGTACAGCATCAGTTATTATTCTCTCGCCATGACGAATACTCGAATACTCGAGAGTAAATACTGCCATACTTTACAGCATAAAGTTAACTTTTGATGTGAGCTAGTGATAGCGGTGAGCATTCGAGGAGAGATGAAATAAGTATTTAGGAAAATAAGAATTGAGGCGAACACAGAATTTAAGTGACCAAATTATATGCGGTATTCAAATGGTAGAGCTGAAAAGAATGATTAAATAAAAGAAAATATACGAGAATAAAATAAGACTAAAATTAGAAAAAAAATAGTTAAAACGCGTGTTCTCTTTACCGCGCAAGATTCTCAGCTCGAGTCAGATGCCCAGGATGCCCTCTTTCCCTGTGGGCGATTATGCCACCCCTTTTTGCACGGAGTCAGGCGCCCTCAAAGCAATTCAGGCTAGGTGAGCTCCTCTCGGTGGAGAAACTGGCGCGACTCCAGAGAGTCTTATAGGAGGAGGTACGTCTCCTTCGCGTAGCACTCACTGATTGCTCGCTCTCCTCTCCGCAAGTCCGAGGGTGTGGCCAGTCGAGAAGACAGCGACGCCGAGCTTCCCCGAAGCTCTCGAGGCATGCCGATGCTCCGCTCTACGGAGAAAAAGGTCAGACTCGACTATTTCTTGGATTTTAATTAGTTTGAAAGAAAACAAATTACGTCGCAATTTTTGCGGACTTCAATTTGTAGTAAAAATCTAATGCATGCATCTGTGAAAACTAATTAAAAGCCATCACTTTCGCGATGAACATTTTTCGCTACAAGGAATATTTTACAATGCAATAAACTTAAAATAGTTAAAACATTAGAAATAGATTTTCGACTGTTACTTGACACGATTTGATTTCATAAATTAAATTTTTAGTATTTGAGGTTTTACAATTTTTCTAAGGTGAAAATATAAGGTTGTTCCGAGGAGTACTACTATGCCTTATATACGTAAAAACGAATACACACACACACACGCACACACACACGCGCACACACACACACGCACGCACACTAGGGGGTACCCCCCTACTCGCTCCGCTCGTCAGCCCCTCACCTTTGTCCAAAAATAAGTAATATTTTTGGTTTCAAGGCGAGTTGTAATAGATATTTTCATATGTTATATGAATTTAAACATTCAACGTAACGCTTAAGAGAAGCTTTCAATTCTTCTTTTTTTTATTGAAACGAAAGAAGTTTCCAACGTCACCTTGCGGTACTATTAACAGACGCGTCGCATTTTTATTTAAAGTGGTATCCTTCGCCAATAGCCCTACATAACCACTTCTCCTATTAAAATATATTACAAATAATCGCTTAAGCAATAGCTTAAAGGAATTCTCTCGATTTTGAATAAGAAAGTAGATTTTAATAAAATTTGAAGGACTGGTTAGTATAACTCTTAAAATAACTCAGTTAAATTTTTCGATCTAAAAGGTACCTAGGAAGCAAGATATTAATGTTTTCGTTTATAAAGTAATTTAACCTGGAGTCTTATGGGAATTCGCACAAATTTACGTATTTTGCAGAGCATTAAAAGTTGATTGTAATGAAAAAATTTTCATCCAAAGATAAGCATGCGACAAACGATTATTGCTCTTAAATAGTATCATTGCATACCTCTATGTATTAAAAAAAATTTAGTGAATTAAAAAACAGTACATTTAACCTCAAGAAATAAGTTAAATAAGCTTCCTTACGAAACTTGTTATTGATCATTCAGACGAATAGAATTGTTTTGTTTGGATGTATAATTATTAATTAGTTAACCAGTATTTGTAAGACTTTCTTGAACAACATTTACTTTGTAAATTAACAAATAGATCAATGGCCCTAGTTTGGTATCGAGAGAATTCCCTTAATGTTGAAACAAAGCACATATATTTTTCGCTGATCGTTATAACCGATAATGGTAATGTTATAGACTTAAAGGAAATCTTATTTTAAGGAGGAGCTTTAAATTAAAGAGGGGTTGCATAGTATAATGTATTATACTTAGATTGGATTTATATTTTAAGGAGGAGCTACAAAATTAATAAGGGACTGCACAGCAGTTTTGAGTGGACATTTCGACCCACAGGCTATTTTATTTTTGGTTTCGGTTCGTTTCAGCATCCTGAATAAGATCCTTGTTATCCGCAGTGTCAAAACCGTGTGCAATTTTTGTTATTTAACAAAAACGGAGCGATTTTGGCACTTTTTTTGGTTTTTTCACTTTAGCTCGGTTCTGGTTCGTTTTAGCGAAAAATTGTCGGTATGAAAATTGTTCCTTATTAAATTTGCTACAAAAGTAGACCTGAACGAAATTTCTAACTTTAATAGTTTATTTACAAATGACCGCTAAAGTTGAAAAATGCCATTTTTTTCATTATTAAATAACTTTTGAAAAAAACAACGAATGGACTTGAAAATTTATTTACAAAGAGCTTGTATCAATGCAAAAGTGTACGCCAAAGTCCAAAACTGTAAATTGAATATTGGCGATGTTATTGAAGGTCGAATTTTTTTTTTTGTTCTTAATTGCAAATTGCGCCACGTCTACAAAAATCGTTTCTCATAGTGAGGAAAAATTGTTCGTATAAAGAAACTCTTCAACTTTAATATCCATTTTGAAAAATTAAGAAATTTTGATTTTTATGGATTTTATCGACTTTTTTACGCGGTCACCTTTTTAGACGCGACGTCTAAAAGTCGAAAATAGTCCTTAATTTTTTTTCGTACGTCCTTAATTTCCGTAAATGTATTGCTAAATATTCATCATTGCAAGTTTTTAAATTAAATTAAACGCCTTAATTATGAAATATAAAATATTTATAAAATCGCTTTCGTTATCAAACTTATTGTGTTATTAATTTTACGATTTTTCTATAAATTCAACTGGTATTAATTAGAGTAAAACAATGTTAATTTAGGTTCAAATTTAAAAACAAAATACGCTGAATTTATACGTTAGAAAACATTTAACTATATAATTTAGTAACGATTATTGGGATACTTATAGAAATAGAAGAATACAATAGGTATAGAAATATGTTAAAATTTATTTACAATACATTCATACATAATTATATTGGCAACAAAAATATTCACGGAGAATATTCAAACTTTCACATAGTAATTTATTTATACTATTTACAAAGTACAAAAATAGGCTTTGGTTCACTAACTAATAAACACTTTATACCTGAAATATAATTTTATTTTAATCTTAGCAGAGGCATTTAATATTCTACAGTCTGCCCTGCGGGAGACCTACCTAATCTTCTCGAGCAGATCGGTTTTCGAAAATGGGTAAGAATCTGGAAGAAAAGGGAGGGGGAAAAGTACTCTCTCTCCACCGCTTGCATAAAAGCATGGAAGTGTAGAATCTTGCCGCTACTCGACGAGGTGTTTAGTCGTGTTGGAAAAGCCATACGGTGAACATAGTTTCTTATTGCATTTTGTATTGATCAACAAAATTCTCTTCCACAAACCTCAGCCAGTATCTAATCTTATTCTTCGTACGGTGAAGATAGTTACTTCTTTAGTTCAACAAATTCTGCAAAGATGGGTGTCTTCTGGTCGTCCAACTCCATGCTCGCTGCAGTGAGAACTACTGTAGAATCTGAAGTAAGTAAACATTACAATTTAATTATATAAAATTAATTTTTTTAAACCAGACTAACTCAAGTTTTTCAAATTTTGTGTAACTTCGACATACGTAATTGCTTTTTAATCGGTTTAAATAAAGTTAGATCATATTAAACGTTATTTTATTGACAAATATTTTTGTAAAAGCATTGGAGATCGTCGATATCTTAAGGTGATACGATACCCACGCCATTACTCAAAATTGGGTTCGCGTTTCTCTCATTCAATTTTTTTTTAATTTTAAGGAAAAAACTGATACGTTATAGTTCTTTATTGAACTTAAAACGTGTCAAAGAGTTTTTTTCAAAAAGTTTAAAATTGAAGGAGAAAAACGGGAACCCAGAATTGAGTAATAGTGAGGGTATCATATCACCTTAACGAAATGAATTCATTTTAACTACAACAAAACAAAAGCAATTTTTTTTTAAAGCTGAATTGTTAGGTTTTGAAATGTTTCTCCTAAATTATACTTTTTATATTTTATATGATATTATATTCAATATTAACAGAATATTAATTAAATCTTTTATTTAAATTATTACTCAGACTGGAGAAAAACAGAGACAGATCGACCAGCAGCCAGATTTGCAAGCACACCCTCAGCACAACACCCAGACGGAGAGGTCAGTTTCAGAGTCGTTGCCTCTACAGGCCAGCAGCGAGAACGACAGCATCATCGAGGAGCTGTACACCTGTCCAATTTGTCTGGAATTGATGTATCCATATATCCTGCAGTGTGATTTCGGGCACGCGGTCTGCGGGAGTTGCGCGGAGAAACTGCGAAACTGTGCCTTCTGCCGCAATGAAGCGCCCTACTGGCGCAATACCCTCATGGAGGAGGCCGCCAAGCATTTGCGCTGGCCTTGCCGCAACGACTGGCGGGGCTGCCAGGAGATCGTCCTTGCGTCAGAGTGGCGCAAACATCTTAACAGCTGCTTATACGAACCACCATCAATGAGCAAGGAGGAGACGTTGTTCATAAATTATCAAGCGCGGATGCATCTCGGCATCCCATTCGAGACGGAGACGTGGCTGCAACGTTGCGAATGGGATGATCCTGATGAACCTTTCAGTCTCAGTTAAAGTCAACGCTTTTATGACAAAATTTAGGTATTTGTTATATTTCAGGTATAAAGTGTTTATTAGTTAGTGAACAAAAGCCTATTTTTGTACTTTGTAAATAGTATAAATAAATTACTATGTGAAAGTTGCAATATTCTCCGTGAATATTTTTGTTGCCAATATAATTATGTATGAATGTATTGTAAATAAATTTTAACATATTTCTATACCTATTGTATTCTTCTATTTTTATTAGTATCCCAATAATCATTACTAAATTATATAGTTAAATGTTTTCCAACCTATAAATTCAGCGTATTTTGTTTTTAAATTTGAACCTAAAATAACATTGTTTTACTCTAATTAATACCAGTTGAATTTATAGAAAAATCGTAAAATTAATAACACAAATATATTATAAATATTTTATATTTCATAATTAAGGCGTTTAATTTAATTAAAAACTTGCAATGATGAATATTTAGCAATACATTTACGGAAATTAAGGACGTACGAAAAAAAATTAAGGACGTGTTTTCGACTTTTAGACGTCGCGTCTAAAAAGGTGACCGCGTAAAAAAGTCGATAAAAACCATAAAAATCAAAATTTCTTAATTTTTCAAAATGGATATTAAAGTTGAAGAGCTTCTTTATACTAACAATTTTTCCTCACTATGAGAAACGATTTTTGTAGACGTGGCGCAATTTGCACATAAGAACAAAAAAAAAAATTCGACCTTCAATAACATCGCCAATATTCAATTTACAGTTTTGGGCTTTGCCGAACACTTTTGCATTGACACAAGCTCTTTGTAAATAAATTTTCAAGTCCATTCGTTGTTTTTTTCAAAAGTTATTTAATAATGAAAAAAATGGCATTTTTCAACTTTAGCGGTCATTTGTAAATAAACTATTAAAGTTAGAAATTTCGTTCAGGTCTAGTTTTGTAGCAAATTTAATAAGGAACAATTTTCATACAGACAATTTTTCGCTGAAACGAACCAGAACCGAGCTAAAGTGAAAAAACCAAAAAAAGTGCCAAAATCGCTCCGTTTTTGTTAAATAACAAAAATTGCACACGGTTTTGACACTGCGGATAACAAGGATCTTATTCAGGATGCTGAAACGAACCGAAACCAAAAATAAAATAGCCTGTGGGTCGAAATGTCCACTCAAAACTGCTGTGCAGTCCCTTATTAATTTTGTAGCTCCTCCTTAAAATATAAATCCAATCTAAGTATAATACATTATACTATGCAACCCCTCTTTAATTTAAAGCTCCTCCTTAAAATAAGATTTCCTTTAAGTCTATAACATTACCATTATCGGTTATAACGATCAGCGAAAAATATATGTGCTTTGTTTCAACATTAAGGGAATTCTCTCGATACCAAACTAGGGCCATTGATCTATTTGTTAATTTACAAAGCAAATGTTGTTCAAGAACGTCTTACAAATACTGGTTAACTAATTAATAATTATACATCCAAACAAAACAATTCTATTCGTCTGAATGACCAATAACAAGTTTCGTAAGGAAGCTTATTTAACTTATTTCTTGAGGTTAAATGTACTGTTTTTTAATTCACTAAATTTTTTTTAATACATAGAGGTATGCAATGATACTATTTAAGAGCAATAATCGTTTGTCGCATGCTTATCTTTGGATGAAAATTTTTTCATTACAATCAACTTTTAATGCTCTGCAAAATACGTAAATTTGTGCGAATTCCCATAAGACCCCAGGTTAAATTACTTTATAAACGAAAACATTAATATCTTGCTTCCTAGGTACCTTTTGGTTCGAAAAATTTAACTGAGTTATTTTAAGAGTTATACTAACCAGTCCTTCAAATTTTATTAAAATCTACTTTCTTATTCAAAATCGAGAGAATTCCTTTAAGCTATTCCTTAAACGATTATTTGTAATATATTTTAATAGGAGAAGTGGTTATGTAGGGCTATTGGCGGAGGATACCACTTTAAATAAAAATCCGACGCGTCTGTTAATAGTACCGCAAGGTGACGTTGGAAACTTCTTTCGTTTCAATAAAAAAAAGAAGAATTGAAAGCTTCTCTTAAGCGTTACAATTCGCCTTGAAACCAAAAATATTACTTATTTTTTGACAAAGGTGGGGGGCTGACGAGTGGAGCGAGTAGGGGGGTACCCCCTAGTGTGCGTGCGTGTGTGTGTGTGCGCGTGTGTGTGCGTGTGTGTGTGTATTCGTTTTTACATATATAAGGCATAGTAGTACTCCTCGGAACAACCTTGTATTTTCACCTTAGAAAAATTGTAACACCTCAAATACTAAAAATTTAATTTATGAAATCAAATCGTGTCAAGTAACAGTCGAAAATCTATTTCTAATGTTTTAACTATTTTAAGTTTATTGCATTGTAAAATATTCCTTGTAGCGAAAAATGTTCATCGCGAAAGTGATGGCTTTTAATTAGTTTTCACAGATGCATGCATTAGATTTTTACTACAAATTGAAGTCCGCAAAAATTGCGACGTAATTTGTTTTCTTTCAAACTAATTAAAATCCAAGAAATAGTCGAGTCTGACCTTTTTCTCCGTAGAGCGGAGCATCGGCATGCCTCGAGAGCTTCGGGGAAGCTAGGCGTCGCTGTCTTCTCGACTGGCCACACCCTCGGACTTGCGGAGAGGAGAGCGAGCAGTCTCGCGACACGAGAGCAGCCTCATCTCCTAACTTTGGGAACCGCGCTTGCGGCGGCCAATCAGTGAGTGGGAAAGCTCGCCCCTCTCTTAAGCTGAGGTATTTTGTTAAGCTCCAAAATTTCGTAGCGTACTCGCTCGTCGCTACGCGAAGGAGACGCACCTCCTCCTATAAGACTCTCTGGAGTCGCGCCAGTTTCTCCACCGAGAGGAGCTCACCTAGCCTGACTTGCTCTGAGGGCGCCTGACTCGCCCAACGGCACAAAAAGCCTCCCCTCCCTCGCTCAGTGCGGATACATTTACGCTATGTGCAAAAAGGGGTGGCATAATTGCCCACAGGGAAAAAGGGCATCCTGGGCATCTGATTCGAGCTGAGAATCTTGCGCGGTAAAGAGAACACGCGTTTTAACTATTTTTTTTCTAATTTTAGTCTTATTTTATTCTCGTATATTTTCTTTTATTTAATCATTCTTTTCAGCTCTACCATTTGAATACCGCATATTATTTTGCTCACTTAAATTCTGTGTTCGCCTTAATTCTTATTTTCCTAAATACTTATTTCATCTCCCCTCGCATGCTCACCGCTACCACTAGCTCACATCAAAAGTTAACTTTATGCTGTAAAGTATGGCAGTATTTACTCTTGAGTATTCGAGTATTCGTCATGTCGAGAGAATAATAACTGATGCTGCACGGGCGTCACTTGAGTTTTTAAGCGAATAAGAGGTCGGAATGTCGGTTAATGATTCCCTTAATTGCTGCTTTGTTGTGGTTGTACTGCTACTTAACCAAGCCTTTCTTCGTATATTTCAAATTCGCAACTGACGGCGAATCGGAGTTGAGTTGAAGTACTGTAGATTCACTTGAATTTTTGAGCGAATAAGCGGTCTGAATTCCGGTTAACCATTATCTTAATTGCTGCTTTGCTGTGGTTTGCACTGCTGCTTAACCAAGCATTTCTTCGTATATTTCAAATTCAACTACTCTCAAATTAGCGATTTCAGACTAAATGAGGGGTTGAATTGTATGTTTGGCCTACTTTGATATAGCTGTCAAATTAAAAACTAAGAAACAAAAAGTTCAGAATAAATTATTAATATTTTGAGTGATGTACTAACTTTTGACGCGGATTATATAACAAAAGCAATCTTAATGATGGAAACCCTTTGTAATAATAAATTGGTTAATACAGCTTCATTTTATCAGTAAGCTTACGTTGATAGCATTAAGGCATACGGAGACCACATACCTCAGCAAGCTTTTTCATACAATTGCGTAGAATCTTATGTGTGTATACAAGCAAGAGCGGTCATTTGTTAAGTATATTATTGTTATAATCACTATTGAAAAAAGTAAAAACTTCACTTATTAATACGTAAAAGGAAATTATACAAAAAAAATAACAAAATAGGAATAATACGCTGCAAAAGATAAATAATAAAGCAAAAAGAATGTATCCGCGTCACAATGTATACAACGGCATAAGTGTGAAGCAAGAAAACAGTATAATTGTCTATCCGATGAATCTAATAGAATCATAAATACTCGAGTTATATAAGAGGAAAGAAAAACAAATATACGTGCGTGCGTGCGTGCGCGCGTGTGTGTGTGTGTGTATATATATATATATAAATCAAATTATATTAAGCACGCGTTAATCTATGCATCTATATTATATCGCGCGAACGTTGGTCGCGATAGTCCTTCCGATCCTCGTGCGCACGTGCCGTCTAAGTGACTAGGGGCGACCCTACCCACACAAGGACATGACCTGGTGGTCACCTACCCAGGGACCGGGAGGGGGTTTACACCGCCCTGGCTTTATGCCGCTATCACTTACACGAGTACGGGAAGCGCCGAGTCGGGCGAATCAACTCGACTTGGTCGGCTTTATCCCGTAGGAGTAATCACCAACCTGTGCCCTTACTTCGCCTTTACCTTGCTTGTCGTCCATGACTGGAGAACTCAGTTAGAGCTGGAGCTGGAGACTGGAAGCAGAATAGGCCTCGCTCGGCGTCTCGCCCCCATTTATACCATGATTTGTAGATGATCGATTATCTAACTGCTCGCTCGGGAGTGTGCGCAATCACCCTATTTGCATATATGGTAGGGCTAAGATCGCGCAACCTTCCTCAGATTCTTGGATCCTAATTGGCCTCGATTGTCCTTCAGACAATTCCGCTGACCTTTATCTGAAACATTCCTTTTTAACATGCAAAAATGTGGACACACAACTTATGTCATGCCATGAAAGTATGATAAAACGCTTTTTCATCCTTTTGTTAGTTGGTTTTATCATCCGTGGTTAATAAACAATTGATAAATAAGTAAATTTTTAGTTCAGTTAGTTAATGCATTTATACTGGAAAGAAAGTATACATTAACATAAACCAACACAAGAGCTGGATTTGCGATGATCGACTTAGCTGGAATATATATTTGGTTTGTTTTTTTCCAATCGGTATTCCTTAAAATTTGTTAAGTAAGTTGATTATTAGATTCCGTCTCACTCGCACTCATACCATCACCCATCATGCCGTCTCTGTCTAGTTTCGTCAGATAACACGTGGATGTTAGGTAATTATCTCATCACCAATTTCCTGGAAACTTATCTGCCACCTGTAATTCGGGGGCGCGAAATTCAATTTGGTGGGTAGATAATTTGATAGGACAAGATAGTCATGAATGGAATATGACAGCATAATTTACATTTTATTCACTTGGATATTTGTTATTAATTGTGCATGCGACATTCACTTGTTAATAACAAATAAAGGATCGGGATTTGAATTTCCCGCCATGACCGTTAGCGCTAAAACACTCATCTGAGTACTTTGTAGTGAGTTACCATCCTTAGGTCGAGATGGCGTATCGAGTACCGTTTTGTCACTTTGGGCCATCACGGGAATTGCGTCGGTAAACAGAATTCCTTCCGATCTTATACTTTGATAACTAGACCTTATAATGTACGGCGTTGTGTCCGTTACAAGACATGTTCAGGTAAAATATGTGAAAAATAGTCACTTTTTCTCTCGTAATAACTTCTCAGTTTTCATAGGTTAACATATCCCTATTATATTAATTTTTAATATAAACAAATATTCCCCATAATAATGTTTATGTAAAAATTATTGACAATGTAATCCTAACCATAAATAGATGAAAAAATTTTATATGTTTTAAAAATTTCTTGATAATTAAAAGTTATAATAATAATAACAATAATAATAGAATTTTTTTTCCTTAAGAAACTTTGTGATAGTATAGCATTATTTCCGAAGTTTTCTTTTATTTACCGTGAATTTTTAATGCAATTCTCTACATTTAGAACCATAAATTTTTTCTACGTATATTTGATCTTCTGATATTCATAAAACATAATCTTTTGTAAATAAGTTATATCTCAGAAACAAAAAAAGGTATCATTATTAAAAAATTGGTATTAAATTATAGAAAATACCTATTTTTGGACGTATTCGGAACGTTGAAATTCATTTTCATGTTGTGAGTCGAAGAGAATTTTTTTTGGAGAAAACTTGATAGAAACATGTTTTGAGTAATTTGGAATCGAAATAAGCTATTTTTTTTTATATGTTCGCTCGCGCGTGTGTGTACGTAATGTCCCTGTCGTAAATTATAAATGTTAATAACAGTTAATAACTGTTAAAAACTACTTAAATATGTTTGTAACTATTTAAAACTGTTTATAAATGTTACAAAATGTAGGATTTTGGACACATTTTCAAATAGTTTTAGCAGATATAAATAGTTTGAAACAGTTTCAAATAATTTTGAATGATATTTAAAATGAATTAGTAATTTGTAATTAATTAAACTATTATTAACTAATAATAATATAATAATAAATTAACTATTCTTAATTAATTAAACGAATGATATTCGGGAATTATATTTATGAATGATATTTTGAATGATATTTAAGAAGAATTAATAATAGATAATAAATTAAACTATTATTAACTAATTAACAATAGTAATAATTATTAATTAATAATTTGTAAAGAATTAAACTATTATTATAACTATTACAAACTTTTGAAAACTGTTACAAACAGTTATAAACAATTACTAACGTCCAAAATCCTACATTTTGTAACATTTTTTAACAGTTTATAACTCATACTAACAGGTTTTAATTTTTTCTAACAAAAATATTTCTGCTAGGGGTAGTACGAATTTTCTTATCCGTTTAAGATCTTTAAAAAACAATTTTATTTATTTTCGAGGTTATTCTCTTTTTATATTGTTTTTTCAGTTTTATTAAAAAAGAACTTTTCATTTTTTACAAACTTTAAAGTTAATATGGTGCTTCTATATATATTAATGATAGTAGATAAGCAACAGGGCTTCTGGATCCCCCCACCACTCGCCCACTGACTCAGAGAAGCGTTCTGATTGGTCGAGACGGACAGGTGCGAATTAATTACAGGTGAGACAGTGACGTCATCGAACCTTCTCGAAGATTGCATGCTCTTACGTAATAGCATCCAAAACGTTTTGAAACGTTTGCGTATGATGTCAAATATGCGATGATGGGTGTCAAATTACAGAATCCAAGAAATAGCAGTTCAAGATTAGGATATCAAATCTCCTCTAATTATTTGTAATTCAACACCTTCGTGCCCCCATCCCCCATCCCCCATCCCTGCATCGATGATGCAATTGCGTGAACGCATCCCCATCCTTGATTTGCGATGACGTCATTAAATATTACGCCTCCCTATTAAATATTGCAAAATAGTATGCCATATACACCTATGCATGTGTGTGTGAATGTGTACACATTAACTTCTAATGAACATATATTGATGCCCACGTATATGCAATGCCCCATCCCCCATCCCCGATATGCAATGACATCATTAAATATTAGGCTTAAATATTGCAAAATATTACACCATATGTGTGTAAAAGAATGTATGATCATCTTGATACATACTAGCGAACGTGTATTGATGCCCACGTACATGTGTTATCTATCGCACCTCCTCTTTGTTCCGATATTCGCACTGCGCGATTCTTGGAACTGGAGAGTATCTCAATTGCGCTCTCCTTATCCACTCTCTTTGGTTTTGTCTTATAAAATTTAGGATTATTAATTTGTTAATAAAAATTTTATTTAACAATGTCAATGGGTAGAAGGCCCGATAATCACGTCTCATGAGGAACCAAAAATTTCATTATTTTTTCGATATCTTGAGCCGTTTACGAGATATAGAATAAAATTAATTTTAGCATGAGTTTATTGCTGAGATTTAAAATAATTTACTATACATTGAGACATAAATGAAATTTTATAACGGTACGAATGTGGCATATCGAAAGGGTATCAAATTACAGCCTTTTCTTGTCAACAAGTCTTTGGAAAGAATTTTTGCGGTATATCAAAGGGTAAACGCTTTTGTCAACAGTTCGAATGATGAACAAGTGTGTCATATTGAAGAGGTATAAAATTACAGCCATTTCCTGTCAACAACTCCTCTGTAAGAATTTTTATGTGTTTGCGGTATAGGGTATAAAGCAGTCTTCATCAACACTTCTTAGAATTTGAATTGAAATAATAATGTCTGGTATGCAAAGAATATCAAATTAAAAGGGGATCTTGTAAACAGTTTATGTGAAGGTTCTAGAACGAGATTATCAGAGATTCTAATCAATTTTTGCGTCATAAACACCCTATAAATACGACGTTGCTGTTGCTATTCTTTCAGTATAAAGCGGAATCTCTAAGTGATCACTATGTCTGCAAACGACTGTAAGAACGTTGTCAATATAATGTTGGAAGCCTATAGGCTTCTAGCATATAAACAAGTTAATCCTGAGGAATTTATCGAGTGGATTAAACTTGGAAATAAGAATTTAAGACTCTTGAGGTTGCTTTTGCGTAAAAATGCAACAAGTGTCGCTGAAAAACAAAAATTTATATCCACTATTGGTCTACTCAAAGGTGTACAAGACAGACTAAAGTGTTTATTAACGAGTGGTGCGGGTTTGCGTGAAAGACGTAGTGATAGAGTAAGATGGCAAGATGTGGAGTGTGCCTTTAATGAACGGCTTCGATCTGGAGTCATCACAAATTTAAAAAACTTGGATATTACTGCATTCATGAAAGATGCTACAGCATTGTTTAAATCTAGAATAAATAATGCTTTAAAAAAGGAAGAGGCTCTTAAAGTGTATACTGTGTTATCAGCTGAATATGTTATAAAAAAAGCTGATGAAGAGACAGTAGAAATCAAGTATTTGAATACCAAGGCTGAATCGATTTTACCAACAACAGATTTGAAACAGTGGTTCACCAATAATGTACAACAGCCCATTCAGAGAGACATGGAGGAGTTTCAAGAGAGAGACTCTGGCTTGACACTTCGTGCAATTCTTAATTTATCTGTGAATATCAACAAGTATATTCCGACAAAGACAAGCAAAACATGCATGTGTTAATGTACACAATTTTGACGATGAATGTTTCAAGTGGGCTATACTATCAGCTTTACATCCAGTACACCTTAATGCAAATAGAGTATCATCGTACAAAGCCTATGAAAATGACTTGAATTTTAGAGGAATCGACTTTCCTATGAGACCAAAACAAATTCCAAAATTTGAAAAGCAAAATAATATATCTATTAATGTTTATATATTGAAAAAGTGTAATGGAAAATTCAAAGTTGTACCACTTCATATATCATGTAAGAAAGAAATTTATGTTATCCTTCTTTTAATACAAAATAATTATGTAGATGAGGAGGAGGAAGAGCTGGAGGAAGATAATTCAGTTATATCTCACTATGTTTGGATCAAAGACTTATCTCGCTTAATATCGAGACAAGTATCACAGTATAAAGTTAAAAAATATATCTGTGATAGATGTTTACATTATTTTGATAGTAAAATTAAATTAGAACTACATGAACAAGATTGTGCACAAATCAACAAGTGTCAAGTTAATCTACCTACACCAAGAGATCAAATTTTAAAATTTAAAAATTATAATAATAAAGAGAAAGTACCATTTGTCATTTATGCAGATTTTGAGTGTCTCTTGAAACCTATACAAGATGGAAACGCCTATCAAAAGCATGAGGCATTCAGTGTGGGATATTACTTAATGTAGCTATGATAATTCTTTATCATATTATCGTAGCTATAGAGGACCAAATCCTGCTGAATGGTTTGCAAAGGAATTGCAAGATTTAGCTGAAAATGTAGAGACTGCATTCAAATGTGCATTACCAATGGAACCATTAACTTTGGAGCAAGAACATGCTTTTCAAAATACAAAAATTTGTCACATGTGTGGGGAACCCTTAGGTGAGAAGCGTATTCGAGATCATTGTCATCTCACTGGAAGGTAAGATTAATATATATCGCGCGCACTTATAAAGATTCACGCACTTCTCACTACCCAGTTGATAACATTTTTGGAATTCCTCAAGTCAATAAGAAAGTTGTAGGCCTAATGAAAGATGAATGCAATGGTCAAATTATGACTGAATTTGTTGGATTGCGTAGTAAAATGTACAGCATTCGTGTAAATGGACAAGATCATGTTAAAAAAGTTAAAGGTGTTAAAACTGGAGTTGTTGATAGAACCATTACTTTTGATGACTATGTTGATTGTTTATTAAATTTGTCAACACAACACAGAGAGCAGTATGTAATACAATCTAAAGCACATGTAGTACAAACTGTAAGACAAAAAAAGTTAGCTTTAAGTCCCTACGATGATAAGCGATACTTAATATCTGGAGAAACAGATACTTTACCTTGGGGGCATTATAAAACTATTGAAATTAATGAAGATTGATTGTAAATGAAGGTTTATAAATAAAAGAATTTATCTTATATATACATCACATGTTTATTTATTTAACCTTTACATATCTGATTTGCTTATCCAACTATTGTGTGAGTTATCAAACCCTAACCATTTAACATAAATCTTATTTCCACGCTTCTTCAACACCTTCTCCACAAGATAGACGTCTGGATATTTAGCTTTGAGCAGTTCTTGTTCATAGAAACCACCGGCAATGGGTTGATCTTGATAGTCTTTTAGCTTGTAGGTAACTGGATTAGTAGCCATCACTTGATTTATTGTAAAAATTTCTGTTGACCAATTAGGTGTATAACCCTTCTCAAATACTTGCTTTATCTTACTAACTCTTACTATATCTCCAATCTTAAATTTTGGCTTTCTCACTATTTTCGCCTGTTGAGCAAACTTTGCAAGTACTCCTGCCTCATTGGTCAATGTTATATCTTTAGGCTTCATTCCAATAGTACGATGTTTGCTGTTATTATACTCCTTTAGCAAATTGGGTAAGATATCAAGCCACTTATATTTTCCACGCAAGCTGAATTGCATCCACATCTTCTGCTTAAGGGTGCGATTGAAACGCTCACAAATAGATGCTTTCAGATTACTGTATGTCGAATAGAGATTAATTCCATATCATTGCATGAGACTTTGAAATGTAGCATTGTAAAACTCTTTGCCTCGATCGGTCTGTAAATTTGTTGGTTTGCGGCCCTGCTGCAAGATAGACTCCATTGCTGCTGTGACATCAGTGGCAGTTTTTTGCTTTATAGGAACAGCCCATGCATACTTGGAGAATACATCGATAACAGTGAGCATATATCTATAGCCATTGTTTTCTCGAGCATAAGGCTGCATCTCCACTAGATCAGCTTGCCATGTTTCATCCAAGCCACGTACAATAAACTTACGTCGTCGGTAATTTCGACGGGCAGGTGTATGAAGCTCCTTAACCACTTGCTGCTGCATGTCCTTCATCCTGAATTATTGAAATCTCTTGTAATTTTGTCGTTCAGGCAAGGAAAAAGTATTCGAAGAAAATTTATTCATAAAATTTTTCCACTGTGATTCGCTCTTTTGTTTATCTTTTTGACTGTTGTCAGAAAGTTTTGTGTATGGTATATTACTGTTAGTAGTACTATTTGATTTATCCATTCTCAACGAGTGGTTGAACGATACTGCGATAAATTTATAATTGAAGAGCTATTTATAAGATCTACATTGACTTGTTTGATAATATATAATTGCGTATATAAGCTTCTTGACTATCTGCTTTCACATCTTCTATATTCTGAATTGATGACTGCAATTTTAAGACTTTCGTATCAATTTCATTTTTTTGAGCCTCAACAATAACGTCTAAATTATCCAAGTCTCCGCGTAATTTCGCAGTTACTTCATACAAGCTTCTGATTTCCATTTTAACTATGCGCTGTACAGTATCCAAATTAACAGCATCACCTGGTTGGGTAGGCTCAGCAATGTTACATAACCTCTTGCTGTCAATGTCGTATTGTCCATCAGAAGTTACTTTGAATCCAACACCTGGAGGATCACGACTGCCTCCACCTCGCTCGAGGTTACGTCCGAATACATCAACATTCATATTGCAACTGACTGCAATACCATCGAGTTCAATCAATTTATACTCAAATATGTATTATATTTATGTACGAGCACAGGCGTAATAATTCCAGATAATCTTTGAATTTGCATTCGAAAACGCTCTCGATCACGTGCTATCTGTTCCCATTCTCCGTGACGTGCAGCTCGACTGGCATAGGACCACACATGCATCACATGAATAACTGGTTTAGCATCAAAGTGAACTCTCTTCGAAGACATCTTAATGTATGTAACCTGCTTCTTTGAGTTCTTCAATGATTGAATGAATCTCATTTGTGTGGCTCTGATTGCCAGCTTCCAGTTCAGCCAAGAGTAAGCGAAGACGATCAACTAATTCGTTAGGATCATCCCAGTATACATAGTCCATACGCATATCTTTTCTTGCAATCTTATATTTAGGTAAGAGGCCTGAGCCACTAACACTTCTGTTTATTGATTTATCGAAATAGGGACCTATGAAGTCTTTATATTTGTTACTGTTACTCTTACGCAGAGGTTGAGTTTCACTATAATTTCTTCTAAAAGCATTCGTTACTTCTACGATTTTTCGATAATTTTCAATATCATTGGAACCTATGTGCATCAAGTCAGGTTGCTTCTGAAAGAGCAATTGAAGTAAACCTGCTGTTTTTGGATAGTTTACATTTTGAACTTTCACATATGTTTTTTAAAATCTATAGGTGAGTCACCAATTTTCATTACATTATCTTCTATTCGTACCCCATAGATATTATCGAGTGAGTTGGGGCGTTTTTCTAAGGTCTGTAGGTAAGTTTTTTTAACAAATTCTGTTTCTTCATCATCATCATCCTGTCCGCTTTCAGCTGTTTCAAATGATGCGTCTACTCTTTTAGTCTTTACAGTTTCATCAAGATCACTTTGTGATTCCTCTTCATCTTCATTATCTGAGCTAAGTTCTTGAACATAACTTGGTTCTTGCTCCTCTTCGGTCTTTTTTTAATTACTTTCTTTTTCTCTGTTTGTGCAGCATCAACGAGTTTTTCAAGTGGACTTACAATAGGCTTAAATGTTTCCCCCAACACCTTTTCTACATCTGTTTTATCTTGCCTCAACTGCTTGTACTTTCGCTTAATTGCTTCTCTCGATTTTACAATTTGATTGAGAACGTTTTCCTCTTGCTTGAGGTGTGCCATATTGTCTGATGAACAATTGAAATCATACTAATCGGTTTTGCTTTGGGGCAGCTATATTTATAAGAAATTGATCGAACCCCTTTCTATATCGACCACTACCAAGTGCCCTCTCTTTGTCGATAACAAGGACTCCGTACTTATCATTATTCCAACAACTTGAACACAAATCTCTAAATTGAGCATATGACATATCTGTGTTTACGTGATCATTATATACATGCTTTAAATTCATATCATCTTGTCGAAATAATACTAATAAATTAACATTATCTCGTATTAGATGCTTTGGAATGTGAGCATAAGATTGACATAGATAGAAGCAGTCTACATTTTTGTGCCTTCCCATACAAAAGAAATTTTTAATGTTTTCTTGTTTTTCACATGCTACATCATCAAATATGATAATTGAATTTGGAAGTACATCTTCTATTGATATTACTTCATCATGATCCTTGAATGGGAAATACTTAATTCCATTTATAGGCTTCAAGAGAAGCTTGAGAAATTTGTACTTGGGCTGTTCCAGTGATTTTAAGTAAACATATACATTTTCAAATTTTAATCCACTAGGATGAGTAATGAGTGAGAGTAGAGCGTTTGTTTTGCCACAGTTTGATGGACCACAGAATACAGCTCTAATATTATTCTCCATGACGTCTTTTTGATTTTTGTTGCGTCATTAATTTATCAAAATTCACAACAGGTAGTTTAACGTGTTGCTCCTTAAACTCCATGTTCAATGTTTGACGTCTCAAAGAAAACTAACCTTGAACGTATATATACATCATACTTATATACATTTCCAGTTAGTATGTATTTATCCTCCGAGGTGTTAACATCATGATTGAGAATAAGGAGCGTAAACGCAATACGCGTAAAGGTCGAGGCTTAGTCAATACAGTCATCAATAAGCTTCCATTTGAATTACATCTGCCTGGCTATCAATACTGCGGACCTGGGACTAAGCTTGCAAAGCGTCTTGCTCGAGGTAACCCTGGAATTAATCCGTTAGATCAAGCTTGTAAAGAACACGACATTGCCTACTCACGGAATCGAGAGAGCGTTGAGGCTAGAAACGCTGCTGATAGAGTATTAGCAAATAAAGCCTGGAAACGTGTTTTCGCTAAAGACGCAAGTATTGGTGAGAAAGCAGCAGCTTATACTGTAACAAACGCTATGAAATTAAAATCAAAGTTCGGTATGGGGCTGAAAAAGAGTCTAACCACTACACTCGCTAAAGTAGTTAAAGTAGCCTCAAAACCGATTTCCCATAGTAGTGATTCACACAAGGTAATTCAAGCTGCATTGAAAAGTGCTCGAGATGCTGTAAAGGAGGCTGGTGGTAAAGCCAAAGTACGCATTCCTCGTGTACTACCAGTTCCACGAAAAATCGGTGGATTTCTACCTTTTCTGATTCCATTATTTGCGGGTCTAAGTGCAACTGGTGCACTGGCAGGTGGCGCTGCTGGCATAACTAAAGCAGTAAATGATGCAAAAGCTGCTAAACGGCAACTTGAAGAAAGTCAAAGACATAACAGTGCGATGGAAGCTATTGCTCTTGGTAAAGGTCTCTACCTTAAACCACACAAAACAAATTATGGTATCCATCTTAAACCCTACAGCGGACGTGGCAAAAAAAAAACTTCGATGTAAAATTGCCTCATAGAGCACTGACTGATGCTGACTTGATAAAGTATGCTCGTATTATGCAAATTCCATACTTTCGAGGTATATTCATGCGAAATACATTACCAGCAAAAGGTCCACATTACCGCGAATCAGCGATCGTTAATCTCGATGATGAAAGAGGACTTGACACACATTGGGTAGCCTATCGAAAACGAAGCAATAACGTTGTGTACTTTGATAGTTTTGGAGACCTTCAACCACCTGTAGAACTTCTGGATTACCTGGGCGTTAGCGCCGTAAAGTATAATCGCGATAGATATCAAGATTATAACTCGTACAACTGTGGACATCTCTGTTTAAAGTTTCTGAGTGAGGCTATATAAAACAATGTAAATGTTGTACATAGTCAGTATTAATTATGCAGTCATGGGTGAATCATTGATGCTAAGTTTATCTGGAGCGTCATCTATACTAGAAGCTCAATACTTTCCACCAATTGAACTCTTGGCAAATAAAAGATACGTTCTAGGATTGGTTGAACTTTTAACCTTCAATTCAATACCCAATATTGATATTGGAAATAACAAGTTTTACGTCGGAGAAGAGATAGTGACATTACCGACAGGTAGCTAGGAGATTGAAGACATTGAGCGTCATCTACAGGAAATACTTACACCTAAAGGCATAGTACTCAGCCTTAAACCTAATAATAATACTCTTCGCAGTACTATAAAATGCAGTCATACGATAGATTTTCAACCGCAAGATTCTATTGGAAGATTATTAGGTTTTACACAGCGTACTCTTTCAGAAAATATCACTCACGAATCAGATTTACCTGTAGCTATTCTCAAGGTTAACGCTTTGCGAGTTGAGTGCAACATTACAGCTGGAGCCTATATAAACGGACAGAAAGTACATACGATACATGAATTTTTTCCAGCTGTTCCTCCAGGCTATAAGATCATTGAAATTCCAACACAAGTTATTTATTTACCAATTACAGCTCATACTATCGATAATATACAGTTGCGCATTGTCGATCAAGACGGAAACTTTGTGAATTTTCGTGGAGAAATTATAACAATCAGATTACACATCAAAGCAGCATCATAATCATGGGAATCGTATATAACCGCAAAAGCTATATTAAGACCAAACCATGTCTCCAGAAGATCAGTCATCATCGAGCAGTGAAAGAGCTAACACCACAGAGTATTCGCTTCCTAAGAAGCCTAGGCCTCCAAGTCAGAAGAAACGTTGGAAAAAAATAAGTTGTCTGTTTTTCTGCTGTTTCAAAGATGGAAGACATATTGAACGTACAATCACCCGTGGAATTCGACGAATCTGTCGCTCATTATGAAGTGCATGCACATCAGCCTTACACTTCATCCGCTTTCAATAACAGCGATGAAATTCGTATCGCCATACAACATCAAGATCTCTGTCTACTACCTTTACGTAGTTCATTACATATTCATGGTCGATTAACTAAGGCAGATGGTACAGCTGCAGTCAACATAAAGTTTGTAAATAATGCTCTCTGTCATCTTTTCGAAGAAATCCGATATGAAATTAATGCTGTAGAGATTGATAAATGTAAAAACGTTGGCTTGACAAGTCTAATGAAAGGTTTGGTATCGTTCAATCCTACACAAAACTTGGAAAACGCAGGCTGGATTGATATTGGAGAAACTCAACAAATCACCAATAATGCTGGCTACTTTGATGTGTCCATACCGCTAAGTATGATTCTAGGCTTTGCGGAAGACTATCGTAAAATTATAGTCAATTGCAAACATGAGCTTGTTCTAACAAGATCCAAAACTGATGTAAATGCTATCGTGCAAACGCAAGCAGAAGAGTTTAAAATTAATCTAATTAAAATTGAATGGTTAATGCCGTATGTGGTATTATCTGACAAGCATAAAATACGTCTCCTTCATTACCTACAGAAGGAAAAATCGATTGCTATGAGTTTCCGAAGTTGGGAGCTATACGAGTATCCATTACTCCCAACCACATCAAAGCATGTTTGGACTGTAAAGACATCGAATCAGCTGGAAAAACCACGATTCGTCATTCTAGGCTTTCAGACTAATCGTAAAGGACAAAGTGGATCTAATGCTAGCCGCTTTGATCATTGCAATATAAGTAATGTGAAATTATTTCTCAATTCACAATACTATCCTTATGGAAATCTCAATCTTAACATTGATCAAAATCAATTCGCTTTATTATATGATATGTATGTAAGCTTTCAAAGTGTGCATTATGGAAAAGAGGCAGCAGAACCTATGGTCAAGAAAGGAGAGTATATACAGCATGCTCCTCATTGTTCAAAGCAGAATGAGTCGTTGAAGCAGGCTCCAGTTGACGTTCGTCTTGAATTCGAAGCTAAAGATAATTTTCCAGCACAGACATCAACTTACTGCTTGATATTACACGATCGTATTATTGAATATAATCCCATGAGTGGGGATATTAAGAAATTAGTCTAAGGAGGGGATGAAGGTATAAAAGACCCTGCAAAGCCATCTGATCAGTCAGTCAACATGGAGTACGTGCTGGATGTGCAAGGGTTCAAGCAACCTATCAATGAATTTGTTGTCAAAGAATTAGCCATTGTGCCTCTGAGTGGAAACGTGAAACCAGCGGTGTTTACCTTCAAGCCACCCACACCGTGGTGTAGACTTTCAGCAAAATATAAGAGTCAAAACTGCTGGTTGGAGCGTAATTATCACGGTTTATCATGGAGCTCTGGCGAATTGCCATATGAAGAACTCGAAAATGTGCTACGCAACAGTCTACATGATGCAAGTGTTGTTTATGTTAAAGGCCTGGAGAAAAAACAATGGCTTGAACAATATAACCTCAACGCATATGATATGAGTGACATGCGCTGTCCATCACTACAGAGACTCAAGTTTGATGTGTTGGAGCAGCTATGCCCACATCATAGACTTGCTTATAAGGCAAATTGTGCATATAAGAATGTGCTATTGCTCAGAAAATTTTATCATGATAATACTCCATCACTAGAAAGATCGCTCAAGATATTTTTTCGCACTGAACATTTGTCGTTTATGAGTCCTACAGATATTGCTCAGTTGCCTAAGGCATTTCTCACAACGTTCGGAGCAAATAGTCTCGAGCAGGCGTGGGATAAGCTGCCTGAAGATTTAAAAAGTGATGAAGAAATTTTAAAATGTCTACGTTGTCGAGAGCACAATTATATGGAGACTGTAGCGCCACCTTTAAGAAGAGATTGCATTCAATGTAATGCTAATATAATATGAAAAACTTCCTTGTAAAAAATTATGTTTAATAAAGGGCTGCAGTTCAATGAAATAAATTGAAATGAATGTAAAATTATTACGCAATACATGTAAAAATTGTGCTTAATAAATATTTCTTATACTGAATATTACTGTTTTCATTTTTCTTTCCTCATATCTCATAAAGTATTAAATAGCTTATAAGAAATTGTATGCGAAATCTCAGCAATAAACTCATGCTAAAATTAATTTTATTCTATATCTCGTAAACGGCTCAAGATATCGAAAAAATAATGAAATTTTTGGTTCCTCATGAGACGTGATTATCGGGCCTTCTACCCATTGACATTGTTAAATAAAATTTTTATTAACAAATTAATAATCCTAAATTTTATAAGACAAAACGAAAGAGAGTGGATAAGGAGAGCGCAATTGAAATACTCTCCAGTTCCAAGAATCGCGCGGTGCGAATATCGGAACAAAGAGGAGGTGCGATAGATAACGCATGTACGTGGGCATCAATACACGTTCGCTAGTATGTATCAAAATGATCATACATTCTTTTACACACATATGGTGTAATATTTTGCAATATTTAAGCGTAATATTTAATGATGTCATTGCAAATCGGGGATGGGGGATGGGGCATTGCATATACGTGGGCATCAATATATGTTCATTAGAAGTTAATGTGTACACATTCACACACACATGCATAGGTGTATATGGCATAATATTTTGCAATATTTAATAGGGAGGCGTAATATTTAATGACGTCATCGCAAATCAAGGATGGGGATGGGGGATGCGTTCACGCAATTGCATCATCGATGCAGGGATGGGGGATGGGGGATGGGGGCACGAAGGTGTTGAATTACAAATAATTAGAGGAGATTTGATATCCTAACCTTGAACTGCTATTTCTTGGATTCTGTAATTTGACACCCATCATCGCATATTTGACATCATACGCAAACGTTTCAAAACGTTTTGGATGCTATTACGTAAGAGCATGCAATCTTCGAGAAGGTTCGATGACGTCACTGTCTCACCTGTAATTAATTCGCACCTGTCCGTCTCGACCAATCAGAGCGCTTCTCTGAGTGAGTGGGCGAGTGGTGGGGGGATCCAGAAGCCCTGTTGCTTATCTACTAATGATGGATAAAACGCAGTTTGAAATTCTCTATAATTAACAAAAAAAAATGAATTTTAAGTATATTTACTCCTTAGTTTCAAATCGCCAAACGATGAGATGAAAAGTGACTTCCCTATTCGTAATTTGATTTGCGATAACAAAGGCTGACGAAGCGCCCATAGTTAAAGCATTTAAGAAAACATAATTTTTCATTTATAGATTATTTCAAAATTAACAAAAGATGTAACAATAAAAAATTTTCTGCTAATATCTCATATATGCATAGAGAAAGCTTTGGAACGGTTAAAAATATTTTCGAGACAAAAAGAGTGGTTGGAGTGTGCGTGCGTGCGTGCATGCGCGCGCGCGCGTGCGTGTGTGTGTGTGTGTGTGTGTGTGTGTGTCCGCATACGCTAATATCTCAATACTCGACTGATTATAACCAGACAGGACTTATTTTTTTCGACTTTGCTTAAATAGTTGAGGTCAATATTCTATTTTAGTCAAAATTGATTTTTTGTTTTGTTTTATAGCAATTCATTAATTTTACAAATTTTAATTTTTAATTTTTTTAATATTTAGAACTAATATTGTTTATATATTATGAATTCACTGTATCCAGGATAAGATTCTCTACAATTTAAAAAAAAATGCCGATAGCTATATTTAGTCATAAATTATTAATGAAAACGTAATTTTTTGTAAATAGGTTATCTTTCGAAATTAAAAAAAGATATTGATATGACAATTTTTTTGTGGCTAAAAAGGAACTTTTATGTTTTTTTTATCGATTACTTTTTGAGAAAAAAAATAATCTACTCTTAAAAAAACGATGGCCGGATGTTGTGAAGCATTTAAAGATGGATTTTTTTGATTGGTATGTAAGGAATAGGCGCGAAAATTCGCTACTTCTGCTACATTTAAATTTTTGAAATTGAATTTTTATTCTTAACTATTTAAAACTAAATAATTAAATCAAATTAAAATAAAAAGATATATTTTTTCATGCTTTGAAAAATAATCTGATTATCCTATTATTAAAATTAATTAAAATGAAATCGTAATTAAAAATTATATATACATAACCTCAAAAACAAAATAGTACGCGCGCAGCGGATTTGGATTTTGCTGGTTTATAATAAATGTGATTTGAAATATATAATCGATTTGAAATATTTTGTAGGTGTAGATTTTGGTTACCTTACGGGTGAGTTCTTTAGGCAAAAGGATTGGTCAATGAATTTCAGAGATATTTAAGGTTAAATCTTTTTTAACCTTTTTTTCAGATCGTCATTTCTCGAGAACGGCTCGATGTAAGGTAAAAGGTCGTATCATGAGACAATGTCCACGTTTATTCAGAAAGAAAACTAAATTTTGGAAATAATTATTGCTCATATTATCAAACAAAAATTATTGCTTCCTCCTAGAGGAAGCTTTGTGATAGTAATTTTTTGAGTTGTTGTAAAAACATGTTATAATTGATATTCGAGGTCTTAGGAACCAAAATACATGATTTTTTAAAAATGTCTGTATGGATGTGTGTGTGTGTGTGTGTGTGTGTGTGTGTGTGTGTGTGTGTGTGTGTGTGTGTGTGTGTACGCCTGGATCTCAGCTTCTACTCGATCAATTTTAACCGGACAGGTCTCATTCTTTTTGTTTTTTTTTTGTGTGATGGCGGGTCAAAAATCCGTTTTTTTATTGGGCCGATTCGTTTTTGTTTTATTTCGAATTTTCGATTTTCTCAAAATTGTTTTTGGCTTTTTTTCAATGATAGAATCGAGATATTTTAATCTAATGGGTAGCATTCGAAACAGCGTATATTCATAGGCATACGTTTTTAAGGGGACAAGCCATGGTTAGGGGGTCGAAAAATCGATTTTTTTTTTTATGTACTATTTTGATAGCAAATTTTCCGCTGAATACTATGCTTCCAACCGCATTTCCAAATTCGATTTCGTTTAGAAAATACAGCTAAAACCGTGAAGTCACTTTTTTGCATATTTAGTGATTTTTCTTAAATTATCCATTTTAGATATACTATTGTTAATCTTATATTATTTTATGCTTCACAGCATACAATACTGAATTTAGAACGTAAATGTACATTGACATAGTAGGCAAACTTAACTCGAGGTATAAACCTCGTGTATTTTACTTTTACTCTACTTATACAAAAGTATAATACGTACAATACATATAGATGGTTTAAAATCTCATCTGTTTACGTTCTGTCAGCGCCATAGTCGTTGGGATTTAAACTAAAAGTGTTTTGAATATAATTGAATCTGCATTTTTCAATGCAATTTATTTAGTATTGACAAAAAATTTTTTTGTAAATAAAGTGCTGTGTAGAACTCTTTTAACTGAGAGTGTAGAAGACAGCGATTTTAGGTTAACTGCACTGTGCAAAGTGTTGTTAATATTTTTAATTTAGTGAGTTCAGTGAGTGACTTTTATTTGTGTTTTTTAATAACTAACATTATAGAGGATTAGATATTAGCCACTATGGATTCTGACAAGAGAAATAGAACATCAGGAGCTCCAGGAAAGAAGAGAAAATTTGGAAGAAAAAAAAAAACATAAAGGATTTAACAAAAATTCAGAGAATGTTCAACAAAAAATCACGAACAAAAGGAAAAGAAGTACAACTTCAGGGAAAATAAAAGATATATCTGTAGAAGCGTCACAAACAAGAAACAGAATAATAGATATAAACATTCTGTTCTTACAGCTGGAGAAATTTCTTGTATGTGCAACATGTAAAGGACAAGTTAAAATTATAGAAGAAGATATTCGAGGACTTGGCTCCAAATTTAACATTATGTGCAAAAATTGTTCAGAGAGAAGAATTATAAGCACGAGCAAGCAAGTTGGAGCTCAAAGCAATGCTTATGAAACCAACAGACGCAGTCTTCAAGGAATTTCAAGTTTGATTGGCTTGCGTTCTCAACAAGTTCTTGACATATTTATCAAGAACAGTTTTTGTAAAGCATGTTTAAAGTGGGAAAATAGAAAAGGCACAGAAGAATATGAAGACTGGTTCAGTGATCATCAAGATAAATATGTAGCAAATCATGAAGGAAGTGCTGGAAAGATGGAAGTCGATGGAGTTGTGGAAATGTTTAGAAGATCTCAAGAAAAGTATAATGTAAAATACCATCATTACATTGGAGATGGAGATTCGAAAGTGTACAGTGCTTTGTGCCAGGCCAAACCGTATGGAGATGAAGTTAAAGTTAAGAAGAAGGAGTGTGTGGGACACGTCCAGAAACGAATGGGAACCAGACTCAGGAATTTAAAGAAAAATTTTGGAAAAAGTTATTAGACGATGGAAAAACCATTGGAGGCCAAGGACGATTAACAGCAAAAGTAATTGATCCGCTCACCACATATTATGGTAATGCCATCAAAAACAACACGGACTCTGTAGAAAAAATGCTGAATGCTATATGGGCTACGTACTACCACAAGATTTCCACAGACCAGAATCCTGAACATCATTTATGCCCACCAGGACAGAGCAGTTGGTGCAAGTGGCAAAAAGCGAAGGCTCAAAAAAAACTAAAAGATTTTCATCATAAAGACAGTATTCCTGCAGTGATTATGGAGCAGTTGAAACCAATTTACAAAGATCTCTCTGAACAGGAGCTGCTTCACAGATGTTTAGGCTGTTACACCCAAAATAGTAATGAGAGTTTTAATAATTCAGTTTGGAAGATTGTAACCAAGACCTCCTTCAGTGGTGTACATGTGCTCACAGCAGGTGCTTGTATTGCTGTCACTTGCTTCAACGATGGAAGAGTTGGTTTTCTGAATATTATGGAAGCCTTTGATGTGAAACCTGGACTGGCTGCAATTGAGTGGGCACAGAAAAGCAATGACATCAGATTATTTCATGCTGAGAGGAATGCCGAAGAAAACACTTTAGAAAATAGGAAAAAAAGCGAAGGAGACTGCAATTGAATTTACCTGAAGAGTCATATGCACCAGGTTCTTACTAGAGTAGGTAAAAAGTTATTTTTATGCGATAATAGCTAATATAATATTTATTAATTTTTTTCTTTTTATAGGTGTGTTATTGGCTCTCATAAAAGGATTAATTTATTTGAGGTTATTTTTACTGTCAATAACATTTATGACTAACAATGTTTTCAGCCTAGTACGAAAAAAAAATAAGTACAACATTTATGTATTAATCTAAAAAATTTAAAAATATTGTTGAAATAATGAAATTCTTTTTTATAGGTTTATTCAACAGTTAAAATGATTTAGCCAGGACTACTTTCATCTAATTGGCATCTGTTTCATTTTTCCACTAAAGTATATCATACAGAATGAAAAAAAAATTTTTGGTAAGCAGTTTTGAAACTTATATAAAGTTATAGAAAGGTAAAACTTTGAATTGAATTTCTGAATAACTTGTTTTTTGTATTTACAGGGACTTTGCCGCAGGATTTCTTTTAAATAAAGCAAGCTAGAGGTTTGGAAATTTAGGAGTATCTTTAAAATTGTGTTGGTTATAGAAAATGTGAGGTACTTTTTTGAAAAAGGCTTTAGAAAAAAAATTATAAAATAAAATTACAAAAAATATTGAAATTTTAATAAAAAAAACATAAAAAAATTAGATTTTTCATTAAAAAACAATTTTAAAAATTTTTTAAAAAAAAAGTAGCTCACATTTTCTATAACTGGTATAACTACAAAGGTACTCCTAAGTAACCAGACTCCTGCCTTGCTTTGTTCAAAAAATTTCCTGCGGCAATGACATGCCAGTTTCTAATTCAGAAGGGTTTCTTAATCTAATGGACTGCGAGACCAAAATCTTAAACACCTGGATGATGTAGTCTTAAATTATAGGTAATTGTATAACTTAATAATAAAAAAAAGTTTGAACTCTTAAAATTATATATTGGCTTTGTTATTAAAGAATTAATACAATAGCTTTTTTTTCAGGTTCAACCATGGCTTGTCCCCTTAATGCTATAAGTATGTAAATTTGTAGGTTGTTTTGAAGCGTTTAATATTTAAGAAAAAATAATATAGAATTTGCGCATGAACGTTGTGTAGATAGCACTCGGTTATTTGAATACAAGCAGTAAGAGCACTGATTATTTAGCTTATATATTGTAAGAAAATTAAATGATTCCAAAATATGTTACCTAGCTTATTTAAAAGCTTAAGAACTGTAGATTATAAATAAATAATAAATTATCACAAACTTAATAAATAAATCTCTTATATTTCAAACTGTTTACTCTAATAATGAAGCAATTTTCATTCCTCAGCTTTATTTTAATTTATTAAACTTTGAAAATGGATATAAATCTTAATTGAAAATTATAAAACATGACCTCAAAAGTCTAACATGAGTGATTTTGATTCTTAAGAGAATCCAATCCCACTTATTCGATAACTAATTTATGGGCTGGAAGATTTCATTGTAGGAAATAATTGGGCTTGGTGGACCACATAATTTCATATTTAATATGATTTTTTAATTTACAATAGTTACGATTTGCATGAATTAAATTTTCTATAATAAATAAAATGAAAAAAATAAAATTATAAATAAAGTAAAATAAATAAAATCATGTCAAATAAAATTGTGTGATCCACCGAGTTCAATTATTTCCGACAATGAAGTCTTCCAACCCATAAATCAGTTATCGAACAACTGGATTTGGAATGTCTTATACGGAGGAATCAAAATCAGTCAGGTTAGACTTTTGAGGTTACGTTTTATGATTTTTAATTAAGGTTCTAATCAAGGTTTATATTAGGTTTCTATCTGTGATTGACCACAGTAATGCTGAGGAATAAAGATTATTGTGTAGAAAGTTTGAAATAAAAGAGTTTTTTTTCAGTAAATAGAGTATCAAAGAGTCTCATAATAGGGACAAATTTTATGACACAGTGGGACATACGCTTGAACTCTGTCCCATAAATATGGGCATTAAGACTATACCACTTTTTCCTCAAATTTATTATATTTTTAGCTTAATTTGACTTTCAAAAGTTTTTATTTACTTTATAAAGAATGCAGTAACTACGTACTACAAAAAGTTTGGCCTTTAAGGTGATGTTATATACCGACATAATTTTAAAAAGAGTACATCTCATGAAAATACCAATAGAATTATCCACAAAAAATTCTGAGTATAGTATTTAAATATACGGAGCGCCTGACAGACGTGTTTTTCCAAAAAAATGATCAGAGTTTATTTAATTAAATAAAAACCGTACTGTCGGTAAGTAGGAATCTGCAATTGACCTATTTTTAAAACAAGCACAGCTAACGAAAATACTAATAGAATCAGTCAAAAAAATTTCTGAATATTGTGTTTACGTGTCCGGAGCGCCTGACAGTCGTCTTTTTCCAAATAAACGTTTGAATGTTGATTTTAAAAAATATTGAAATCAGGGTATCAAATCACCTTAAAGCTATACTTTACTCAAAATCATTAAAAATGTCCCATTTCCCCCCGAAATGTGTTTCATAATACGGCCGTTTACCTTATCAGCTTGAAATTTATAGACAATTTTGTGTGTGAGATAGGCAATTTAAGTTCCAAAATTACGTATTCAAGAAGCTCACGTGGGTAAGTGGTTAGCGCGTCCGACACACTTTTGCAGAGGGTCCAGGGTTCGATGTTACAACCGCCGTAAAAAAATCTTTATTTCCTTACTTATTTATTGTATAATAAAATCATATAAATTGTCGGTATACTGTAGAGATATAAAATCATGAAAATTAATATTTTGCTTCCTCATAGAGGAAGCTTTGTAATAGTAAAATTTTAATTTTCTTTAAATTGATCTAGAAACATGAATAAAGGTGTTAGAATTTTGTGTCACATGATTTTAGAAAATGTCTGTATGGATGTGTGTGTGTGTATGTGTGTAGGTGTGTGTGTGTGTGTGTGTGTGTGTGTGTGTGTGTGTGTGTGTGTGTGTGTGTGGGTGTTGTATGTATGTATACCGCTTTATTTTCGGATCTACGTGGTCGATTTTATCCGGACGGGTCTCATTTTTTTTTGTTTTTTGATTCCGAATTCGGGAAAAAAATAATTTTGTACGACTAACTGATTCGTTTTTGTTTTATGTCGAATTTTTCATTTTCGAAAAATTTATTTTTGATTTTTTTTAATGATTGGATTTAAATTTTATAATCGGATGGGAAACGTTCGAAAGAGCATAAAAAAACCTATATTTTGAAAAAAAAAAATTCTCTAGCTATCACGGTTATTTTGTTATTAACAGAAACGTGTTTTTTTTTTTAAATGCTTATAACTCCCAAACTAAATGGTCAATTTTTTTGAGAAAAATCATGATAATGGAGATTATGAATAGCTATAATCTGTATAAAATTGAATCCATTATGTTGATTAGTTTTTGAGAAAAAAATTAAAAAATGAAAAAAACGTGTTTTAGGTGGCGACAATTTACGGGAGTAAAATTGTGTTAATCGCTTCAAAATTCCTTGTAGATATAGATTTTTGGTTGCCACCTGCACCTTTCTTTCGGATAGATCATTGGTTCATAAATTTCAGAGATTTTTGAGGTTAAAATTTTTGTAACCTCTTTTTCGAATCGTAATTTCTCGACAACGGCTGTATGTATCAGAATGGGATAGGTAGCATTTAATAGTACATTACGATACGTGTGCCTTAAGTAGCCCATTATTGCACGGCGTGAAGTTAGGGCCCGAGCGCAGCAAGGGTCCTATCACGCCGTCTAATGGGCTACTTAAGACTCTAGTATCGTACAATATTTTATAGCACAGCCTAACCTAAGCCCGCTGTCACGCCTATCCGTGCGCTAAGCAGTTCTTTGTTGCACCGTGAGGTTAGCGCACGAGCGTAACGAGTGCGATATGCACGGTGCAATAATGGGCTACTTATCGCACGGATAGGCGTGACTTAAGTGCGGGCTTAGGTCACACTGTGCTATAAAAGAGAATTAAAATACCTATATTTTCTAAACAAAAAAACAGTTACTAGTTATCACGGTTCTTTGGTTAATAACAAAAACATAAAACATGAAAAATGAAAAAAATGAGTTTTGTATGTCCAACGATTCCGGAGGAAAAATTGTCGTAATTTCTTCATAATTACTTGTGGAGGTAGATTTTGGATAGCTCTTGGTCGAGTTCTTTGGACAAAATAATTGGTCCATAAATTTCAGAGATATTTGAGGTTAAAATTTTTTAAACTTTTTTTTAAATCGTAATTTCTCGAAAATGGTTCTATGAATCAGGTACAGATTTCTAGACAATTTTGTATGTGATATAGATATTATGTATGTGAATTTTCATCAAGATCGTACGATTACTTTTTGATATTCAAAATTTGCATATTTTACAAAGTTCTTTATTTGTCGCCTGATAACTAGAGAAAACTTGTTTTAATTTTTTTTTTTAATTTGGCGGAGATGTAGAGTGTATATTATTTATTATATGCGTTTTTAGAGTAAAAGAATTCGTTTATGAATTTCAGAGATATTCGAGGTAAAAACTGAGTTAGCCTTCTTTTCAAATCGTAATTTTTTGGATATATCTATACTAGAAAATGGAAATAACACGTGCTATGCGTGCGTGTTGTTCACTTGCTTTTGTTTTTTATTGAGGGTAATTTACAGCGCGATCAAGTTTTAACCACTTATTATACTCATTGGAGAATATATTTGGTTGAAATTTCAAAAGATTATCTTTATTTTTTACTCAAAATATCGAAATTTTTTGTATAGAATATTGATTGGGAAAAAGTTTGCATTTTACTTGCAGAATATGCCAATATTTTTGTTGTAACCTTTTTGGAAAGTCTCTTGAGTGATTGACTTGATTGGTGATTTTATAATAAACATTCATATTAGGCCAGGCGGTGGACATTTTGAGTGGACATTTCGACCCACAGGCTATTTTATTTTTGGTTTCGGTTCGTTTCAGCATCCTGAATAAGATCCTTGTTATCCGCAGTGTCAAAACCGTGTGCAATTTTTGTTATTTAACAAAAACGGAGCGATTTTGGCACTTTTTTTGGTTTTTTCACTTTAGCTCGGTTCTGGTTCATTTTAGTGAAAAATTGTCTGTATGAAAATTGTTCCTTATTAAATTTGCTACAAAAGTAGATCTGAACGAAGTTTCTAACTTTAATAGTTTATTTACAAATGACCGCTAAAGTTGAAAAATGCCATTTTTTTCATTATTAAATAACTTTTGAAAAAAACAACGAATGGACTTGAAAATTTATTTACAAAGAGCTTGTGTCAATGCAAAAGTGTAAGCCAAAGCCCAAAACTGTAAATTGAATATTGGCGATGTTATTGAAGGTCGAATTTTTTTTTTTGTTCTTAATTGCAAATTGCGCCACGTCTACAAAAATCGTTTCTCATAGTGAGGAAAAATTGTTCCTATAAAGAAACTCTTCAACTTTAATATCCATTTTGAAAAATTAAGAAATTTTGATTTTTATGGATTTTATCGACTTTTTTACGCGGTCACCTTTATAGACGCGACGTCTAAAAGTCGAAAACACGTCCTTAATTTTTTTTTGTACGTCCTTAATTTCCGTAAATGTATTGCTAAATATTCATCATTGCAAGTTTTTAAATTAAATTAAACGCCTTAATTATGAAATATAAAATATTTATAAAATCGCTTTCGTTATCAGACTTATTGTGTTATTAATAATGTTATTTTAGGTTCAAATTTAAAAACAAAATACGATGAATTTATACGTTAGAATCATTTAACTATATAATTTAGTAATGATTATTGGGATACTAATAAAAATAGAAGAATACAATAGGTATAGAAATATGTTAAAATTTATTTACCATACATTCATACATAATTATATTGGCAACAAAAATATTCACGGAGAATATTGAAACTTTCACATAGTAATTTATTTATACTATTTACAAAGTACAAAAATAGGCTTTGGTTCACTAACTAATAAACACTTTATACCTGAAATATAACAAATACCTAAATTTTGTCATAAAAGCGTTGACTTTAACTGAGACTGAAAGGTTCATCAGGATCATCCCATTCGCGACGTTGCAGCCACGTCTCCGTCTCGAATGGGATGCCCAGATGCATCCGCGCTTGATAATTGATGAACAACGTCTCCTCCTTGCTCATTGATGGTGGTTCGTATAAGCAGCTGTTAAGATGTTTGCGCCACTCTGACGCAAGGACGATCTCCTGGCAGCCCCGCCAGTCGTTGCGGCAAGGCCAGCGCAAATGCTTGGCGGCCTCCTCCATGAGGGTATTGCGCCAGTAGGGCGCTTCATTGCGGCAGAAGGCACAGTGTCGCAGTTTCTCCGCGCAACTCCCGCAGACCGCGTGCCCGAAATCACACTGCAGGATATATGGATACATCAATTCCAGACAAATTGGACAGGTGTACAGCTCCTCGATGATGCTGTCGTTCTCGCTGCTGGCCTGTAGAGGCAACGACTCTGAAACTGACCTCTCCGTCTGGGTGTTGTGCTGAGGATGTGCTTGCAAATCTGGCTGCTGGTCGATCTGTCTCTGTTTTTCTCCAGTCTGAGTAATAATTTAAATAAAAGATTTAATTAATATTCTGTTAATATTGAATATAATATCATATAAAGTATAAAAAGTATAATTTAGGAGAAACATTTCAAAACCTAACAATTCAGCTTTAAAAAAAAATTGCTTTTGTTTTGTTGTAGTTAAAATGTATTCATTTCGTTAAGGTGATATGATACCCCCACTATTACTCAATTCTGGGTTCCCGTTTTTCTCCTTCAATTTTAAACTTTTTGAAAAAAGCTCTTTGACACGTTTTAAGTTCAATAAAGAACTATAACGTATCAGTGTTTTCCTTAAAATTAAAAAAAAATTGAATGAGAGAAACGGGAACCCAATTTTTAGTAATGGCGTGGGTATCGTATCACCTTAAGATATCGACGATCTCCAATGCTTTTACAAAAATATTTGTCAATAAAATAACGTTTAATACGATCTAACTTTATTTAAACCGATTAAAAACCAATTACGTATGACGAAGTTACACAAAATTTGAAAAACTTGAATTAGTCTGATTTAAATAAAATAAATTTTCGATAATTAAATTGTAATGTTTACTTACTTCAGATTCTACAGTAGTTCTCACTGCAGCGAGCATGGAGTTGGACGACCAGAAGACACCCATCTTTGCAGAATTTGTTGAACTAAAGAAGTAACTATCTTCACCGTACGAAGAATAAGATTAGATACTGGCTGAGGTTTGTGGAAGAGAATTTGTTGATCAATACAAAATGCAACAAGAAACTATGTTCACCGTATGGCTTTTCCAACACGACTAAACACCTCGTCGAGTAGCGGCAAGATTCTAAACTTCCATGCTTTTATGAAAGCGATGGAGAGAGAGTACTTTTCCCCCTCCCTTTTCTTCCAGATTCTTACCCATTTTCGAAAACCGATCTGCTCGAGAAGATTAGGTAGGTCTCCCGCAGGGCAGACTGTAGAATATTACATGCCTCTGCTAAGATTAAAATAAAATTATATTTCAGGTATAAAGTGTTTATTAGTTAGTGAACCAAAGCCTATTTTTGTACTTTGTAAATAGTATAAATAAATTACTATGTGAAAGTTTGAATATTCTCCGTGAATATTTTTGTTGCCAATATAATTATGTATGAATGTATTGTAAATAAATTTTAACATATTTCTATACCTAATGTATTCTTCTATTTCTATTAGTATCCCAATAATCATTACTAAATTATATAGTTAAATGTTTTCTAACGTATAAATTCAGCGTATTTTGTTTTTAAATTTGAACCTAAAATAACATTGTTTTACTCTAATTAATACCAGTTGAATTTATAGAAAAATCGTAAAATTAATAACACAATAAGTAGCAAATTTAATAAGGAACAATTTTCATACAGACAATTTTTCGCTAAAATGAACCAGAACCGAGCTAAAGTGAAAAAACCAAAAAAAGTGCCAAAATCGCTCCGTTTTTGTTAAATAACAAAAATTGCACACGGTTTTGACACTGCGGATAACAAGGATCTTATTCAGGATGCTGAAACGAACCGAAACCAAAAATAAAATAGCCTGTGGGTCGAAATGTCCACTCAAAATGTCCACCGCCTGGCCTAATATGAATGTTTATTATAAAGTCACCAATCAAGTCAATCAGTCAAGAGACTTTCCAAAAAGGTTACACCAAAAATACTGGCATATTCTGCAAGTAAAATGCAAACTTTTTCCCAATCAATATTCTATACAAAAAATTTCGATATTATTAGTAAAAAATAAAGATAATCTTTTGAAATTTCAACCAAATATATTCTCCAATGAGTATAATAAGTGGTTAAAACTTGATCGCGCTGTAAATTACCCTCAATAAAAAACAAAAGCAAGTGAACAACACGCACGCATAGCACGTGTTATTTCCATTTTCTAGTATAGATATATCCAAAAAATTACGATTTGAAAAGAAGGCTAACTCAGTTTTTACCTCGAATATCTCTGAAATTCATAAACGAATTCTTTTACTCTAAAAACGCATATAATAAATAATATACACTCTACATCTCCGCCAAATTAAAAAAAAAATTAAAACAAGTTTTCTCTAGTTATCAGGCGACAAATAAATAACTTTGTAAAATATGAAAATTTTGAATATCAAAAAGTAATCGTACGATCTTGATGAAAATTCACATACATAACATCTATATCACATACAAAATTGTCTAGAAATCTGTAGCTGATTCATAGAATCGTTTTCGAGAAATTACGATTTAAAAAAAAGTTTAAAAAATTTTAACCTCAAATATCTCTGAAATTTATGGACCAATTATTTTGTCCAAAGAACTCGACCAAGAGCTATCCAAAATCTACCTCCACAAGTAATTATGAAGAAATTACGACAATTTTTCCTCCGGAATCGTTGGATATACAAAACTCATTCTTTTCATTTTTCATGTTTTACGTTTTTGTTAATAACCAAAGAACCGTGATAACTAGATACTGTTTTTCTGTTTAGAAAATATAGGTATTTTAATTCTCTTTTATAGCACAGTGTGACCTAAGCCCGCACTTAAGTCACGCCTATCCGTGCGATAAGTAGCCCATTATTGCACCGTGCATATCGCACTCGCTACGCTCGTGCGCTAACCTCGCGGTGCAAAAAAGAACTGCTTAGCGCACGGATAGGCGTGACAGCGGGCTTAGGTTAGGCTGTGCTATAAAATATTGTACGATACTAGAGTCTTAAGTAGCCCATTAGATGGCGTGATAGGACCCTCGCTGCGCTCGGGCCCTAACTTCACGCCGTGCAATAATGGGCTACTTAAGGCACACGTATCGTAATGTACTATTAAATGCTACCTATCCCATTCTGATACATACAGCCGTTCTCGAGAAATTACGCTTCGAAAAAGAGGTTACAAAAATTTTAACCTCAAAAATCTCTGAAATTTATGAACCAATGATCTATCCCAAAGAAAGGTGCTGGTGGCAACCAAAAATCTACCTCTACAAGGAATTTTGAAGCGATTAACACAATTTTACTCCCGTAAATTGTCGCCACCTAAAACACGTTTTTTTCATTTTTAAATTTTTTTCTCAAAAACTAATCAACAGAATGGATTCAATTTTATACAGATTATAGCTATTCATAATCTTCATTATCATGATTTTTCTCAAAAAAATTGACCATTTAGTTTGGGAGTTATAAGCATTTAAAAAAAAAAACACGTTTTTGTTAATAACAAAATAACCGTGATAGCTAGAGAATTTTTTTTTTTTTTTCGTAATATAGGTTTTTTTATGCTCTTTCGAACGTTACCCATCCGATTATAAAATTTAAATCCAATCATTAAAAAAAATCAAAAATAAATTTTTCGAAAATGAAAAATTCGACATAAAACAAAAACGAATCAGTTAGTCGTACAAAATTATTTTTTTCCCGAATTCGGAATCAAAAAACAAAAAAAAATGAGACCCGTCCGGTTAAAAACGACCGCGTAGATCCGAAAATAAAGCGGTATACATACATACAACCAAACACACACACACACACACACACACACACACACACACACACACACAGACACACATCCATACAGACATTTTCTAAAATCATGTGACACAAAATTCTAACACCTTTATTCATGTTTCTAGATCAATTTAAAGAAAATTAAAATTTTACTATTACAAAGCTTCCTCTATGAGGAAGCAAAATATTAATTTTCATGATTTTATATCTCTACAGTATACCGACAATTTATATGATTTTATTATACAATAAATAAGTAAGGAAATAAAAATTTTTTTACGGCGGTTGTAACATCGAACCCTGGACCCTCCGCAAAAGTGTGTCGGACGCGCTAACCACTTACCCACGTGAGCTTCTTGAATACGTAATTTTGGAACTTAAATTGCCTATCTCACACACAAAATTGTCTATAAATTTCAAGCTGATAAGGTAAACGGCCGTATTATGACACATTTCGGGGGGAAATGGGACATTTTTAATGATTTTGAGTAAAGTATAGCTTTAAAGGCCAAACTTTTTGTAGTACGTAGTTACTGCATTCTTTATAAAGTAAATAAAAACTTTTGAAAGTCAAATTAAGCTAAAAATATAATAAATTTGAGGAAAAAGTAGTATAGTCTTAATGCCCATATTTATGGGACAGAGTTCAAGCGTATGTCCCACTGTGTCATAAAATTTGTCCCTATTATGAGACTCTTTGATACTCTATTTACTGAAAAAAACTCTTTTATTTCAAACTTTCTACACAATAATAACCTAATATAAACCTTGATTAGAACCTTAATTAAAAATCATAAAACGTAACCTCAAAAGTCTAACCTGACTGATTTTGATTCCTCCGAATAAGAGATTCCAAATCCAGTTGTTCGATAACTGATTTATGGGTTGGAAGACTTCATTGTAGCAAATAATTGAACTCGGTGGATCACACAATTTCATTTGACATGATTTTATTTATTTTACTTTATTTATAATTTTATTTTTTTCATTTTATTTATTATAGAAAATTTAATTCATGCAAATCGTAACTATTGTAAATTAAAAAATCATATTAAATATGAAATTATGTGGTCCACCAAGCCCAATTATTTCCTACAATGAAATCTTCCAGCCCATAAATTAGTTATCGAATAAGTGGGATTGGATTCTCTTAAGAATCAAAATCACTCATGTTAGACTTTTGAGGTCATGTTTTATAATTTTCAATTAAGATTTATATCCATTTTCAAGGTTTAATAAATTAAAATAAAGCTGAGGAATGAAAATTGCTTCATTATTAGAGTAAACAGTTTGAAATATAAGAGATTTATTTATTAAGTTTGTGATAATTTATTATTTATTTATAATCTACAGTTCTTAAGCTTTTAAATAAGCTAGGTAACATATTTTGGAATCATTTAATTTTCTTACAATATATAAGCTAAATAATCAGTGCTCTTACTGCTTGTGTTCAAATAACCGACTGCTATCTACACAACGTTCATGCGCAAATTCTATATTAGTTTTTCTTAAATATTAAACGCTTCAAAACAACCTACAAATTTACATACTTATAGCATTAAAAACTTATGCTTAAGAATATAATTTTTGTTTGATAATATGAGCAATAATTATTTCCAAAATTTAGTTTTCTTTCTGGATAAACGTGGATTGTCTCATAATACGACCTTTTACCTTACATGAAGCCGTTCTCGAGAAATGACGGCCTGAAAAAAAGGTTAAAAAAGATTTAATCTTAAATATCTCTGAAATTTATTGACCAATCCTTTTGCCTAAAGAACTCACCCGTAAAGTAACCAAAATCTACACCTACAAAATATTTCAAATCAATTATATATTTCAAATCACTTTTATTATAAACTAGCAAAATCCAAACCCGCTGTGCGCGTACTATTTTGTTTTTGAGGTTATGTATATATAATTTTTCATTACGATTTCATTTTAATTAATTTTGATGATAGGATAATCAGATTATTTTTCAAAGCATGAAAAAATACATCTTTTTATTTTAATTTGATTTAATTATTTAGTTTTAAATAGTTAAGAATAAAAATTCAATTTAAAAAATTTAAATGTAGCAGAAGTAGCCAATTTTCGCGCCTATTCCTTACATACCAATCAAAATCCATCTTTAAATGCTTCACAACATCCGGCCATCGTTTTTTTTAAGAGTAGATAATTTTTTTTCTCAAAAAGTAATCGATAAAAAAAACATAAAAATTCCTTTTTAGCCACAAAAAAATTGTCATATCAATATCTTTTTTTAATTTCGAAAGATAACCTATTTACAAAAAATTACGTTTTCATTAATAATTTATGACTAAATATAGCTATCGGCATTTTTTTTTAAATTGTAGAGAATCTTATCCTGGATACAGTGAATTCTAATATATAAACAATATTAATGCTAAATATTAAAAAAAATAAAAATTAAAATTTGTAAAATTAATGAATTGCTATAAAACAAAACAAAAAATCGATTTTGACTAAAATAGAATATTGACCTCAACTATTTAAGCAAGTCGAAAAAAATAAGTCCTGTCTGGTTATAATCGGTCGAGTATTGAGATATTAGCGTATGGGAATGGTTAACAGAAATTCGGACCGTTTATTCGCTCAAAAACTCAAGTGACGCAAGAGTAGATAGTTGAACTCAACTTCGATCGCAGTTAGTTGAGAATTTGAAATATACGAAGAAAGGCTTGGTTAAGCAGCAGTGCAAACCACAGCAAAGCAGCAATTAAGATAATGGTTAACCGGAATTCAGACCGCTTATTCGCTCAAAAATTTAAGTGAATCTACAGTACTTCAACTCAACTCCGATTCGCCGTCAGTTGCGAATTTGAAATATACGAAGAAAGGCTTGGTTAAGTAGCAGTACAACCACAACAAAGCAGCAATTAAGGGAATTATTAACCGACATTCGGACCTCTTATTCGCTTAAAAACTCAAGTGACGCCCGTACAGCATCAGTTATTATTCTCTCGCCATGACGAATACTCGAATACTCGAGAGTAAATACTGCCATACTTTACAGCATAAAGTTAACTTTTGATGTGAGCTAGTGGTAGCGGTGAGCATGCGAGGGGAGATGAAATAAGTATTTAGGAAAATAAGAATTAAGGCGAACACAGAATTTAAGTGAGCAAAATAATATGCGGTATTCAAATGGTAGAGCTGAAAAGAATGATTAAATAAAAGAAAATATACGAGAATAAAATAAGACTAAAATTAGAAAAAAAATAGTTAAAACGCGTGTTCTCTTTACCGCGCAAGATTCTCAGCTCGAGTCAGATGCCCAGGATGCCCTTTTTCCCTGTGGGCGATTATGCCACCCCTTTTTGCACGTAGCGTAAATGTATCCGCACTGAGCGAGGGAGGGGAGGCTTTTTATGCCGTTGGGCGAGTCAGGCGCCCTCAAAGCAAGTCAGGCTAGGTGAGCTCCTCTCGGTGGAGAAACTGGCGCGACTCCAGAGAGTCTTATAGGAGGAGGTGCGTCTCCTTCGCGTCGCGACGAGCGAGTACGCTCCGAAATTTTGGAGCTTAACAAAATACCTCAGCTTAAGAGAGGGGCGAGCTTTCCCACTCACTGATTGGCCGCCGCAAGCGCGGTTCCCAAAGTTAGGAGATGAGGCTGCTCTCGTGTTGCGAGACTGCTCGCTCTCCTCTCCGCAAGTCCGAGGGTGTGGCCAGCCGAGCAGACAGCGACGCCGAGCTTCCCCGAAGCTCTCGAGGCATGCCGATGCTTCGCTCTACGGAGAAAAAAGTCAGACTCGACTATTTCTTGGATTTTAATTAGTTTGAAAGAAAACAAATTACGTCGCAATTTTTGCGGACTTCAATTTGTAGTAAAAATCTAATGCATCCATCTGTGAAAACTAATTAAAAGCCATTACTTTCGCGATGAACATTTTTCGCTACAAGGAATATTTTACAATGCAATAAACTTAAAATAGCTAAAACATTAGAAATAGATTTTCGACTGTTACTTGACACGATTTGATTTCATAAATTAAATTTTTAGTATTTGAGGTGTTACAATTTTTCTAAGGTGAATATACAAGGTTGTTCCGAGGAGTACTACTATGCCTTATATATGTAAAAACGAATACACACACACACGCACACACACACGCGCACACACACACACGCACGCACACTAGGGGGTACCCCCCTACTCGCTCCACTCGTCAGCCCCCCACCTTTGTCAAAAAATAAGTAATATTTTTGGTTTCAAGGCGAGTTGTAACGCTTAAGAGAAGCTTTCAATTCTTCTTTTTTTTATTGAAACGAAAGAAGTTTCCAACGTCACCTTGCGGTACTATTAACAGACGCGTCGGATTTTTATTTAAAGTGGTATCCTCCGCCAATAGCCCTACATAACCACTTCTCCTATTAAAATATATTACAAATAATCGTTTAAGGAATAGCTTAAAGGAATTCTCTCGATTTTGAATAACAAAGTAGATTTTAATAAAATTTGAAGAACTGGTTAGTATAACTCTTAAAATAACTCAATTAAATTTTTCGAACCAAAAGGTACCTAGGAAGCAAGATATTAATGTTTTCGTTTATAAAGTAATTTAACCTGGAGTCTTATGGGAATTCGCACAAATTTACGTATTTTGCAGAGCATTAAAAGTTGATTGTAATGAAAAAATTTTCATCCAAAGATAAGCATGCGACAAACAATTATTGCTCTTAAATAGTATCATTGCATACCTCTATGTATTAAAAAAAATTTAGTGAATTAAAAAACAGTACATTTAACCTCAAGAAATAAGTTAAATAAGCTTCCTTACGAAACTTGTTATTGATCATTCAGACGAATAGAATTGTTTTGTTTGGATGTATAATTATTAATTAGTTAACCAGTATTTGTAAGACGTTCTTGAACAACATTTACTTTGTAAATTAACAAATAGATCAATGGCCCTAGTTTGGTATCGAGAGAATTCCCTTAATGTTGAAACAAAGCACATATATTTTTCGCTGATCGTTATAACCGATAATGGTAATGTTATAGACTTAAAGGAAATCTTATTTTAAGGAGGAGCTTTAAATTAAAGAGGGGTATAATGTGTTATACTTAGATTGGATTTATATTTTAAGGAGGAGCTACAAAATTAATAAGGGACTGCACAGCAGTTTTGAGTGGACATTTCGACCCACAGGCTATTTTATTTTTGGTTTCGGTTCGTTTCAGCATCCTGAATAAGATCCTTGTTATCCGCAGTGTCAAAACCGTGTGCAATTTTTGTTATTTAACAAAAACGGAGCGATTTTGGCACTTTTTTTGGTTTTTTCACTTTAGCTCGGTTCTGGTTCGTTTTAGCGAAAAATTGTCTGTATGAAAATTGTTCCTTATTAAATTTGCTACAAAAGTAGACCTGATCGAAATTTCTAACTTTAATAGTTTATTTACAAATGTCCGCTAAAGTTGAAAAATGCCATTTTTTTCATTATTAAATAATTTTTGAAAAAAACAACGAATGGACTTGAAAACTTATTTACAAAGAGCTTGTGTCAATGCAAAAGTGTACGCCAAAGCCCAAAACTGTAAATTGAATATTGGCGATGTTATTGAAGGTCGAATTTTTTTTTTGTTCTTATGTGCAAATTGCGCCACGTCTACAAAAATCGTTTCTCATAGTGAGGAAAAATTGTTCGTATAAAGAAACTCTTCAACTTTAATATCCATTTTGAAAAATTAAGAAATTTTGATTTTTATGGATTTTATCGACTTTTTTACGCGGTCACCTTTTTAGACGCGACGTCTAAATGTCGAAGACACGTCCTTAATTTTTTTTCGTACGTCCTTAATTTCCGTAAATGTATTGCTAAATATTCATCATTGCAAGTTTTTAATTAAATTAAACGCCTTAATTATGAAATATAAAATATTTATAATATATTTGTGTTATTAATTTTATGATTTTTCTATAAATTCAACTGGTATTAATTAGAGTAAAACAATGTTATTTTAGGTTCAAATTTAAAAACAAAATACGCTGAATTTATAGGTTAGAAAACATTTAACTATATAATTTAGTAATGATTATTGGGATACTAATAAAAATAGAAGAATACAATAGGTATAGAAATATGTTAAAATTTATTTACAATACATTCATACATAATTATATTGGCAACAAAAATATTCACGGAGAATATTGCAACTTTCACATAGTAATTTATTTATACTATTTACAAAGTACAAAAATAGGCTTTTGTTCACTAACTAATAAACACTTTATACCTGAAATATAACAAATACCTAAATTTTGTCATAAAAGCGTTGACTTTAACTGAGACTGAAAGGTTCATCAGGATCATCCCATTCGCGACGTTGCAGCCACGTCTCCGTCTCGAATGGGATGCCCAGATGCATCCGCGCTTGATAATTTATGAACAACGTCTCCTCCTTGCTCATTGATGGTGGTTCGTATAAGCAGCTGTTAAGATGTTTGCGCCACTCTGACGCAAGGACGATCTCCTGGCAGCCCCGCCAGTCGTTGCGGCAAGGCCAGCGCAAATGCTTGGCGGCCTCCTCCATGAGGGTATTGCGCCAGTAGGGCGCTTCATTGCGGCAGAAGGCACAGTGTCGCAGTTTCTCCGCGCAACTCCCGCAGACCGCGTGCCCGAAATCACACTGCAGGATATATGGATACATCAATTCCAGACAAATTGGACAGGTGTACAGTTCCTCGATGATGCTGTCGTTCTCGCTGCTGGCCTGTAGAGGCAACGACTCTGAAACTGACCTCTCCGTCTGGGTGTTGTGCTGAGGGTGTGCTTGCAAATCTGGCTGCTGGTCGATCTGTCTCTGTTTTTCTCCAGTCTGAGTAATAATTTAAATAAAAGATTTAATTAATATTCTGTTAATATTGAATATAATATCATATAAAATATAAAAAGTATAATTTAGGAGAAACATTTCAAAACCTAACAATTCAGCTTTAAAAAAAAATTGCTTTTGTTTTGTTGTAGTTAAAATGAATTCATTTCGTTAAGGTGATATGATACCCTCACTATTACTCAATTCTGGGTTCCCGTTTTTCTCCTTCAATTTTAAACTTTTTGAAAAAAACTCTTTGACACGTTTTAAGTTCAATAAAGAACTATAACGTATCAGTTTTTTCCTTAAAATTAAAAAAAAATTGAATGAGAGAAACGCGAACCCAATTTTGAGTAATGGCGTGGGTATCGTATCACCTTAAGGTGATGTGATACCCACGCTATTACTCAATTCTCGGTTTCCGTTTTTCTCCTTCAATTTTAAACTTTTTGAAAAAAACTCTTTGACACGTTTTAAGTTTAATAAAGAACTACAACGTATCAAAGAGTTTTTTTCTTAAAATTAAAAATTGAATGAGAAAAACGGGAACCAAATTTTGGGTAATAGTGTCAGTATTGCATCACCTTAAGATATCAACGATCTCCAATGCTTTTACAAAAATATTTGTCAATAAAATAACGTTTAATATGATCTAACTTTATTTAAACCGATTAAAAAGCAATTACGTATGTCGAAGTTACACAAAATTTGAAAAACTTGAGTTAGTCTGGTTTAAAAAAATAAATTTTATATAATTAAATTGTAATGTTTACTTACTTCAGATTCTACAGTAGTTCTCACTGCAGCGAGCATGGAGTTGGACGACCAGAAGACACCCATCTTTGCAGAATTTGTTGAACTAATGAAGTAACTATCTTCACCGTACGAAGAATAAGATTAGATACTGGCTGAGGTTTGTGGAAGAGAATTTTGTTGATCAATACAAAATGCAACAAGAAACTATGTTCACCGTATGGCTTTTCCAACACGACTAAACACCTCGTCGAGTAGCGGCAAGATTCTACACTTCCATGCTTTTATGAAAGCGATGGAGAGAGAGTACTTTTCCCCCTCCCTTTTCTTCCATATTCTTACCCATTTTCGAAAACCGATCTGCTCGAGAAGATTAGGTAGGTCTCCCGCAGGGCAGACTGTAGAATATTACATGTCTCTGCTAAGATTAAAATAAAATTATATTTCAGGTATAAAGTGTTTATTAGTTAGTGAACCAAAGCCTATTTTTGTACTTTGTAAATAGTATAAATAAATTACTATGTGAAAGTTTGAATATTCTCCGTGAATATTTTTGTTGCCGATATAATTATGTATGAATGTATTGTAAATGAATTTTAACATATTTCTATACCTATTGTATTCTTCTATTTCTATAAGTATCCCAATAATCGTTACTAAATTATATAGTTAAATGTTTTCTAACGTATAAATTCAGCGTATTTTGTTTTTAAATTTGAACCTAAATTAACATTGTTTTACTCTAATTAATACCAGTTGAATTTATAGAAAAATCGTAAAATTAATAACACAATAAGTTTGATAACGAAAGCGATTTTATAAATATTTTATATTTCATAATTAAGGCGTTTAATTTAATTTAAAAACTTGCAATGATGAATATTTAGCAATACATTTACGGAAATTAAGGACGTGCGAAAAAAAATTAAGGACGTATTTTCGACTTTTAGACGTCGCGTCTAAAAAGGTGACCGCGTAAAAAAGTCGATAAAATCCATAAAAATCAAAATTTCTTAATTTTTCGAAATGGATATTAAAGTTGAAGAGTTTCTTTATACGAACAATTTTTCCTCACTATGAGAAACGATTTTTGTAGACGTGGCGCAATTTGCAATTAAGAACAAAAAAAAAAATTCGACCTTCAATAACATCGCCAATATTCAATTTACAGTTTTGGACTTTGGCGTACACTTTTGCATTGACACAAGCTCTTTGTAAATAAATTTTCAAGTCCATTCGTTGTTTCTTCAAAAGTTATTTAATAATGAAAAAAATGGCATTTTTCAACTTTAGCGGTCAATTGTAAATAAACTATTAAAGTTAGAAACTTCGTTCTGGTCTACTTTTGTGGCAAATTTAATAAGGAACAATTTTCATACAGACAATTTTTCGCTAAAACGAACCAGAACCGAGCTAAAGTGAAAAAACCAAAAAAAGTGCCAAAATCGCTCCGTTTTTGTTAAATAACAAAAATTGCACACGGTTTTGACACTGCGGATAACAAAGATCTTATTCAGGATGCTGAAACGAACCGAAACCAAAAATAAAATAGCCTGTGGGTCGAAATGTCCACTCAAAACTGCTGTGCAGTCCCTTATTAATTTTGTAGCTCCTCCTTAAAATATAAATCCAATCTAAATATAATACATTATACTATGCAACCCCTCTTTAATTTAAAGCTCCTCCTTAAAATAAGATTTCCTTTAAGTCTATAACATTACCATTATCGGTTATAACGATCAGCGAAAAATATATGTGCTTTGTTTCAACATTAAGGGAATTCTCTCGATACCAAACTAGGGCCATTGATCTATTTGTTAATTTACAAAGTAAATATTGTTCAAGAAAGTCTTACAAATACGGGTTAACTAATTAATAATTATACATCCAAACAAAACAATTCTATTCGTCTGAATGATCAATAACAAGTTTCGTAAGGAAGCTTATTTAACTTATTTCTTGAGGTTAAATGTACTGTTTTTTAATTCACTAAATTTTTTTTAATACATAGAGGTATGCAATGATACTATTTAAGAGCAATAATCGTTTGTCGCATGCTTATCTTTGGATGAAAATTTTTTCATTACAATCAACTTTTAATGCTCTGCAAAATACGTAAATTTGTGCGAATTCCCATAAGACTCCAGGTTAAATTACTTTATAAACGAAAACATTAATATCTTGCTTCCTAGGTACCTTTTAGTTCGAAAAATTTAACTGAGTTATTTTAAGAGTTATACTAATCAGTCCTTCAAATTTTATTAAAATCTACTTTCTTATTCAAAATCGAGAGAATTCCTTTAAGCTATTGCTTAAACGATTATTTGTAATATATTTTAATAGGAGAAGTGGTTATGTAGGGCTATTGGCGAAGGATACCACTTTAAATAAAAATCCGACGCGTCTGTTAATAGTACCGCAAGGGGACGTTGGAAACTTCTTTCGTTTCAATAAAAAAAAGAAGAATTGAAAGCTTCTCTTAAGCGTTACGTTGAATGTTTAAATTCATATAACATATGAAAATATCTATTACAACTCGCCTTGAAACCAAAAATATTACTTATTTTTTGACAAAGGTGGGGGGCTGACGAGCGGAGCGAGTAGGGGGGTACCCCCTAGTGTGCGTGCGTGTGTGTGTGTGTGCGCGTGTGTGTGTGCGTGTGTGTGTGTGTATCCGTTTTTACATATATAAGGCATAGTAGTACTCCTCGGAACAACCTTGTATTTTCACCTTAGAAAAATTGTAACACCTCAAATACTAAAAATTTAATTTATGAAATCAAATCGTGTCAAGTAACAGTCGAAAATCTATTTCTAATGTTTTAGCTATTTTAAGTTTATTGCATTGTAAAATATTCCTTGTAGCGAAAAATGTTCATCGCGAAAGTGATGGCTTTTAATTAGTTTTCACAGATGCATGCATTAGATTTTTACTACAAATTGAAGTCCGCAAAAATTGCGACGTAATTTGTTTTCTTTCAAACTAATTAAAATCCAAGAAATAGTCGAGTCTGACCTTTTTCTCCGTAGAGCGGAGCATCGGCATGCCTCGAGAGCTTCGGGGAAGCTCTGCGTCGCTGTCTGCTCGGCTGGCCACACCCGAGTATTCGTCATGGCGAGAGAATAATGACTGATGCTGTACGGGCGTCTCTTGAGTTTTTAAGCGAATAAGAGGTCGGAATGACGGTTAATGATTCCCTTAATTGCTGCTTTGTTGTGGTTGTACTGCTACTTAACCAAGCCTTTCTTCGTATATTTCAAATTCGCAACTGACGGCGAATCGGAGTTGAGTTGAAGTACTGTAGATTCACTTGAGTTTTTGAGCGAATAAGCGGTCCGAATTTCTGTTAACCATTCCCCTAATTGCTGCTTTTCTGTGGTTTGCACTGCTACTTAACTAAGCCTTTCTTCGTATATTTCAAATTCGCAACTGACTGCGAATCGAAGTTGAGTTCAACTACTCTCAAATTAGCGATTTCAGACTAAATGAGGGGTTGAATTGTATGTTTGGCCTACTTTGATATAGCTGTCAAATTAAAAACTAAGAAACAAAAAGTTCATGATAAATTATTAATATTTTGAGTGATGTACTAACTTTTGATGCGGATCATATAACAAATGCAATCTTAATGATGGAAACCCTTTGTAATAATAAATTGGTTAATACAGCATCATTTTATCAATAAGCTTACGTTGATAGCATTAAGGCATACGGAGACCACATACCTCAGCAAGCTTTTTCATACAATCGCGTAGAATCTTATGTGTGTATACAAGCAAGAGCGGTCATTTACTAAGTATATTATTGTTATAATCACTATTGAAAAAAGTAAAAACTTCACTTATTCATACGTAAAAGGAAATTATACAAAAAAAAAATAACAAAATAGGAATAATATGCTGCAAAAGATAAATAATAAAGCAAAAAGAATGTATCCGTGTTACAATGTATACAACGGCATAAGTGTGAAGCAAGAAAACAGTATAATTGTCTATCCGATGAATCTAATAGAATCATAAATACTCGGGTTATATAAGAGGAAAGAAAAACAAATACACGTGCGTGCGTGCGCGCGCGTGTGTGTGTGTGTGTGTGTGTGTGTGTGTGTGTGTGTGTGTGTGTATATATATATATATATATTTATATATATATATCAAATTATATTAAGCAATCTATGCATCTAAATTATATCGCGCGAACGTTGGTCGCAATAGTCCTTCCGATCCTCGTGCGCACGTGCCGTCTAAGTGACTAGGGGCGACGCTACCCACACAAGGAGATGACCTGGTGGTCACCTACCCAGGGGCCGGGAGGGGGTTTACACCGCCCTGGCTTTATGTCACTATCACTTACACGAGTACGGGGAGCGCCGAGTCGGGTGAATCAACTCGACTTGGTCGGCTTTATCCCGTAGGAGTAATCACCGACCTGTGTCCTTAATTCGCCTTTACCTTGCTTGTCGTCCGTGACTGGAGAACTCAGTTAGAGCTGGAGCTGGAGACTGGAAGCAGAATAGGCCTCGCTCGGCGTCTCGCCCCCATTTATACCATGATTTGTAGATGATCGATTATCTAACTGCTCGCTCAGGAGTGTGCGCAATCACCCTATTTGCATATATGGTAGGGCTGAGATCGCGCAACCTTCCTAAGATTCTTGGATCCTAATTGGCCTCGATTGTCCTTCAGATAATTCCGCTGACCTTTATCTGAAACATTCCTTTTTAACATGCAAAAATGTGGACACACAACTTATGTCATGCCATGAAAGTGTGATAAAACTCTTTTTCATCCTTTTGTTAGTTGGTTTTATCATCCATGGTTAATAAACAATTGATAAATAAGTAAATTTTTAGTTCAGTTAGTTAATGCATTTATCCTGGAAAGAAAAGTATACATTAACATAAAACAACACAAGAGCTGGATTTGCGATGATCGACTTAGCTGGAATATATATTTGGTTTGTTTTTTTCCAATCGGTATTCCTTAAAATTTGTTAAGTAAGTTGATTATTAGATTCCGTCTCACTCGCACTCATACCATCACCCATCATGCCCTCTCTGTCTAGTTTCGTCAGATAACACGTGGATGTTAGGTAATTATCTCATCACCAATTTCCTGGAAACTTATCTGCCACCTGTAATTCGGGGTCGCGAAATTCAATTTGGTGGGTAGATAATTTGATAGGACAAGATAGTCATGAATGGAATATGACAGCATAATTTACATTTTATTCACTTGGATATTTGTTATTAATTGTGCATGCGACATTCATTTGTTAATAACAAATAAAGGTTCGGGATTTGAATTTCCCGCCATGACCGTTAGCGCTAAAACACTCATCTGAGTACTTTGTAGTGAGTTACCATCCTTAGGTCGAGATGGCGTATCGAGTACCGTTTTGTCACTTTGGGCCATCACGGGAATTGCGTCGGTAAACAGAATTCCTTCCGATCTTATACTTTGATAACTAGACCTTATAATGTACGGCGTTGTGTCCGTTACAAGACATGTTCAGGTAAAATATGTGAAAAATAGTCACTTTTTCTCTCGTAATAACTTCTCAGTTTTCATAGGTTAACATATCGCTATTATATTAATTTTTAATATAAACAAATATTCCCCATAAAAATGTTTATGTAAAAATTATTGACAATGTAATCCTAACCATAAATAGATGAAAAAATTTTATATGTTTTAAAAATTTCTTGATAATTAAAAGTTATAATAATAATAACAATAATAATAGAATTTTTTTTTCCTTAAGAAACTTTGTGATAGTATAGCATTATTTCCGAAGTTTTCTTTTATTTACCGTGAATTTTTAATACAATTCTCTACATTTAGAACCATAAATTTTTTCTACGTATATTTGATCTTCTGATATTCATAAAACATAATCTTTTGTAAATAAGTTATATCTCAGAAACAAAAAAAGGTATCATTATTAAAAAATTGGTATTAAATTATAGAAAATACCTATTTTTGGACGTATTCGGAACGTTGAAATTCATTTTCATGTTGTGAGTCGAAGAGAATTTTTTTTTGAGAAAACTTGATAGAAACATGTTTTCAGTAATTTGGAATCGAAATAAGCTATTTTTTTTTATATGTTCGCTCGCGCGTGTGTGTACGTAATGTCCCTGTCGTAAATTATAAATGTTAATAACAGTTAATAACTGTTAAAAACTACTTAAATATGTTTGTAACTATTTAAAACTGTTTATAAATGTTACAAAATGTAGGATTTTGGACACATTTTCAAATAGTTTTAGGAGATTTAAATAGTTTGAAACAGTTTCAAATAATTTTGAATGATATTTAAAATGAATTAGTAATTTGTAATTAATTAAACAATTATTAACTAATAATAATATAATAATAAATTAACTATTCTTAATTAATTAAACGAATGATATTTGGGAATTATATTTATGAATGATATTTTGAATGATATTTAAGAAGAATTAATAATAGATAATAAATTAAACTATTATTAACTAATTAACAATAGTAATAATTATTAATTAATAATTTGTAAAGAATTAAACTATTATTATAACTATTACAAACTTTTGAAAACTGTTACAAACAGTTATAAACAATTACTAACGTCCAAAATCCTACATTTTATAACATTTTTTAACAGTTTATAACTCATACTAAAAGTTTTTAATTTTTTCTAACAAAAATATTTCTGCTAGGGGTAGTACAAATTTTCTTAGCCGTTTAAGATCTTTAAACAACAATTTTATTTACTTTCGAGGTTATTCTCTTTTTATATTGTTTTTTCAGTTTTATTAAAAAAGAACTTTTCATTTTTTACAAACTTTAATTTAATATGGTGCTTCTATATATATTAATGATGGATAAAACGCAGTATGAAATTCTCTATAATTAACAAAAAAAAATGAATTTTAAGTATATTTACTCCTTAGTTTCAAATCGCCAAACGATGAGATGAAAAGTGACTTCCCTATTCGTAATTTGATTTGCGATAACAAAGGCTGACGAAGCGCGCATAGTTAAAGCATTTAAGAAAACATAATTTTTCATTTACAGATTATTTCAAAATTAACAAAAGATGTAACAATAACAAATTTTCTGCTAATATCTCATATATTCATAGAGAAAGCTTTGGAACGGTTAAAAATATTTTTGAGACAAAAAGAGTGGTTGGAGTGTGCGTGCGTGCGTGCGTGCGCGCGTGCGTGCGTGTGTGTGTGTGTGTGTGTGTGTGTGTGTGTCCGCATACGCTAATATCTCAATACTCGACTGATTATAACCAGACAGGACTTATTTTTTTCGACTTTGCTTAAATAGTTGAGGTCAATATTCTATTTTAGTCAAAATTGATTTTTTGTTTTGTTTTATAGCAATTCATTAATTTTACAAATTTTAATTTTTTATTTTTTTAATATTTAGAACTAATATTGTTTATATATTATGAATTCACTGTATCCAGGATAAGATTCTCTACAATTTAAAAAAAATGCCGATAGCTATATTTAGTCATAAATTATTAATGAAAACGTAATTTTTTGTAAATAGGTTATCTTTCGAAATTAAAAAAAGATATTGATATGACCATTTTTTTGTGGCTAATAAGGAATTTTTATGTTTTTTTTATCGATTACTTTTTGAGAAAAAAAATAATCTACTCTTAAAAAAACGATGGCCGGATGTTGTGAAGTATTTAAAGATGGATTTTTTTGATTGGTATGTAAGGAATAGGCGCGAAAATTCGCTACTTCTGCTACATTTAAATTTTTGATATTGAATTTTTATTCTTAACTATTTAAAACTAAATAATTAAATCAAATTTAAATAAAAAGATGTATTTTTTTATGTTTTGAAAAATAATCTGATTATCCTATTATTAAAATTAATTAAAATGAAATCGTAATGAAAAATTATATATACATAACCTCAAAAACAAAATAGTACGCGCGCAGCGGGTTTGGATTTTGCTGGTTTATAATAAAAGTGATTTGAAATATATAATCGATTTGAAATATTTTGTAGGTGTAGATTTTGGTTACCTTACGGGTGAGTTCTTTAGGCAAAAAGGTTGGTCAATAAATTTCAGAGATATTTAAGGTTAAATCTGTTTTAACCTTTTTTTCAGATCGTCATTTCTCGAGAACGGCTCGATGTAAGGTAAAAGGTCGTATTATGAGACAATGTCCACGTTTATCCAGAAAGAAAACTAAATTTTGGAAATAATTATTGCTCATATTATCAAACAAAAATTATTGCTTCCTCCTAGAGGAAGCTTTGTGATAGTAATTTTTTGAGTTGTTGTAAAAACATGTTATAATTGATATTCGAGGTGTTAGGAACCAAAATACATGATTTTTTTAAAATGTCTGTATGGATGTGTGTGTGTGTGTGTGTGTGTGTGTGTGTGTGTGTGTGTGTGTGTGTGTGTGTGTGTGTATACGCCTGGATCTCAGCTTCTACTCGATCGATTTTAACCGGACGGGTCTCATTCTTTTTGTTTTTTTTTTGTGTGATGGCGGGTCAAAAATCCGTTTTCTTATTGGGCCGATTCGTTTTTGTTTTATTTCGAATTTTTGATTTTCTCAAAATTGTTTTTGGCTTTTTTTCAATGATAGAATCGAGATATTTTAATCTAATGTGTAGCATTCGAAACAGCGTATATTCATAAGCATACGTTTTTAATGCTATAAGTATGTAAATTTGTAGGTTGTTTTGAAGCGTTTAATATTTAAGAAAAAATAATATAGAATTTGCGCATGAACGTTGTGTAGATAGCACTCGGTTATTTGAATACAAGCAGTAAGAGCACTGATTATTTAGCTTATATATTGTAAGAAAATTAAATGATTCCAAAATATGTTACCTAGCTTATTTAAAAGCTTAAGAACTGTAGATTATAAATAAATAATAAATTATCACAAACTTAATAAATAAATCTCTTATATTTCAAACTGTTTACTCTAATAATGAAGCAATTTTCATTCCTCAGCTTTATTTTAATTTATTAAACCTTGAAAATGGATATAAATCTTAATTGAAAATTATAAAACATGACCTCAAAAGTCTAACATGAGTGATTTTGATTCTTAAGAGATTCCAATCCCAGTTATTCGATAACTAATTTATGGGCTGGAAGATTTCATTGTAGGAAATAATTGGGCTTGGTGGACCACATAATTTCATATTTAATATGATTTTTTAATTTACAATAGTTACAATTTGCATGAAATAAATTTTCTATAATAAATAAAATGAACAAAATAAAATTGTAAATAAAGTAAAATAAATAAAAACATGTCAAATGAAATTGTGTGATCCACCGAGTTCAATTATTTCCTACAATGAAGTCTTCCAACCCATAAATCAGTTATCGAACAACTGGATTTGGAATCTCTTATTCGGAGGAATCAAAATCAGTCAGGTTAGACTTTTGAGGTTACGTTTTATGATTTTTAATTAAGGTTCTAATCAAGGTTTATATTATGTTTCTATCTGTGATTGACCACAGTAATGCTGAGGAATAAAGATTATTGTGTAGAAAGTTTGAAATAAAAGAGTTTTTTTTCAGTAAATAGAGTATCAAAGAGTCTCATAATAGGGACAAATTTTATGACACAGTGGAACATACGCTCGAACTCTGTCTCATAAATATGGGCATTAAGACTATACCACTTTTTCCTCAAATTTATTATATTTTTAGCTTAATTTGACTTTCAAAAGTTTTTATTTACTTTATAAAGAATGCAGTAACTATGTACTACAAAAAGTTTGGCCTTTAAAGCTATACTTTACTCAAAATCATTAAAAATGTCCCATTTCCCCCCGAAATGTGTCTCATAATACGACTGTTTACCTTATTAGCTTGAAATTTATAGACAATTTTATGTGTGAGATAGGCAATTTAAGTTCCAAAATTACGTATTCATGAAGCTCACGTGGGTAAGTGGTTAGCGCGTCCGACACACTTTTGCGGAGGGTCCAGGGTTCGATGTTACAACCGCCGTAAAAAAATTTTTATTTCCTTACTTATTTATTGTATAATAAAATCATATAAATTGTCGGTATACTGTAGAGATATAAAATCATGAAAATTAATATTTTGCTTCCTCATAGAGGAAGCTTTGTAATAGTAAAATTTTAATTTTCTTTAAATTGATCTAGAAACATGAATAAAGGTGTTAGAATTTTGTGTCACATGATTTTAGAAAATGTCTGTATGGATGCGTGTGTGTGTGTGTGTGTGTATGTGTGTGTGTGTGTGTGTGTGTGTGTGTGTGTGTGTGTGTGTTTGTATGTATCTATACCGCTTTATTTTCGGATCTACGCGGTCGTTTTTAACCGGACGGGTCTCATTTTTTTTTGTTTTTTGAATCCGAATTCTGGAAAAAAATAATTTTGTACGACTAACTGATTCGTTTTTGTTTTATGTCGAATTTTTCATTTTCGAAAAATTTATTTTTGATTTTTTTTAATGATTGGATTTAAATTTTATAATCGGATGGGTAACGTTCGAAAGAGCATAAAAAAACCTAAATTTGAAAAAAAAAAAAATTCTCTAGCTATCACGGTTATTTTGTTATTAACAAAAACGTGTTTTTTTTTTAAATGCTTATAACTCCCAAACTAAATGGTCAATTTTTTTGAGAAAAATCATGATAATGGAGATTATGAATAGCTATAATCTGTATAAAATTGAATCCATTCTGTTGATTAGTTTTTGAGAAAAAAATTAAAAAATGAAAAAAACGTGTTTTAGGTGGCGACAATTTACGGGAGTAAAATTGTGTTAATCGCTTCAAAATTCCTTGTAGAGGTAGATTTTTGGTTGCCACCTACACCTTTCTTTGGGATAGATCATTGGTTCATAAATTTCAGAGATTTTTTTAGGTTAAAATTTTTGTAACCTCTTTTTCGAATCGTAATTTCTCGAGAACGGCCGTATGTATCAGAATGGGATAGGTAGCATTTAATAGTACATTACGATACGTGTGCCTTAAGTAGCCCATTATTGCACGGCGTGAAGTTAGGGCCCGAGCGCAGCGAGGACTAGAGCCTAGAGCAGGAAGATATAGTCGGGTATTGTGACTAGTAGGCTGAGAAACTTGAAATTTGGTATTTTTGAGCGATTTTCAACGCATTATATCCCAATAAACGAAGAAAAATTTTTTTCTCCAAATTGAGCCAAAATTCATATATAGGGGTATTTTGCGCTGCTCTTTCGATTGGCGCTATGATTTTTGCAATATCTCAAAATTTTTGAAAATTATTATTTTCCTATTGGCTCTACGACCCAAAAACCTTTTCCATTCGATAGAGCGGAAAAAAATAGTCGCGTATAGTGATTGGTGGGATTAAAAAATGGATATTTTGGGTTTTCAAGCGATTTGAAGTCGATTTGGCCCAAATAAGCCCCGAGCGCAGCGAGGGTCCTATCACGCCGTCTAATGGGCTACTTAAGACTCTTGTATCGTACAATATTTTATAGCACAGCCTAACCTAAGCCCGCTGTTACGCCTATCCGTGCGCTAAGCAGTTCTTTGTTGCACCGTGAGGTTAGCGCACGAGCGTAGCGAGTGCGATATGCACGGTGCAATAATGGGCTACTTATCGCACGGATAGGCGTGACTTAAGTGCGGGCTTAGGTCACACTGTGCTATAAAAGAGAATTAAAATACCTATATTTTCTAAACAAAAAAACAGTTTCTAGTTATCACGGTTCTTTGGTTATTAACAAAAACGTAAAACATGAAAAATGAAAAAAATGAGTTTTGTATGTCCAACGATTCCGGAGGGAAAATTGTGGTAATTTCTTCATAATTACATGTGGAGGTAGATTTTGGATAGCTCTTGGTCGAGTTCTTTGGACAAAATAATTGGTCCATAAATTTCAGAGATATTTGAGGTTAAAATTTTTTAAACTTTTTTTTAAATCGTAATTTCTCGAAAACGGTTCTATGAATCAGCTACAGATTTCTAGACAATTTTGTATGTGATATAGATATTATGTATGTGAATTTTCAGCAAGATCGTACGATTACTTTTTGATATTCAAAATTTTCATATTTTAACTAGAGAAAACTTGTTTTAATTTTTTTTTTTAATTTGGCGGAGTTGTAAAGTGTATATTATTTATTATATGCGTTTTTAGAGTAAAAGAATTCGTTTATGAATTTCAGAGATATTCGAGGTAAAAACTGAGTTAGCCTTCTTTTCAAATCGTAATTTTTTGGATATATCTATACTAGAAAATGGAAATAACACGTGCTATGCGTGCGTGTTGTTCACTTGCTTTTGTTTTTTATTGAGGGTAATTTACAGCGCGATCAAGTTTTAACCACTTATTATACTCATTGGAGAATATATTTGGTTGAAATTTCAAAAGATTATCTTTATTTTTTACTCAAACTATCGAAATTTTTTGTATAGAATATTGATTGGGAAAAAGTTTGCATTTTACTTGCAGAATATGCCAGTATTTTTGTTTTAACCTTTTTGGAAAGTCTCTTGACTGATTGACTTGATTGGTGACTTTATAATAAACATTCATATTAGGCCAGGCGGTGGACATTTTGAGTGGACATTTCGACCCACAGGATATTTTATTTTTGGTTTCGGTTCGTTTCAGCATCCTAAATAAGATCCTTGTTATCCGCAGTGTCAAAACCGTGTGCAATTTTTGTTATTTAACAAAAACCGAGCGATTTTGGCACTTTTTTTGGTTTTTTCACTTTAGCTCGGTTCTGGTTCATTTTAACGAAAAATTGTCTGTATGAAAATTGTTCCTTATTAAATTTGCTACAAAAGTAGACCTGAACGAAGTTTCTAACTTTAATAGTTTATTTACAAATGACCGCTAAAGTAGAAAAATGCCATTTTTTTCATTATTAAATAACTTTTGAAAGAAACAACGAATGGACTTGAAAATTTATTTACAAAGAGCTTGTGTCAATGCGAAAGTGTACGCCAAAGTCCAAAACTGTAAATTGAATATTGGCGATGTTATTGAAGGTCGAATTTTTTTTTTTTGTTCTTAATTGCAAATTGCGCCACGTCTACAAAAATCGTTTCTCATAGTGAGGAAAAATTGTTCGTATAAAGAAACTCTTCAACGTTAATATCCATTTTGAAAAATTAAGAAATTTTGATTTTTATGGATTTTATCGACTTTTTTACGCGGTCACCTTTTTAGACGCGACGTCTAAAGTCGAAAACACGTCCTTAATTTTTTTTCGTAGGTCCTTAATTTCCGTAAATGTATTGCTAAATATTCATCATTGCAAGTTTTTAATTAAATTAAACGCCTTAATTATGAAATATAAAATATTTATAATATATTTGTGTTATTAATTTTACGATTTTTCTATAAATTCAACTGGTATTAATTAGAGTAAAACAATGTTATTTTAGGTTCAAATTTAAAAACAAAATACGCTGAATTTATTCATTAGAAAACATTTAACTATATAATTTAGTAATGATTATTGGGATACTAATAAAAATAGAAGAATACAATAGGTATAGAAATATGTTAAAATTTATTTACAATACATTCATACATAATTATATTGGCAACAAAAATATTCACGGAGAATATTGCAACTTTCACATAGTAATTTATTTATACTATTTACAAAGTACAAAAATAGGCTTTTGTTCACTAACTAATAAACACTTTATACCTGAAATATAACAAATACCTAAATTTTGTCATAAAAGCGTTGACTTTAACTGAGACTGAAAGGTTCATCAGGATCATCCCATTCGCGACGTTGCAGCCACGTCTCCGTCTCGAATGGGATGCCCAGATGCATCCGCGCTTGATAATTGATGAACAACGTCTCCTCCTTGCTCATTGATGGTGGTTCGTATAAGCAGCTGTTAAGATGTTTGCGCCACTCTGACGCAAGGACGATCTCCTGGCAGCCCCGCCAGTCGTTGCGGCAAGGCCAGCGCAAATGCTTGGCGGCCTCCTCCATGAGGGTATTGCGCCAGTAGGGCGCTTCATTGCGGCAGAAGGCACAGTGTCGCAGTTTCTCCGCGCAACTCCCGCAGACCGCGTGCCCGAAATCACACTGCAGGATATATGGATACATCAATTCCAGACAAATTGGACAGGTGTACAGCTCCTCGATGATGCTGTCGTTCTCGCTGCTGGCCTGTAGAGGCAACGACTCTGAAACTGACCTCTCCGTCTGGGTGTTGTGCTGAGGGTGTGCTTGCAAATCTGGCTGCTGGTCGATCTGTCTCTGTTTTTCTCCAGTCTGAGTAATAATTTAAATAAAAGATTTAATTAATATTCTGTTAATATTGAATATAATATCATATAAAATATAAAAAGTATAATTTAGGAGAAACATTTCAAAACCTAACAATTCAGCTTTAAAAAAAAATTGCTTTTGTTTTGTTGTAGTTAAAATGAATTCATTTCGTTAAGGTTATATGATACCCTCACTATTACTCAATTCTGGGTTCCCGTTTTTCTCCTTCAATTTTAAACTTTTTGAAAAAAACTCTTTGACACGTTTTAAGTTCAATAAAGAACTATAACGTATCAGTTTTTTCCTTAAAATTAAAAAAAAATTGAATGAGAGAAACGCGAACCCAATTTTGAGTAATGGCGTGGGTATCGTATCACCTTAAGATATCGACGATCTCCAATGCTTTTACAAAAATATTTGTCAATAAAATAACGTTTAATATGATCTAACATTATTTAAAGCGATTAAAAAGCAATTACGTATGTCGAAGTTACAGAAAATTTGAAAAACTTGAGTTAGTCTGGTTTAAAAAAATAAATTGTATATAATTAAATTGTAATGTTTACTTACTTCAGATTCTACAGTAGTTCTCACTGCAGCGAGCATGGAGTTGGACGACCAGAAGACACCCATCTTTGCAGAATTTGTTGAACTAAAGAAGTAACTATCTTCACCGTACGAAGAATAAGATTAGATACTGGCTGAGGTTTGTGGAAGAGAATTTTGTTGATCAATACAAAATGCAACAAGAAACTATGTTCACCGTATGGCTTTTCCAACACGACTAAACACCTCGTCGAGTAGCAGCAAGATTCTACACTTCCATGCTTTTATGAAAGCGATGGAGAGAGGGTACTTTTCCCCCTCCCTTTTCTTCCAGATTCTTACCCATTTTCGAAAACCGATCTGCTCGAGAAGATTAGGTAGGTCTCCCGCAGGGCAGACTGTAGAATATTACATGCCTCTGCTAAGATTAAAATAAAATTATATTTCAGGTATAAAGTGTTTATTAGTTAGTGAACCAAAGCCTATTTTTGTACTTTGTAAATAGTATAAATAAATTACTATGTGAAAGTTTGAATATTCTCCGTGAATATTTTTGTTGCCAATATAATTATGTATGAATGTATGGTAAATAAATTTTAACATATTTCTATACCTATTGTATTCTTCTATTTCTATAAGTATCCCAATAATCGTTACTAAATTATATAGTTAAATGTTTTCTAACGTATAAATTCAGCGTATTTTGTTTTTAAATTTGAACCTAAATTAACATTGTTTTACTCTAATTAATACCAGTTGAATTTATAGAAAAATCGTAAAATTAATAACACAATAAGTTTGATAACGAAAGCGATTTTATAAATATTTTATATTTCATAATTAAGGCATTTAATTTAATTTAAAAACTTGCAATGATGAATATTTAGCAATACATTTACGGAAATTAAGGACGTACGAAAAAAAATTAAAGACGTATTTTCGACTTTTAGACGTCGCGTCTAAAAAGGTGACCGCGTAAAAAAGTCGATAAAATCCATAAAAATCAAAATTTCTTAATTTTTCAAAATGGATATTAAAGTTGAAGAGTTGGAGAGGCTTGATACGATTTTAGTATACAGCTCATTGCGAATCGTGGTCACTGTGTCTCCATCCAGCGCGCGGGCGCATAATTGGCATTAACACCCTCCGCTGCGCACTAACATCGTAATCTAGGAGCACGAACAATAAGAGCGACACATTTCATAAGAAAGTCCTTAGAAATTTCTCTCTGTGTAGGTATAGGCTTGAAAGTCTTAGCAGAGGCATGTAATATTCTACAGATTGCCCTGCGGGAGACCTACCTAATCTTCTCGAGCAGATCGGTTTTCGAAAATGGGTAAGAATCTGGAAGAAACGGGAGGGGGGAAAAGTACTGTCTCTCCATCGCTTTCATAAAAGCATGGAAGTGTAGAATCTTCCCACTACTGGACGAGGTGTTTAGTCGTGTTGGAAAAGCCATACGGTGAACGTAGTTTCTTGTTGCATTTTGTATTGATCAACAAAATTCTCTTCCACAAACCTCAGCCAGTATCTAATCTTATTCTTTGTACGGTGAAGATAGTTACTTGTTTAGTTCAGCAAATTCTGCAAAGATGGGTGTCTTCTGGTCGTCCAACTCCATGCTCGCTGCAGTGAGAACTACTGTAGAATCTAAAATAAGTAAACATTACAATTTAATTATATAAAATTTATTTTTTTAAACCAGACTAACTCAAGTTTTTCAAATTTTGTGTAACTTCGACATACGTAATTGCTTTTTAATCGGTTTAAATAAAGTTAGATCATATTAAACGTTATTTTATTGACAAATATTTTTGTAAAAGCATTGGAGATCGTCGATATCTTAAGGTGATACGATACTCACGCCATTACTCAAAATTGGGTTCGCGTTTCTCTCATTCAATTTTTTTTTAATTTTAAGGAAAAAACTGATACGTTATAGTTCTTTATTGAACTTAAAACGTGTCAAAGAGTTTTTTCAAAAAGTTTAAAATTGAAGGAGAAAAACGGGAACCCAGAATTGAGTAATAGTGGGGGTATCATATCACCTTAACGAACTGAATTCATTTTAACTACACAAAACAAAAGCAATTTTTTTTTAAAGCTGAATTGTTAGGTTTTGAAATGTTTCTCCTAAATTATACTTTTTATACTTTATATGATATTATATTCAATATTAACAGAATATTAATTAAATCTTTTATTTAAATTATTACTCAGACTGGAGAAAAACAGAGACAGATCGACCAGCAGCCAGATTTGCAAGCACACCCTCAGCACAACACCCAGACGGAGAGGTCAGTTTCAGAGTCGTTGCCTCTACAGGCCAGCAGCGAGAACGACAGCATCATCGAGGAGCTGTACACCTGTCCAATTTGTCTGGAATTGATGTATCCATATATCCTGCAGTGTGATTTCGGGCACGCGGTCTGCGGGAGTTGCGCGGAGAAACTGCGAAACTGTGCCTTCTGCCGCAATGAAGCGCCCTACTGGCGCAATACCCTCATGGAGGAGGCCGCCAAGCATTTGCGCTGGCCTTGCCGCAACGACTGGCGGGGCTGCCAGGAGATCGTCCTTGCGTCAGAGTGGCGCAAACATCTTAACAGCTGCTTATACGAACCACCATCAATGAGCAAGGAGGAGACGTTGTTCATCAATTATCAAGCGCGGATGCATCTGGGCATCCCATTCGAGACGGAGACGTGGCTGCAACGTCGCGAATGGGATGATCCTGATGAACCTTTCAGTCTCAGTTAAAGTCAACGCTTTTATGACAAAATTTAGGTATTTGTTACATTTCAGGTATAAAGTGTTTATTAGTTAGTGAACAAAAGCCTATTTTTGTACTTTGTAAATAGTATAAATAAATTACTATGTGAAAGTTTCAATATTCTCCGTGAATATTTTTGTTGCCAATATAATTACGTATGAATGTATTGTAAATAAATTTTAACATATTTCTATACCTATTGTATTCTTCTATTTTTATTAGTATCCCAATAATCATTACTAAATTATATAGTTAAATGTTTTCTAACGTATAAATTCAGCGTATTTTGTTTTTAAATTTGAACCTAAAATAACATTGTTTTACTCTAATTAATACCAGTTGAATTTATAGAAAAATCGTAAAATTAATAACACAATAAGTTTGATAACGAAAGCGATTTTATAAATATTTTATATTTCATAATTAAGGCGTTTAATTTAATTAAAAACTTGCAATGATGAATATTTAGCAATACATTTACGGAAATTAAGGACGTACGAAAAAAAATTAAGGACGTGTTTTCGACTTTTAGACGTCGCGTCTAAAAAGGTGACCGCGTAAAAAAGTCGATAAAATCCATAAAAATCAAAATTTCTTAATTTTTCAAAATGGATATTAAAGTTGAAGAGTTTCTTTATACGAACAATTTTTCCTCACTATGAGAAACGATTTTTGTAGACGTGGCGCAATTTGCAATTAAGAACAAAAAAAAAAATTCGACCTTCAATAACATCGCCAATATTCAATTTACAGTTTTGGGCTTTGGCGTACACTTTTGCATTGACACAAGCTCTTTGTAAATAAGTTTTCAAGTCCATTCGTTGTTTTTTTCAAAAATTATTTAATAATGAAAAAAATGGCATTTTTCAACTTTAGCGGTCATTTGTAAATAAACTATTAAAGTTAGAAACTTCGTTTAGATCTACTTTTGTAGCAAATTTAATAAGGAACAATTTTCATACAGACAATTTTTCGCTAAAATGAACCAGAACCGAGCTAAAGTGAAGAAACCAAAAAAAGTGCCATAATCGCTCCGTTTTTGTTAAATAACAAAAATTGCACACGGTTTTGACACTGCGGATAACAAGGATCTTATTCAGGATGCTGAAAAGAACCGAAACCAAAAATAAAATAGCCTGTGGGTCGAAATGTCCACTCAAAATGTCCACCGCCTGGCCTAATATGAATGTTTATTATAAAGTCACCAATCAAGTCAATCAGTCAAGAGACTTTCCAAAAAGGTTACAACAAAAATACTGGCATATTCTGCAAGTAAAATGCAAACTTTCCCAATCAATATTCTATACAAAAAATTTCGATATTTTGAGTAAAAAATAAAGATAATCTTTTGAAATTTCAACCAAATATATTCTCCAATGAGTATAATAAGTGGTTAAAACTTGATCGCGCTGTAAATTACCCTCAATAAAAAACAAAAGCCAGTGAACAAGACGCACGCATAGCACGTGTTATTTCCATTTTCTAGTATAGATATATCCAAAAAATTACGATTTGAAAAGAAGGCTAACTCAGTTTTTACCTCGAATATCTCTGAAATTCATAAACGAATTCTTTTACTCTAAAAACGCATATAATAAATAATATACTCTCTACATCTCCGCCAAATTAAAAAAAAAATTAAAACAAGTTTTCTCTAGTTATCAGGCGACAAATAAATAACTTTGTAAAATATGAAAATTTTGAATATCAAAAAGTAATTGTACGATCTTGATGAAAATTCACATACATAATATCTATATCACATACAAAATTGTCTAGAAATCTGTAGCTGATTCATAGAACCGTTTTCGAGAAATTACGATTTAAAAAAAAGTTTAAAAAATTTTAACCTCAAATATCTCTGAAATTTATGGACCAATTATTTTGTCCAAAGAACTCGACCAAGAGCTATCCAAAATCTACCTCCACAAGTAATTATGAAGAAATTACGACAATTTTCCCTCCGGGATCGTTGGACATACAAAACTCATTTTTTTCATTTTTCATGTTTTACGTTTTTGTTAATAACCAAAGAACCGTGATAACTAGAAACTGTTTTTTTGTTTAGAAAATATAGGTATTTTAATTCTCTTTTATAGCACAGTGTGACCTAAGCCCGCACTTAAGTCACGCCTATCCGTGCGATAAGTAGCCCATTATTGCACCGTGCATATCGCACTCGCTACGCTCGTGCGCTAACCTCATGGTGCAAAAAAGAACTGCTTAGCGCACGGATAGGCGTGACAGCGGGCTTAGGTTAGGCTGTGCTATAAAATATTGTACGATACTAGAGTCTTAAGTAGCCCATTAGACGGCGTGATAGGACCCTCGCTGCGCTCGGGCCCTAACTTCACGCCGTGCAATAATGGGCTACTTAAGGCACACGTATCGTAATGTACTATTAAATGCTACCTATCCCATTCTGATACATACAGCCGTTCTCGAGAAATTACGATACGAAAAAGAGGTTACAAAAATTTTAACCTCAAAAATCTCTGAAATTTATGAACCAATGATCTATCCCAAAGAAAGGTGCAGGTGGCAACCAAAAATCTACCTCTACAAGGAATTTTGAAGTGATTAACACAATTTTACTCCCGTAAATTGTCGCCACCTAAAACACGTTTTTTTCATTTTTTAATTTTTTTCTCAAAAACTAATCAACAGAATGGATTCAATTTTAGACAGATTATAGCTATTCATAATCTTCATTATCATGATTTTTCTCAAAAAAATTGACCATTTAGTTTGATAGTTATAAGCATTAAAAAAAAAAAACACGTTTTTGTTAATAACAAAATAACCGTGATAGCTAGAGAATTTTTTTTTTTCAAATTTAGGTTTTTTTATGCTCTTTCGAACGTTACCCATCCGATTATAAAATTTAAATCCAATCATTAAAAAAAATCAAAAATAAATTTTTCGAAAATGAAAAATTCGACATAAAACAAAAACGAATCAGTTAGTCGTACAAAATTATTTTTTTCCCGAATTCGGAATCAAAAAACAAAAAAAAATGAGACCCGTCCGGTTAAAAACGACCGCGTAGATCCGAAAATAAAGCGGTATACATACATACAAACACACACACACACACACACACACACACACACACACACACACACACACACACATCCATACAGACATTTTCTAAAATCATGTGACACAAAATTCTAACACCTTTATTCATGTTTCTAGATCAATTTAAAGAAAATTAAAATTTTACTATTACAAAGCTTCCTCTATGAGGAAGCAAAATATTAATTTTCATGATTTTATATCTCTACAGTATACCGACAATTTATATGATTTTATTATACAATAAATAAGTAAGGAAATAAAGATTTTTTTACGGCGGTTGTAACATCGAACCCTGGACCCTCCGCAAAAGTGTGTCCGACGCGCTAACCACTTACCCACGTGAGCTTCTTGAATACGTAATTTTGGAACTTAAATTGCCTATCTCACACACAAAATTGTCTATAAATTTCAAGCTGATAAGGTAAACGGCCGTATTATGAGACACATTTCGGGGGGAAATGGGACATTTTTAATGATTTTGAGTAAAGTATAGCTTTAAAGGCCAAACTTTTTGTAGTACGTAGTTACTGCATTCTTTATAAAGTAAATAAAAACTTTTGAAAGTCAAATTAAGCTAAAAATATAATAAATTTGAGGAAAAAGTGGTATAGTCTTAATGCCCATATTTATTGGACAGAGTTCAAGCGTATGTCCCACTGTGTCATAAAATTTGTCCCTATTATGAGACTCTTTGATACTCTATTTACTGAAAAAAAACTCTTTTATTTCAAACTTTCTACACAATAATCTTTATTCCTCAGCATTAGTGTGGTCAATCACAGATAGAAACCTAATATAAACCTTGATTAGAACCTTAATTAAAAATCATAAAACGTAACCTCAAAAGTCTAACCTGACTGATTTTGATTCCTCCGAATAAGAGATTCCAAATCCAGTTGTTCGATAACTGATTTATGGGTTGGAAGACTTCATTGTAAGAAATAATTGAACTCGGTGGATCACACAATTTCATTTGACATGATTTTATTTATTTTACTTTATTTATAATTTTATTTTTTTCATTTTATTTATTATAGAAAATTTAATTCATGCAAATCGTAACTATTGTAAATTAAAAAATCATATTAAATTTGAAATGATGTGGTCCACCAAGCCCAATTATTTCCTACAATGAAATCTTCCAGCCCATAAATTAGTTATCGAATAACTGGGATTGGAATCTCTTAAGAATCAAAATCACTCATGTTAGACTTTTGAGGTCATGTTTTATAATTTTCAATTAAGATTTATATCCATTTTCAAGGTTTAATAAATTAAAATAAAGCTGAGGAATGAAAATTGCTTCATTATTAGAGTAAACAGTTTGAAATATAAGAGATTTATTTATTAAGTTTGTGATAATTTATTATTTATTTATAATCTACAGTTCTTAAGCTTTTAAATAAGCTAGGTAACATATTTTGGAATCATTTAATTTTCTTACAATATATAAGCTAAATAATCAGTGCTCTTACTGCTTGTATTCAAATAACGAAGTGCTATCTACACAACGTTCATGCGCAAATTCTATATTATTTTTTCTTAAATATTAAACGCTTCAAAACAACCTACAAATTTACATACTTATAGCATTAAAAACGTATGCTTATGAATATACGCTGTTTCGAATGCTACATATTAGATTAAAATATCTCGATTCTATCATTGAAAAAAAGCCAAAAATAATTTTGAGAAAATCAAAAATTCGAAATAAAACAAAAACGAATCGGCCCAATAAAAAAACGGATTTTTGACCCGCCATCACACAAAAAAAAAACAAAAAGAATGAGACCTGTCCGGTTAAAATCGATCGAGTAGAAGCTGAGATCCAGGCGTACACACACACACACACACACACACACACACACACACACACACACACACACACACACACATCCATACAGACATTTTTAAAAAATCATGTATTTTGGTTCCTAACACCTCGAATATCAATTATAACATGTTTTTACAACAACTCAAAAAATTACTATCACAAAGCTTCCTCTAGGAGGAAGCAATAATTTTTGTTTGATAATATGAGCAATAATAATTTCCAAAATTTAGTTTTCTTTCTGGATAAACGTGGACATTGTCTCATAATACGACCTTTTACCTTACATCGAGCCGTTCTCGAGAAATGACGATCTGAAAAAAAGGTTAAAAAAGATTTAACCTTAAATATCTCTGAAATTTATTGACCAATCCTTTTGCCTAAAGAACTCACCAATTATTTAGTTTTAAATAGTTAAGAATAAAAATTCAATTTCAAAAATTTAAATGTAGCAGAAGTAGCGAATTTTCGCGCCTATTCCTTACATACCAATCAATAAAATCCATCTTTAAATGCTTCACAACATCCGGCCATCGTTTTTTTAAGAGTAGATTATTTTTTTTCTCAAAAAGTAATCGATAAGAAAAACATAAAAGTTCCTTTTTAGCCACAAAAAATTGTCATATCAATATCTTTTTTTAATTTCGAAAGATAACCTATTTACAAAAAATTACGTTTTCATTAATAATTTATGACTAAATATAGCTATCGGCATTTTTTTTTAAATTGTAGAGAATCTTATCCTGAATACAGTGAATTCATAATATATAAACAATATTAGTTCTAAATATTAAAAAAATTAAAAATTAAAATTTGTAAAATTAATGAATTGCTATAAAACAAAACAAAAAATCAATTTTGACTAAAATAGAATATTGATTTCAACTATTTAAGCAAAGTCGAAAAAAATAAGTCCTGTCTGGTTATAATCAGTCGAGTATTGAGATATTAGCACACACCCACACACACACACGCACGCACGTGCGCACGCACACTCCAACCACTCTTTTTGTCTCGAAAATATTTTTAATCGTTCCAAAGCTTTCTCTATGTATATATGAGATTTTAGCAGAAAATTTTTTATTGTTACATCTTTTGTTAATTTTGAAATAATCTATAAATGAAAAATTATGTTTTCTTAAATGCTTTAACTATGCGCGCTTCGTCAGCCTTTGTTATCGCAAATCAAATTACGAATAGGGAAGTCACTTTTCATCTCATCGTTTGGCGATTTGAAACTAAGGAGTAAATATACTTAAAATTCATTTTTTTTTGTTAATTATAGAGAATTTCATACTGCGTTTTATCCATCATTAATATATATAGAAGCACCATATTAACTTTAAAGTTTGTAAAAAATGAAAAGTTCTTTTTCAATAAAACCGAAAAAACAATATAAAAAGAGAATAACCTCGAAAGTAAATAAAATTGTTTTTTAAAGATCTTAAACGGATTAGAAAATTTGTACTACCCCTAGCAGAAATATTTTTGTTAGAAAAAATTAAAAACTGTTAGTATGAGTTATAATCTGTTAAAAAATGTTATAAAATGTAGGATTTTGGACGTTAGTAATTGTTTTTAACTGTTTGTAACAGTTTTCAAAAGTTTGTAATAGTTATAATAATAGTTTAATTCTTTACAAATTATTAATTAATAATTATTACTATTGTTAATTAGTTAATAATAGTTTAATTTATTATCTATTATTAATTCTTCTTAAATATCATTCAAAATATCATTCATAAATATAATTCCCAAATATCATTCCTTTAATTAATTAAGAATAATTAATTTATTATTATATTATTATTAGTTAATAATAGTTTAATTAATTACAAATTACTAATTCATTTTAAATATCATACAAAATTATTTGAAACTGTTTCAAACTATTTAAATCTCCTAAAACTATTTGAAAATGTGTCCAAAATCCTACATTTTGTAACATTTATAAACAGTTTTAAATAGTTACAAACATATTTAAGTAGTTTTTAACAGTTATTAACTGTTATTAACATTTATAATTTACGACAGGGACAGTACGTACACACACGCGCGAGCGAACATATAAAAAAAATAGCTTATTTCGATTCCAAATTACTCAAAACATGTTTCTTTCAAGTTTTCTCCAAAAAAAATTCTCTTCGACCCACAACATGAAAATGAATTTCAACGGTCCGAATACGTCCAAAAATAGGTATTTTCTATAATTTAATACCAATTTTGTAATAATGATACCTTTTTTTGTTTCTGAGATATAACTTATTTACAAAAGATTATGTTTTATGAATATCAGAAGATCAAATATACGTAGAAAAAATTTATGGTTCTAAATGTAGAAAATTGTATTAAAAATTCACGGTAAATAAAAGAAAACTTCGGAAATAATGCTATACTACCACAAAGTTTCTTAAGGAAAAAAAATTCTATTATTATTGTTATTATTATTATAACTTTTAATTATCAAGAAATTTTTAAAACATATAAAATTTTTTCATCTATGGTTAGGATTACATTGTCAATAATTTTTACATAAACATTTTTATGGGGAATATTTGTTTATATTAAAAATTAATATAATAATATAATTTCATGCTCATGAATCTAATTGAATTCTATAAAGTATGGTTTCAAATCGATTGTGGAACTATAAGACGTCATAAATAGGTACTAAATACGTCAATGACTCTGCGCGGTCTTTCATTTCCACGCTAGGCATCTGGCGTGCCTAACGTCGAGACGCGACAACTCCAGTTTGACGTCACCGTAACTCAGCGCTTACTCGGATTTCTACACAGAGAGAAAATTTTCAGTAAAAATTCCAAAAAGTTCCATAATTTTTACCGAACTTCACCGTACTACGGTAACAGACTGACATTTTTGTAAATTTTACAGAACAGTTCGGTAATTTTCTAATATGCACTGAAAAAAATGGACTCGGACTCCCCCTTTCGGGAGATCCGAATAACAACATTTATTTATATTTTAAACATTTATTAATTATTTAAAGTTGAATTTTATTAAGGAAATAATAATTTAAGACAAGAATAAATGAAATAAAGAAATTAAAAAATTTTCGGTGGCATCGAGATTTGAACCTGGAGCCTCAGCACAGCAGTCGGGCACGCTAACCATTTACCTACAGAGACATATGCATCATCAAATTCTGGAACTTGTATATTCAGTACCGTTACTTTTATACGAAAACTTCCAAACCTTCTCTTAAAAGTTACTGAACAGTTCGGTAATATTTACTGAAAATTCTATAAAATGTATAGAAAGTCAAGTAAATCCGCTCATTTTGGTAGTCTGTTACCATAGTACCGAAAAGTTCAGTAAAAATTGCCGAACTTTTTGTAATTTTTACTGAAATTTTTCTCTCCGTGTATGTAACCAACGCTGTTACCAACGAAACTTATCCTTGTTGTATTTTTATTCCAGTTTTCTTTGGCATATGACATTTCCATTTTGGAGGTATTAGAGTCGCATTATAGTATTAAAATTTTCAATCTCATCGAGACGTATCATACCCGTTATTCTTGGAGGTTTTTTACTACAACTTTTTTTTCCGTGTACTCTTTTCCGCTTTTATAGCCCTTTCGCTTGTTTTACGTGCATTCGAGCATTCCCCTTCACTCACACATACGTACACATACACACTCCCACACCCCGTCTATTTTCTCCTAGCTCGCGAATAGGTCGTATTCGAGCGTACAATTCTGCGGAAACGGAAGCGGAGAAACTCGCACTGCATTGTCGCGGGGCATGACATCGCCCGCGTGACATGACTGGCACTGACCGAAGGCGCAGCAGTTTAGATGTGTACATATACACGCACACATACATCCACACCGGGGTCTTCGACTAGCCGCTTCGTAAAGACGCACCTGTGCAGTTTAATTATGCAACCCGCGCGTTCTCCGTGCTCGTGCATATTTCAGCAGCAAGATGACACGGAGGAGCGAGCCGCCTCGAAACGTCGCCTAAGCGATGCCTGGAAATGGGAAAAGGTAGATCCATCATGCTCGTTTCCACATGCTTGATCGACGTGAATGCTATTCGATTCTGCGCGAGGCGCTAATTACGATTTTTATTAGAAGCAGTCCAGGCTTTACACTGTTATTACTGCAAACTATAAGGCGTTGGAATTATTCATGAGATTGGAAAAGCAAGCGTTTTAAAAATTATGTCGAGGCTTGCTGTCGGCGAGAGAATTAAGGTTTAGATCATAATGAAATTTAATATACTTGGAAAATGACCTAATTGAATTCATAGGAAATGAGGTTGCTCGATGAGCAAAATAATAAATATTTTATCTTTAACTGCTTAACGTATTTTTTTATCGTAGATTACATAAAGATATTGTTTAAAGTTTCTTCTTATACGTAACACTAGCAGTTACAATATATTCCTCTTTCCGAACTATTAAAATAATATAATTGGAGGCCAAATCAGCTTCTGTTCTGGATAATCAATCAACTATGATAATTGTTTAATTATGTTGACACCATAAATACATGAAATTCTATTCTATGTTAATGTTAATTTTAAGCTTAATGTTATGTTTTTACGTTAAATTGTAGTAGACCTGTGCATAGATATTGAATATATCTCTACAGAAATCACTATCTATGTAATATATTAGGTGTATGTGTGTGTGTGTGTGTGTGTGTGTGTGTGTGTGTGTGTGTGTGTGTGTGTGTGTGTGTGTGTGTGTGTGTGTGTGTGTGTGTGCGCGTGTGTGTTTATATATATATATACATATATATATATATAAGTTGTCAACTGCTTGTAATTATGTACTCTGGTATAAATAAATATATAATGCGACTGTTGTTAAGAGGAAAATGTCTTGTTGTTATAACAGGCATAAAAAACAAGAAGCATACGTATCCATTTGGATTGGTAAACTACCAATAGTACTCTTGTTATGACGTTTATATCTCCAAATTATTTGTCGCAGTTTTACTGACCTACGTGAAAATCTGCAGATACGACGTTGGCAAGCAACGATTAAATACATACGTCTTAGTTTGATAAATCATTAGTTCTAATTTACCCAATAATATGAATTTTACGTTTGACAATGTTTTTAATTTTAAGGGATAAAAAGATACAGCGAAGTCATCGACAAAATTCTGATATTTATAAATACTTTATTTACGAAACAGAAATGTAAGGAGGCGATTAGATGTAGTAAGGCGAGTGCGATTATATACTGCAAAAAACAAAATACAAAGTATATCAATTGTGACCAACGCGAATTGGTGATATCGACGACGGTGTATTAAGTAGAAATAAATAACATTTTATATTTTATATTTATGAATTATAATATGAAAGGAAAACACGAAAAGGTATACTATTGTAAAAAGAATCTGTGAATCTATACATGGAGATAGAGTATATTATTATTACACAACCAAACCAATGACTAAAGGGTGCGTCATCGCCTCGTTTGTTCGTCTGGCACTTCGTTTCTTATAAGTACTCACCAGCCGGGCGCTCCCGCGCCCTTTGATATTATACTTTTTTTACTAATCTGCTTTCTATATAATATTGAACGTGTTATTAAGAAATGCAATAACATAAAAGTATAGGTATTTTCCTTATTTTATATAATAATCTTCCTTCCATGAACCACTTTTATTCACTTTATCTAATCTAACAGGGAAAGTTAAATAAAAAGATGACTGGAACTGAAGACAATATTATATTCAATATATTATTGTATATACCTCCAGAATTACAATCGTAATTTCCAGATCTCATTAAATTTATTATCTTCAGACTTAATCACTTATGGAAAAACTCCACATCACAACACGTTCAAAAGTAATATATAATTGTTCAAGAACATTTTTCACATCGATAAGAATTTATTTCAAGAATTTTTAAAAAGTTCCGTATGGAATTAATCAAGTTTATCGGCTTATATTTTAGCAAAATTTCGTAATTTTTAAACTTCAAAAATGATTTATGATGTAATAATAAAAGTAATATTAAATTTTAATTAAAATTATTAAGATGAAATATTATAAAAAGAGGAATCGTTTCAAGACGAGAATGGGAAGTAAACGTAGGAGCTTTTGTATTAGAATTCGGCCGGTGCACAGCGCGGTACTATCATCGTCTAACTTGAATGCATAGGGAAGACAATCGGATTACCCGAGTGCATTATATGTGTAATGTATTCGAGTGACCAAAGTTGCCGCGTAGGCGGATGCCGATGGCTTCTTACATTATACATACGGGCATTCGTGATTGTTCGACGGTATATACTCCCTTTGCTTTTCGCCACCACCTTTTCCTGTTTTGCCGATAAACTTAAGAGAATGTTCGTATTCGATTGTTGCTATTTATCGCAGAAATATCTGAAGTCAATAAACGTAAAAAAAGTAATGGCTATGAAGGAAATAAATAAAATTAATAATTTTGCTTAAAAACGGGAAAACATCACCTACAAAATACTTTTAGGTTAATCAGTATCAACATCTACTTTCGTCATTTTGTAAATACTGAAATGGATCAATAACACATTAAATCACTCGCAAGTGGTATCTTATTTGATATATCTGTTAGAATACAAATTTTGTCAACATATGTGATGAAGATGTTACTTTTTACAATTTTTTATGAGATACAGATATTAAAGAATAAAAACTTAAAATTCTTGTATCGATAACACCAGTCTTAACATAAAATTACACTTGCATAACACCTGCATGTATATTACTAAACTTAAATAATCGAGCAAAATTTACGTATTTTAGTGGTTTGAAACAGAAGATAATAATTAATATAAATGATTATCCTTTTCAGATTTCTCTGCAGAAGTGACTCACATAAGTTAATGATTTGAATTAAAGAGTGAAATTTGTTTATAAAAACTATTTTATGAACCTGATCTCACAATTAAAACGGTTTTCACAGAAGTGTGTGAGAATTAAATACTAAATTACTTAGTATCTACTTACATTTTCGAAGTTTTAAATAATCACTAATACACATATAGTACTTATGACACTGGTATGGAAGGTGATTATTTACCGCATGAGATGTTTTTCGCACGAGCGAAGCGAGTCATAAAAATCATGACTCATATCACAGTTGCGATTTTTAAGTTAGAGTGGTATAAAAATAATATTTAATTAATTTGGTGTAAGGATACAAATTTTTAGAACTTTTTTTATGAGACGATTTTGGAAGAAATTTTAGAATAATGCAGCAAACAATCTTCTGAGAGTTAACATATCGAAATTTATACATTTTTTGGGAAAATTGCTTATAAATATAGGAAGACTTCAGTAGGTTTATAGAGCCCTTTCCGTTGGATCCACCAATGAAGTTATTTCTTTAGTTTTACTAGTGTGCAAAACAAAGATGGCGCCATAGGAAAAATACATGTCTGGTCGGGCTCCATGAACATACATATACAAACGTACACACACACACACACACGCGCACACACACACACACACACACTAGGGGGATACCCCCTACTCGCTCCGCCCGTCAACCCCCATTTTAAGCAACAACCCATTTGTTCTATTTTTTCCACATAACGCAAGAGGTAAATAAATGAATGCGTTTTTTTAGTGGTATCCCGAGTAGGCCTAATCCACATTTAAATAAAAATATCATATATCATTTTTATTTTGATATTGAATAAGATATTTTATAACATCATTTAAATATTTCTATTATATATATTTTTTTTATTATGTAATTTTTTTTTTATACATAAGAGTATTATTCACGATAAAAATTTTTATTTGATCCATACTTAAATACATTTCATACACAATTTTCATTTAGTCGTTGATTAAGATATTATAACATCATTTGAACAATTTCTCATTTATTTTATACTGCTATTGCGTATATTTTATATTGGGAAATTTGTTTTTTGAATATATAAGTGTATATTTACGTTATCAACTTTGATTTAAAAATCTTTTATTCTATTTTATTTTTATTATTTTATGTATTGAATTGCAACTTAAATAAATTTCGTATACCGATTACATTTAGTTATTAATTTAGATCTCTTATAACATCGTTTAAACAATTTCTCATTTATTTTATACTATTATTGCGTATATTTTATATTGTGAAATTTGGTTTTTGAATATATATGAAGATATTTAATAAATATATGCAATGTATACACATATTTACTTATATAACTAAATGTTTTTATAATTATGAAGAATTTCTTCCCAAACTATATTTTCAATTTCTAATGAATTTTCTAAATTATTTTGTATATATATGTTATCTGGATTTCTACACCTTGATAAAGCAACATATAATTGACTCTGCGAGAATAATTGCCTTTTGATGTATAACCCTACATAATCAAAACTTTGTCCCTGAGATTTATTAATCGTCATTCAAAATACTAATGTTAATGGAAACTGTTTTCTATAAAGAATAAAAGGTAATGACAACTAACTCAATGAAAACTATATTACCTATTTTTTCTCTTGTTAATATTTCCGCTTCAATATTATATTTAAATAATTTGGTTATTTTAAGTTTAGTACCGTTACACAAACCTTCGTGTATACTCTAATTTCTAATTAATATAACAATAGCATTAACTTTTAAATCTAATTTATGAGGTGGCAAACCTTCATAAATATTATTTAATGTTTCTATTGGAAAAAGTAGATGAATGTTCTCATCACTTTGATCAACACCTTTATGAGTCGCATAATATGTACTATAATAAGTCTTTTTATCACCATTTAATAACATTAACATTTTTTCATTCAAAAATTTAATGTCTTCATTATGAGGTGCTAAAATAACACGATCATAATCATTTCTTTTATTAATATTTTTATAAATTTGTAAGTAAACATTTTTAGTTCTCCAATTATTAGGTATTATAAAAAAAGGATTTATATTACCGTTTCCAATTTGTAATAATAATTTCGAGAATTCATTATTCTGAGAACAAATATTATGTTTTAATTTGAAAATTTTAAATAAAGGCCAAAGTTCAGAATATTTAATAGTGTCTTCAATTATAGCGCTTCTAAATCCGTGTTTCATTACTGGGAGTATTTGTGAAAATCACTTCCTAAAATTATTAATTTTCCCCCAAAAGGTAAATCGTTTGTACATAAATCGCTTAAAGATTCAATTCATGTCAATAAATTCTAAAGCATTTTTGGGTATCATAGATGCTTCATCCCAGATTATGACTTCCGTTTCTCTTAATTTCTTGTTATCTGATTCTAATTTAAAAAAAAATATTTTCAATACTGTTTAAATCTAATGTCAATCTAAAGGTTCTATGAGTAGTCATTCCTTTGGGTAAGAGAATAGACGTTATACCAGTCCAAGCCATTGATATAATATTTTTTCCTTTTGATAGAAAATAATAAATTAAAGTTTTATGTACAAATGTTTTATCCGAACCTCCAGGACCATCTATAAAATTGATTTTATTTATATTTTTTATAAATGTTTGAAAATAAATTTTTGATCTTCATTTAATTTTGTAAACATATCTTCGAATATTTCCTTACTAATTGGGTTATCTCAAGAGGACACTGTACCGCTAACAGTCCACACGAACATATAACGAATTTAATATTGTTTATGCCTAGGGCAAAGCGTTCCTGTAGATGGCAATGCGCTGTCGATTTGATGTTTCTGGAACTCCTGCTACTTTTTTGAACGTCTGCTGTTCCTTCGCAGTGCCCTCGCAGAATATAGCGCGAGTTTACATTTAAATGTTGCAAGTGAAAATGTTCACTACTTAAGGAGGTTCGATACCAAAATGAATAATATAAGATCATTCCAAAAATTTAATGTGTTGTTCTTTGATTGATTTTCTATAAGTGTGGGGATTTTCAGATCGTTTGTCAACTCGCTTATGAAATTATTGAACTTCAAAGTTCAACTCTTATACACGGGTTCTTATGGAAGTACCTTTGCTAAAACACAAAACACATAGAATGCGATTCTTTACAAAATATAAGAATGATCCAAAAAACTATTCGCAATATAGCAAATATACAGGAGAATGTTTGTACGAAGTCGATTCGTACGTTTATAGACCTCGATACTGAGTACTATGCGGCAAAACGTAAACAAACGATCGAGTTCGTTGGCTGCGAAAGGGGGTGCGCGGTGAGCGGAGCGGCTCGCGCGGTGCGAGGGGAAACCTTCTTCCTTTCCCGCACGCTGAGAGGTAGGATCTATCCTCCTTAAGCAAAAATAAAAGAAAAATTAATCAAAAGATACAGGCTTTTTATTCGCCCGTTATAACGAAGACTTCGTTAAAAAAACTCCCCCTTCTAATAATATGAAAAAATACAATGCTTTTTTTCGTACTTAGTCAATCAAGTTTTATTTAAGTCACAGGGACGCGAAAGGACACGGAGGAACGCGGGGGGATAGTTTTCATTTTGTGGAGGGACAACGCGGAGGGAGATGCTGAGGGACAATGCAGAGGGATGCGGAAGATCGCGGGGGGATAGTTTTCATTTTGTAATTTTCAATACGGCGGGATAATGCGGAGGGACGCGGAGGGACGCGGGGGGACGCGGAGGGACGCGGAGGGACGCGGAGGGACAATGCGGAGGGACAATGCAGACCCCAAATAACGCAAAAAAACAGTAAATTTTACATTATTTTGTAGAGGGGACTTTGCGAATGGACGCGAAGGGAAGGGGAGGGACGGGGAGGGACGGGGAGGGACGCGGAGGGACGCGGAGGGATGCGGAGGGACACGGAGGGTTAGCATCTTAATTGAGCTTACAACTATATAGTATAGTAATATATATATTTTGTACAATATGTTCGTATAATCTGAGAAAGTCTACTAATGAAAAACGTGGAAAATAAAGACACTGAAAAAAAAATTTATTAGTATTAAATAAATATTTATTTGAATAGTAGCAAAAAAATATTTTCTTGAAACAAATAATTATTTTCTTAATTTAAAAATCAAATAAACTTTTCTTGTGTCAAATAAACAATTATTTGTTTTAAGAAATTTTTTTTTGCTACTATTCAAATAAATATTTATTTAATACTAATAAAATTTTTTTTAGTGGATTAATAAAGAGATTAATAATGATTTACCTATCGGCATTTTAGTAGGGTAGTAATGCGTCTAAACCGATCACTGAAGTTGGGCAGTGCTGGGTGCCGTTGGTATTCGGATTGGTGGCCACTGCATTCCTAGATACTTTCGGCGATGGTTTAAGATAACTTTACGCTTCTAACAAAGTCTCCAGGCTCCGTTTTAAATATGTTTTTGGTGTTAACATTTATGGAATATGACATAATCAGTACCTAAAATGTATTTCTTCACGGGGCGATGTTGAAGGTTACGCATTACTTAAGAGATGTACGGATCAAAATCCAATGTAAGGAAAGGTATATGTCACTTATTGGGTCAAATAGGCTATAGGTGGATAAACTAAAATAGATACATTCAAATAATAAAAATTTACCCAAATTTATTAATTCATAACTAAAATTTTATTAGGAACTAAACAAATTTCAGTAAGTTTGAATGAAACCAGACTATTTTAATAATAATAATAATAATAATATATACTTGATCTATGTATTTGAAAATTCTCGTAAAGAATCAGTACAGGTAAACAAAGCTAAGAAAAACTGCGGTAAATATCAACTAAATTAATATATTGCTGTGCTCTAGACAGGTGTAATATATCTACTAGTGAATAAATATTGCATATTGTTCAAAAGATGTTTTAAGCAAATACTGACATGAGTCATCTATCAGCAATAAATTAATCGAAAAGCAATTCAAGGAATGAAAAGAAATTTCCACGCAATTAGCTGCACAAACATTTAATAACTTTATTAACTTTCATATAAATACGAATGATGATATCGTAAACATGTGTCACATAATAACTTAATGAGAAATATAACACACAGCCGCCAATACATTAAGAGAATTCTATTTTAAATTTCCTTATAGAAATATCGCACAATAATTTACTGAGTACAATATTAAATATATTAAATAAATCCAGCAATGCTCATGTATTCACAAAAGAAACAGGGCTCTTCACCAGTAGGGCTTGGCGTAAATCTGGATGGTGAAGTTAAGAGGTTGGCTCCTCTGACTCCACATGTAGAGAGTGACGGTCTTCTGGTTGAGACCACCGCCGACGACTTGAGCGTATCCACCCCTGCCGGGCTTGCCGGTGTCCAGAGCTAGGATTTGAGTGATGGTCTGGTTCCACCTGGGGACGTTGCAGATCCTCCTGGCGTTCACTATCTGGTTGTACCGGGCGGAGATGTTGACGTCACCGACACAGACAAGTCCGTCCCTGGGCTGCCTGTTTCCAAGCCTGAGGCTGGTCGCGCTGACAGCGACGGCAGCTACTGCCAGGGCGATGGCCACGAAGACGAGGTGATGTTTGAAGGACACCATTTTCGATGTACACTGTTTTAGAGGAAAACTGTTTTTGAGCGAATATTGGTGAGCTGCAGAGAAACTGCTCGTCTGGCGATTACACCTGCGGTTGGCAGTTTTATAGGTAGAGAACACGCCTGGCTGTTTGCTCGCTTATCTTATCTGCGAAGAATACTTTGAATGAAAGAGAAGCTCTGTGTCTGACGCATGATTTTACAGGGAAATTACCTTGATTGCGATAAATAGTTCACTCTTGATGACGTTACCCTTCTTAAGTATTTTATTTATCATTGCAATTTCTCGTTTCGATATCCCAACGAATGTCGTATTTATTAAAAAAATGTAGTACAAGATTATTTGATGTAAAGAATAAGATGTATACTATGACAGGCGATAAAGACTGATAAGTAAGTCATCGCTTAAAATAAAACATTACGTTTATTTTAAAATCATTGTATACCATATAGGCTATATGTATACACTAAGCCGAAAATATAATTAATGAGGCCATAACGTATAGTACAAGGTTGTTACGAACATATTTTGTAGTAACAATTACTATGTTGTAGTTATACTTCCCATAAATATGAAAACATAGAAAATCGAGTTTAAAAAAGTACCAGAAATCGATCTCGAATATATCCCCAAAAACAAAAACGTGCCCGAAAAGGTGCCTGAAATAATTGTGCTCGAAAAAGTAATGCAAATAAAAGAGGCTCAAAATTGGGGAAAATCGAGAAAATCTCGATGCGGGCTCAAAAACGAAATTGATTTCGAATGCGATAGTTTTAATAGGGCTACCAAAAAACAATATTGAAAGAATTCCTTGTTATTAGGGTACTAACAAGTAGTCACTAATGCAGCTGTTAACCATATTTATTGATATTTGATTTATATAGTAATCCATAGCGATGTACCTAAAGACCGTTTTAATAATACTGGCTCATTTAAAGGTAAAGAATATTTTTTCATAAACAACTAGTTTACTTTTAAATCGAGCACGATTTCGAACTTGCTATTTTTAACAGGGGTGATAAAAAGTATAGTATCGATGTTTTTCTTCGAAAAAATTTGATACAACTTTTCCTGATACTATGAGTTTTGCTTCCTCATAGAGGAAGCTTTGTGATAGTAAAAAAAAAAGTTTATGAGATAATATGTTAGAAATGTTATTTAGCAAATTTGGAATCGAAATACACTATTTTTAGAAAATGTCCGTATGGATGTGTGTGTGTGTGTGTGTGTGTGCGTGTGTGTGTGTGTGTGTGTGTGTGTGTATGTATGTCCGTATAAGCTGATATCTCATGATCTATTCGACTGATTTTAACGGGAGAGTGATCATTTTTTTAGATTTTGCTTCCACAATTGGGGTCAATATTCTATTTTTGTAAAATTTAATTTTTTTTTTATAGCCATTTTTTAATTAAAAAAATTTTTTTTTTCGATTTTTTTAATATTTAGAACAAATATTGTTTATATATCATGAATTCTCTGTATGTAGGATAAAATTATCTACAATTTAAAAAAAAAAAGTCGGTAGCTATATTTCGTCATAAGTTATTGATGAAAACGTAATTTTTTGTAAATAGGTTATATTTCGAAATTAAAAAAGATATTAACATGAATATTTTTTTGGTTATAAAGGATATTAAGTACTATAACTTACTAAATTTTTAGGTTTTTTTATTCATTATTTTTTGAGAAAAAAATAATTTATAAAAAAAAGTGATTTTTTTTGTCGTTCAATAACTATAGTAAAATTGGCTTAATCACTTTGAAATTCTTTGTAGGGGTAGATTTTGTATACCAATCGAGTGAGTTCTTTGGGCAAAAGGATTGATCCATAAATTTCGAAGATATTTGAGGTTAAAATTTTTTTCAATTTTTTTTATATCGTAATTTCTCGAGAACGGCTCTATGTATCTAAATGGGGTGGGTGGTATTCGAAAGAGAATTAAATTACCTATATTTTCTAAAAAAATTAATTCTCTAGCTATCACGGTTCTTTTGTTATTAACAAAAACGTAAAAATTGAAAAAAAAAAAAAAAATGAGTTTTATATGTTCAACTATTACAAGAGTAAAATTGTCTTATTCGCTTCAAAATTCATTGCAGAGGTATATTATTGATAGTTCTCGGATGAGTTCTTTTGGCAAAGTGATTGGTTCATAAATTTCAGAGATATTTGAGGTTAAAATTTTTCTAGACATTTTTAAAATCTATTTCTTGAGGATTTTTTTTTAATTTTTAAATTTTTACATTTCTGTTAATAACAAAAGAACCGTGATAGCTAGAAAATTAATTTTTTTTAGAAAATATAGGTAATTTAATTATGTTTCGAATGCTATAAATTACATTCAAATACATAGAGCTCTAAATATCAGTTGCAAATTTATAGGTAATTGTGATATATATTTTATGTATGTGAAATTTTGTGGAAATGTATAATCTATAAAAATTTGAATAAATTATGTTGGAGTTTTGTTATTTCTGTCTTTCTGAAGTATTAAATTTTAAATATTGGAATTAAAAATTAATTAAAGGAATCAGTAAATTAAGTTTGAGGAAGCTACGTGCCAATGAATTGGCAGCGGTTTTTTTCCTCTAGAAAGGTTTTCCCCACAGATGAGCTTGTTCCACTCTGTTCGGGATTGTAGTACCCGACGTGTCCGCCAGATGGCAAGCGCCAAGCGCAACCTTCAATGAAAAAACATCACCCGCGTGCTTAAGTAGAGACCTACTCCTCGCACTCAATCTTATCATATTACGCATACTACTTTGCCTATACCTTTTGCCTATGCTTACATTGCCTATTTTTGGTGTCTTACTTGCGACTTTGCGAGTAAGACATATTATTGCCTATTTACACAAACGCGCTTCGTGTACACATTTCCTTTGCTACCACTCTAGTTGCGAGTGGGTGGGAGCAAATACTTTAAGTCTTTACGACTTATTATTTTCTCTCGGCGATAAACCCTAACAATATAAACTCCGTATACGTTCATTCGTATACACACTTGTATGCCATCATATTTGCGTAATCTAAAACTAGAGGTATATGGAAAAAGTTCATTAACTAATGCTTTTTTATAATAGCTTTTACCAAGGGATTCAATGGTCCTGGCGCAACCATCTACGCTTGGTATTCCTAGTAAATATTCGTCGCTCAGATACACAGAAAAGCAAATGATTTTCCTCTTATAAAAGATATATCAATGAAGGTACTAGTAAGTAGAGAATTTTGTAATTTATTATTTTACTATCGTAAGCATTAAATTAAAAATATGAAGCATTTAAAAAATGTTATCATTCCTATTTATACATAGAGTTTATTTTACTTAATTTATAACTCAAATTGTTTCAATATTTTGACATTTTTTAAACGTTTAATTTTATTATATTAAGAATAATTTAAAATATTTTACATGCTATGAAAATTATAAAAACTATTATTATTAAAATAATTAAAAAATTTTTTTTATGTATATTTAATTTACTTATTTATTTTTAATAAAAATAATGTATACTCTGCACTACGCTTGTGCATCATAAATAGTATTAATGTAACCTTTTCATTTCTATTTTGTTGTAATTGCGCTTAAAATTTACACTAGGATCACATAACAAGTATAAAATATTTTATTACACTGTTAACTTGATGAAGTAAATTAAAAATTATATCGATTTACAGAAAAACATAAAAACAAAAAAAATAAATAAATGTTTTATAGAATACTTGTATTATATGTTGCAATCGATATGTAGACATTAAATTAATCATGTAAAGTAATATGACTAACGTACTTATCAGCGATACGCATTATCATAAAATAATACATGCTGTTAATCCTCGTATAACAAACTTTAGCATTCAAAAAGAAATGTTTTGTTGCTTTCCTTAAAATGATATTGTAATTTTGGTATGAATGAAAAAGAACGTACAAAATTAATATACCATTATTGAAAACTTGTCATATATTTATTTTTTATAGCTTTTTCTTAGATCAAAGATTACTTAATAAATGGGCAAACTTATCATTGAGTTATATAAATAAAAGAGATCACAAGAATTTGTACTATCCCAAGATAGTATCAAAATCATTGATTAGTTAATGATGTATATTAATATAATATTTCAGTTTTACTTTTTATATAATTTGTATGTATAATTTAAAATATATATAATATTTTTAAGAACGGAGTGAACAGTTAATAATAACTTTTATTGAGACAAATACAATAGAAATAAATAAAGCCATATATTAGGCATTAATAATTAAATTATTTTTTTATACTCCATTCTCAAAAAATTATAATAGTGCAAAAATTTTAATTATTCAAATAATATTTTTAAAATCAACAGACATTTTTTGAATTGCATACGAATAATACAATGAAAAGAATAATTAGCCTCTATAATGACAGACATTCATTTGTAATTGTACAACAATTCTTTTGTGCCAAAATTCATCACAATGATGGCTTTTAATTACGCAAAAAGTAGGATAATATCGTGTGGAGTTACACTTTTTGTGGATTTCATAATAGCTTTTTACACTATTTTACGTAGTAGGGTATCTAAAAAAGACATCTTTTGTTTGAAAGTGACACAAATTAAGTAGTTGAAATTTAATTCCGAAGCGCTTTTGAATGAACGAATACAATGTAGTTTCTTCTTGGCGTAAAAAATTCGTACGTTTTGAAGTCTCTCTAATTTGTAATAATAATATCACCTTTTTGAGTATAAATACGCAACGTCCCGTAAAAAATTTATCAGTAACCATGAAATCCTTCGTGTTTGCCTTTATTCTCGCAGTACTCGTTGCCTGCGCCTTAGCGGTAAGAAAAGTTTTTTTATTGCTCTCCAAAAATAAAAAACAATTCAGAAAAACATTTTTATTATTTTATGTATTAAATATTTGGTAATCAATATTTGCAAAAGTAATGCAAAATTCAATAGTTTCGCGCTTCTAAGCGTATATTTTGATAAGAAAAAATACGCCTTATACACCTGTTTATTATCTTTCAAGAATATATCTGTTTGAATATCTGATGACTTTTATAGAAAATCTCCGATATTTCATGATCATAACAATAAATTCTTAAGTCCAAAAACATATGAATATTACAGAAATTTAAAGTCGTTATTACAATCAATATTCTTAAATTATCGAAAATCGAGAAAATTATTTTTATTTTTACATTTTACGTTTAGTAATGACTTTATCAAATGGTAATCCAAATGTAGAATAATAGAACAAAATATTACATTTTGCAAATTATGGTAGAAAAATTCAATAATAAAAGACTCATCAACAGAAGAGATATAAAATTCTTTTATGTAAAACACATTATCATTTGTAAATATTTAAACAATTTGCATACAGATTTTGCAGATTACAGGTCATGTATATTTAATATGTCATAAAATTTTTAAACGAAACAGCAAGGGCCCGGAGGTATGGCTAGTAGTGGCATGGGCGGCATGGGTGGCAATCTTGGTGGTAACATGGGTGGCAACTTTGGTGGTAGCTTGAGCGGTAGCGTGGGCGGTGGCATGAGTGGTGGCATGAGTGGTAAGTAATGGAACAACGATCTACGTATGATCTCTTTGCCTTTGAATTAATTTATTCCACTTATTCTGTATTCAAAATTTAACTCGCAATAAGACCGTATTGAACGTTAAATTATTATTTATTACAGGACACGGATTAGGAATGGCTGCGCAGGGACAAGAATGGGGAAAAATGCCCTCTAATAATAAATAGCTGAAGCATTTAATATGAATACTAAGAAAATAATTATGTAATGATTGAATAAAATCTCAATTTTTCAAAATTTGTCTACAATAATTTACATTTAAATCTATTAAAATGATATTTTTATGAAATGAGCTTCATATTACTGATAATTATCATGATTATTTATTAAACTACATAATGTTATTTTAACAAGCAATTTAATCGTTTAAATTAAATAAAAATAGATTATATCACTACTTTATATTCAGTTATTTATAAATAATAAACATACAAATATTCTATTATAATATTTTTAATAAACATTTATTTATAAAGTAAAAAATATTGTACATGATTTGAAATATATTCAATTAACAATTCTGCACATAACAGTCAAAATCTGAAATTATCTAAATTCTTTGTTTAGCGAATAATTGAACTATGAAGTATATACCATAAAATCTTTGGCTTTGGAATCTCAATGTTACACTTTGATGGCCTGGTCCGCCAGCAGTTGCAAAAACGTATGCTCCTGTCCCATCAGACTCAATATCTATGGCTCGAACTTGTGTTATGACATGATTTAGAGTTGCGTTAAAAGTCTTCTCGAGAATTATTTTTTTCCCTATAAGACTCGCCGAAATGCCTATGGTCTCTTGATACACTAGATCATCATTCGGTTGTTTATTTCCAATAATCAAATGGTGCGAATTGCTTTCAGCAAAATTGTTCTCCTCTGAAAGGGACGTAGGATCGATTGCGATAACAGCTACCGTCGCAATTAAGAAGAATAAGGAGGTTGAATACTTAAGCGACGCCATTTCGTTTTATCGAATCTTCTATAATTCTTTAGTACAAGTAACTGTAACGGCTCTATCAATTCTAAATAATTCGTAGTTGATGTGTATTTTTATATACCTGAATATATGATCTAATACTTTGATTTCTCACACGTATCTATCTTATCAGTATTATTTCCTAACAACAGATAATTGAACGCATGTGGAATGAGAAGTTATAAATTATTTAATCTTTTACCAAGTTAATATTTTTGATAAAACTTAGGATATTTTTTGTTTACACGTAATAAAATAAATCTGTTTCTGTTAACATCTGTTAACATTTAAATCTGTTAGTTTTGTTAGATTGAAGAAACAAATATCCAAAAATAAAGATTTATTGAATCTTATAATGCACTTTATTAGAATTCTCTTCTTCATAAATTAAAAAATTATTATATTGAGATAAACATATTCATGAACAGAAAAATTTATTAACACGAAATTTAACAATCAAAAATGTCTAAAAATATGATATCAATAACTATTGATTATACATTGAAGACATTTATTTATTTTCTCATAAGTAATAAAAGTTATTCTTATATATTAAGATGTTCAGTATAATAGAGAGTCTTTTTAAAGTAAGAATAATTAGGGAAAAATATCTTCAAATTCTATAACATTAGCAGCTTATCAGTTCTCAATTTACAAGCATTGTTCTTTTCTTTTTAATTTGCTTGTAATTTGTAAAATCACAAACGTCCTCTATTGTACAACGCATGAAACTGGTTCTGCAGGTCTGAAATATAATATTATTCGTTGCTGTGCTACGAACTAAGATGAGGAAGAGTCGATAAATTATCCAGGAAATGGCGCCACCTCTGTGTTATACTCACTGTTGGTAAAACCATGCTTATATGGAATCATTTGAATATGGTTGTAAACCATTAAAGAAAATTAAATTATAAATGGATTTGGGAAGCACGTGCCCGAAGGAATTAATGTCACATAACAAAATGACTTTTATTATTACTATTATTATTATTATTATGATCCTGCATATAAAATTTATCACATGAAATAGTAAGTTTTATCAGAAAAACTGTAATTTGACTATATTTTTAATAATTTTTCGTACCTCTAATTGTCAATTTTATAAAATGTTGAGTTTTCAAACTAAAAATATGGTAATATTTGTATTATTTTTTGGTTGCACTTTTTGTGAATGATACTTATTTTTTATATTTTATATTCTTATTTTTTCTATTTCTTATTTCTTATTTTTTATATTCATAACTAAGGGTCCAAGATTTTTGTGCGATTTATTTACACACACATACGCACACTCACGCACTCTTATATATATGATACATATCATATGATATATGCGAGGTACTTTATCGAACTAGTGTAATTATTGCCCTCGCTATGCTCGAATGACAAACTTCACACTCTTTTCCAAAACATGTGCTTGTCGCACTAGTTGCACAATATAATATTCTTTTTTTCTATTTCTATAAGAAAAGATCTATAGAATATGCTTCAAATTATTATAAAGTAGAATTTTGTTTGTTTCAATGATACGGAAAAAATACTGACAATGTTTTTCCTATGATCGTGCGCAAAGTTCAATTTTGCACACGCATTTGCGTTCGCAAACTTCCAATGTTTCCATTCCCGCACGCTCAGCTACTTTCTCGACACACGGCTCTTCTCAGTGTGCGGGAGAGTGTCAGTTTACGACGCAAATGTATACGCAAAATTGCACTTCGCGCAAAATGATAGGAAAATAGTAGGCGAAAATAAAGTAAAACAAAAGATATTTTAACATTTGATAACGTCAATGCCTTACGGTCATGAGACCGTAATGATTCTTTAAATAATATTTAATTGGAGAAGTTCTTTTAATAAATACCAGGTATTATAGGTAAAGTAAAATAAAATAAATGAATGCTACGTATATTAATATTATTAAATGAGAGAAATTACTAGTTGATGAAATCTAACAAAAAAATAATCAATATTTTTAATTAACGCCATCTTTTGTTCACATTTAAACATTCGTTTATATAAGAGCGCTATTATGAATATTAACTATCAGTAACATTCCAATATCTGTTGAACAGTTGGATGGTATTCCATCAAATAAATAGACGTCTAAAAACTATAAAGGGTGCTGTTTATCACTAATCTTCGCAGAAATTTAACATTAAAGAGAGAATTATTTTTAATATGTATGAACAGTACAATTAAACATTTTCTTTAAAAATATACTAAACTAAACATTAAATAATACTGATTTATACTGAAAATAGTTTTAAAAAATGTGTCCTTCCATTGAAAATATGTTACGATAAAATTTTTTTTTAATAACTGCTGCATTGATTGTGTTATGTTTATATTTAATAACAGTCCCTGGTAGAAAATAAACCAACTCGGATGGCTTATCTACTAACTGTTGGCCAATAATTTAGGCCAACGAATAAGAAAAATATTGACCAACGGTTAACCAACGGTTGGTGAACTATCAATCAATAATAAAACATTGAGTAACTTATAAAACAATAATAGAAATTAATAAGAAATATAGATATGTAAAAAGATTTTGATACATAAACAATAATAAAAATTATTGTAATGCATTAAAAAAATATTTGAATGAAGTTGGGAGTAAATTTATTTGAAGGTTAAGTAGACAGCGTAGCACGTGGGCTATGCTCCGAAATTACTGTCTGCATCCCGCTTTCCGCAAGACAAGCACACATGCACATAAATACACACATATTACATACACACGAGTGCGATCGCAGGTTCATAACTGCGCAGACTCATACGAGTCACGTGACGGGATTGCCGGGATCGCGTGGTTTTGCTTCACTGTACTGCCGCCGTAAGCAAGAAGGTCTGTAACTTCAAAATTTCACTTTCACCGCAATTTCGATATGACGCCTGAAAGTATGTCGTTTTCTGTTAAATGAACGATTTTTATAAGAGTAAATATTTTTGAAGTTACAGACCTTCCTGCTTACGGCGGCAGTGTAAAGGTCAGATGGTAACGGAGCACCGTGTAGAAAACGGAGCAATACGAGTACGAAGAATTTATGCAGGATACTTTCAAATTTTAAATGTAGAATACTTTTTATGTAGGATACTTTCAAATTTTAAATGTAGAATACCTTTTATGTAGGATTCTTTCTTTCTTTCTTCGCTTAGTACAATGTCGCATTAACAAAAAATAAAAAAATAATTAATGTAAAAATAAAATTGTTATACATGAATGGAATAAAATAAGACTTTAGTTATTTTAAATATTTATATAAGTAGTAGTCCTAGTGATCTGTTATCAATAAAACTTGTCTTACACTGCAATTTAATGATATTTATAAAACAGAGTTTTGGGGACCTAAGACCCAAAGTATCATTCCTCCATTATTGACACATAATATCATTGTAATAAAACGTAAAATTCTCCTCCTGCAGGAGGGTTATGGCCTCCTATAACAGAAGAAGACCACGGTTCCTGTAATCGAATTACGATTCTACCGCGAGGGAGGAAGTCCTTTTTAATGCAAGAAGATTTTTTCGGGAGAAATTTTATTTTGGCACCGGAGGATCGTTTTTCTGAGTGTACGTTCATCTTTTCAACTCCTGTAACTTTTGAATCAATGAACATTTCATCCGGTAAAAAGTAAATGAAAGCTCGTATTCTCTAGTTTTATTTTCTTGTTTGAAATGTATGTGCGGCTTTCCCTGACAAAATGATTTATGTTTTAAGGGGCTCATTTTTAAGCATTTTTTCGACATATAGTTAGGGGCTGCTTCGCTCGGGTCGCAAACCACTTGCAGACGGCACTATAGTCACGAAAAAGTAGAGAAATGAATGAGAAGTGAGGGTATGTGACGTTTTCGGCCCTGAAATCAGGGATTAAACAAAAATAACTTTTCGCCAGGTGTACGAAAAAATTGTATATTGTTGCTGCGGGAGTAAATAGTCTATTTTACTCCCTAGGATAATATACTATTTTATTTGAAAAATTTAATATCTTCTTGGATCATTGGTCAATACGTTTATTTACGTAAAAAATGCGGGAAGAGTAACATTTCAAGGTATTCTTAGGAATCAATTCTTATGTAAATTTGTATATCCTAAATTTAAAATATTGACCAATAAATATTTTTAACAAAACAGCATTTTCTACGTAAATATAATGGCTCGATGTTGACCATACTACCAGGCACAAGTATCGCTTAGAAATCTGAAATAATTATAAAAACAAATAGAACACATTTATTATAGTAATAGACTACAAAATTGAAGCATTAGCTGTACGAAATATACCACTTAACAGGATAATAATTCTGACGCTTGGCTGCGGATCAGTGCAAAATTGTGAAAGATATGTATCAGACAGTTCAAGGAGCTTGTTTAAAGAGTTCAATTCAGATGAAAATTGTGTTCCAAAATCAGAGTTCTATCTTACTCTTTATGAAGAAGATAGAAATATTTGTGTATACTACCAGTGTGACTTAGCAAATAGTTCAGTAAACCACAATGTAATGATTAAATGTTTCAAATTTGAAGATTTGAGTATGTAACAAGCCATATATTAGTCCACAAAATATTTTATTTTACAATTTATAGTGCCTCAAGAACATAGTTGTACATATAATTTGATGATAAATTAAAAATTAAAACTTATTTCTAATACATTGGTATATTCTAGCTAGATTACTTTGATTTAAAATCCTTTATTTGTACTATTGCATGAATATATTTAATTACAGAGTATCACCAAATTGCATCTGGTGGTGTTCTATCAGGATTACTTTCAGGATATTTTTGCTTACTGATTTTGAATTTGATTGAACCTGATGTTTCCACGGACAGCTGAACGAGGCCCAGAAGGCAATCGAAGTCCTGACAATTTAAAGGATAGAAATATTTTCTAACGTGTATTCTTTTATTTTATTCCAGATGACTTATGATTTTATATTCTTAATAATAAGAGAACTTGAAGGATACGAAATTAATTAACTCCGCCAGGATATGATAGAAAGATAAACATTACCTAATAGTACATTACGATACGGGTGTGGAAGGTGATTATTTACGGCAGGAGACATTTTTCGAAAAGTCGAATGCGGTAAAAATCACCTTGCGCACCAGTGTCGTACCGTATTTTATACCACGAGAGTCGAATAATCATATTAAAGTTATGATTTTGAGGTTAGAGTGGTGTAAACCATATTCCCGTGATGCGTCTTGTCCACACAACATATTACTAGCGACAATTCCTCACTTGCTTACACTCGCGCGGATGAGAAATATCAATAAGATTAAGAATATGATATTAAAAGGGTGGACATCGAATCGAAAATGATTGTTCAAAATTTTTACGGTCGTAACTGAAACAGGTCGGTATTCCATTTCTTTAAAAGTGTTTTAGAATATCAAAAAATATTATTAAATGCACACTTGCAGCTGTTACCAAAGAGGTCTCGCGCCCGCGCGTCGTAATTTGTAGATAATGGATTTGTATACCACCAAAACTTCAGCGTCCTTCACACAGTTTCTTCAAATATCAATTTTACTTTTATTAAACACACTATTTAAATCTAGATTCCCTGGTACAAATTGTCTCTACCGAGAAATGGCCAGGAACTTAATAAATGGCTGTAAAAAAAAGCTAATTTCTGGGTAATGGTGAAACAATTTTTTCAGTCATATTCTCCATTTAATGGAGATAACACAACCTTAAAATGTTTTTACTAAATTTTACCTGTAATTTGATCATGTATTTAAAAACAAATATTAAAAAAGATAGCTAACGAAAATATAAACACAAATTATTGGTATTTAATTCGTTTATAGTACTGTTTCAGGAGATACAAACGAAAACAATAATTTTTCCATTTGATTATGTCTCTCTCACTCCTCACCATAATAACAAGCCTCTTACTAGCCACTTCCTAACTAAAAAAAACTGGCCAACTTTAATATTTTTTAAATACTCATAAATAAGCTAATGTAAATTTGTAAAAGAACTTACTCCACTATTCTGTCTATTAAATAGTGAATATAATCGGAAAAATCGTTTCATCGATGGATAGAAATGCCCAAGAAAAGTGTCTAGCTTTTGACGATTATTTGTGAAACAAGTTATTTATTAGGCAAATAATGGAATCGATTTCCACTAAGGTTGAAGTAAGGGTTATTGCTTCCTCCTAGAGGAAGCTTTGTGATAGTAATTTTTTGAGTTGTTGTAAAACGTGTTATAATTGTTTTTTGAGGTGTTAGGAATCAAAATACATGGTTTTTGAAAAATGTCTGTATGGATGCGTGCGTGCGTGTGTGTGTGTATGGGTGTGTGGGTGTGTGTGTGTACGCCTGGATCTCAGCTTCTACTCGATCGATTTTAACCGGACAGGTCTCATTTTTTGTTTTTTTTGTGTGATTGTGGGTCAAAAATCCGTTTTTTAATTGGGCTGATGCGTTTTTATTTCTAATTTTCGATTTTCTCAAAATTTATTTTTGCTTTTTTTTAATGATAGGATCGAGATATTTTAATCGGATGGGTAGCATTCGAAAGAGAATTAAAATATCGATATTTTCTAAAAAAAAAAATTTTCTAACTGTCACGGTTCTTTTGTTATTAACAAAAATGTAAAAATTGAAAAATGAGCTTTGTATATCCAACGATTACGGGAATAAACTTGACTTAATCGTTTCAAAATTCCTTGTAGAGGTAGATTTTGGATAGCTCTCGGTCGAGTTCTGTGGGTAAAGTGATTGGTCCATAAATTTCAGAGATATTTGAGGTTTAAATTTTTGTAAGCTTTTTTCAAATCATAATTTCTCGAGAACGGCTCTATGTATCAGCTCCAAATTTATAGACAATTTTGTATGTCATATAAATAATATGTGTGCTAATTTTCATCAAGATCGAACGATTACTTTTTGAGACATTAGATATTGAAAATTTTCTTATTTTACGAAGTCAATTTCTTTGTCGCATGATAACTAATGAAAAAAAATTGGTTTAATCGTGTTGTAATTTTGTGGAAATGTAGAGTTTGTACATTTATCGTACAAGTCCATTAGGTAAAGGAATAGTCTATTTCGACGGCTGAGAGGAAGAAGAACGTATCTCGGCGCACGGATGAAGAACGACGTATCTCGGCGCGCGGATGAAGAACGACGTATCTCGGCGCGAGGACGAAGAACGACGTATCTCGGCGCTCGGTTGAAGAACGACGTATCTCGCCGCTATACTGGCCGTGCATTGGCCGTAAGAGATCATCCGCGCGCCGAGATACGTCGTTCTTCAACCGAGCGCCGAGATACGTCGTTCTTCATTTTCGCGGCGAGATACGTCGTTCTTTATCCGCGCGCCGAGATACGTCGTTCTTCACCCGAGCGCCGAGATACGTCGTTCTTCATCCGCGCGTCGAGATACGTTCTTCTTCCTCTCAACCGTCGATTTAAGGTTAAAATTTTTTTACGGGTTTTTTCAAAATCGTGATTTTGAAAAATAATACTTCATGTATCAGCTTGAAATTTATAGACTATTTTGTATGCGATATTTATAGACTATTTTGCATTATAGGCAATATCTGTGTAAAATTTTATCAAGATCATATGGTGACTTTTTGTCAAAAACTTTTTGTGTCCAGAGGCCAGGACAAGTCGAATGCGAGGTCTAGGTGTTCCAGATGGTCGATGAGTCCGGGTAGTGCGCTCCGTAGGTTTTTGTGTCCAGGTGAAGGGACAGGTCGGATGCGAGGTCTAGGTGTTTAGATGGCCGATGATGGAGTCCAATTTAATATTATGATTTTCAAAATATTACCTGCATCTGAAATTTTGTGGCACAGTACTGCACTTTTTTGTACATATTCTGGATATAGTTTACAAAATTTCTACCAAGAGATAGTTTAGATTTGGTTTTTATTTTTTTGGTTGAGGGTTTAATTGTTTATTGAAATTTAAACAAATTTCAATCTATTTAGTTTTTTATGAACAAAAAATGTTCCTCAAATTTTAGGTCGATATTTGCAAAAATAAAAAAGCTATGCAATATTGAAAATTCAATTTTTTTGCAATTTTTGGTTAAAATCCAAGTTTATTCATTTTTTAACTGAAAATCTTGAAACTTTTTGTATAGTACATTGATTGGCAAAAGGTTTGAATTTTTTCTGTAGAATGTGCCAGTATTTATTTTATGACCCTTTTTGAAAGTCTCTGATTGGCTGCTTCTTAGTATACCTTCATCAAAGGATATTGAGGCTGCGGCCAAATATTCTTTATTCGACAAATTTTTTTTGTATTCTTCTTCGAAAACCCTTCAAAATGCTTTTTTTGATCAATACTGGCCGAGCAAAGGGAAAAAAGTGTCAATTTTTTGAAATATCAAGAAAAATCCATAAGGCCGAATCCATCTCAAATCAGACAGCCCGCGTATGCCTATTTCACCTATCATGTTGAAATAAAAATATTTATGTTCTACTCGAAAAAATATTTTACACGTGTTTTTTTATTTTTTTGTTTCATCAAAATTTCATGCGTTCAGCGATACCGAAAAATTCCGAGAAAATTCTTTCATTGAGAAAAAAAATTTTCAATGTGATTTTCAGACTGCTATTGTTTCAGCAGTTTTTCAAGCTTTTAAACGTGTAACACATAATTTCACTCAGTTTTGAGCCCTCTTTAACGGCCTTAATGTCATTTTCAAAAAAAAATAAAAAATCCACGAGCTATGCACTTTTTACTGAAAAATTCATTTTTTAGAGAAGTGCCTTTTTCTCGAAAACCCCATGTTTTTTTTGCATAATTTTTGTTGTCGTGATAGAGGACGGTAATGCCTAGCTAGACGTATTTGTGAGATTCGGTACTTTTTTCCTGGGATAGCGATCACTAATGAGATAACACACAAACAAATTTTTCACGCTTAACGCTTATATATAGTCAATGATATTAGAGTCAATGTAAAGGTATTTATCTTTGTGCGTATGTAATATACATGTACGTGCGCCTACTTATAGGAGTATATGTACTAGTACATTTGTCCGCTAGATGGATATGGTTTGACTTAACATTTACAAAGAAAAGTTCGGTTTCTGCTATATATCACACATCTCGTCTTATTTAAAACCATCATCTTTTGGAAAATTATTACATATTTACACCTTATCAACTCAACTACGATGTCTCAATATTACTCAACAGAGAGAATCAAATGTGCAGACTTTTTAGACAAACACAAACAAATTATTTACAAATCTAGTTCCGTACGTTTAAAACAACTTGAGAATCTTGCTCATCCATTGAAGCACCTCTATCCTCATTTACCTTTGACACCTTCTACATATCTGTGTCAACATTGTTACAATCGTGCTTTAGAATTGGTGAGTAGTACTGACAATGAATTTATAACGGATAATGAAGTTACCGATAACGTAGTTGATAGAGATGAAGATTTTTTACCAAGTACTCCAGAACGCATTGAAGAATTTAATAATGAAATAAGTACATCTTTCTTAGGTTCTGTATCGCCTCTTAAAAGAAAAAATCTTATACATGAAAAATCAATTGAAAATTACGTAACAAAGAAGAAAAAAAAATACTTTCAACATTGTCTAATACCCTTGATGTGAAGTTGAACAATGTTTATGACGTTTCTATAACAGCAAATGAATCAACTGTATGCCATTGTACAGAATGGATACAAAATCTTGGTCTAGCCTTGCAAAAGTGTTCTACGGTATCAGAAAAAATAAAAATTCTGACTTTGCTACTTTCATCCTTTACAAAACATGAAATTTTATCTTTATTTCCAGAAATAACAATGTATATGATCAACAAATCGAGAAATCTTGTTAAAGAAAAAGGAATTTATTCAGAACCAGATGCATATTCAGGCCATCCGATTGATGAAAACATGGAAAAAATTGTTATGGAATATTATTTAAATGATGATTTTAATTGTTCAAGACAAAGTCCTAATAAATGTGACGTTGTTACAATTAAAGTTAACAATAAAAAAGAGAAAAAAGTTAAGCGTTTTCTTACTCGAAGTTTAAAAGAGACGTATAAAGTATTTAAAAATGATTATCCAGAATTGAGAATTGGAAAATCGAAATTTTATAGTTTGCGACCAAAGTATGTCTTACTTAGCCCCATCAAAGAAGTTTGTCTCTGTATCTATTGCGCAAATTATGATTTATTTCTTACGAGCTTAATTAATTTTAGAGGGAGTAACGTCACAGAGTTGGATGAAAGTCGGTCACAAATAATAAATGCAACAATGTGTTCTGAGCCATCTGATTTATGTTATTTACAAGAATGTAAACTATGTCCAGGGATTAAGGGAATTACGTTTCATGTTTTAAAACTGCAAGATGTAGAAGGCACAGAAGAAATTACATATGCTTTGTGGGATAATGGAAACCTGATTAAAAGACACTATCAATTTCTGCTTTTAAAGATGAACTTTCGGTTTGGACCATGAGAGTTAGTACTCACATGTATGTAAAAAATATACAACGCAAAGCTATAAAAACAGAAAGAGAAAGTGCTAAAAAGACTCACATCATTTAGTTCTTCAAATAGACTTCGCTGAAAACTGGGCTGTGATTCATAATAAAGCTGTTCAAGGAAATCATTGGGTTAATGATCAAATTTCTATTTTCACAGCAGTCTCTTATCAAGGGGATTCGACACAAAGTTTCGCAGTTATAAGTGATGACCGAAAACATGATTCAGCGTATGCTTTGCTAGCAGTACAAAAAATTATAAAATTCTTGAAAGAAAATTGTTGTGATTCAATTAAAAAATTACCATCGTATCAGACGGCGCTGCGAGTCACTTTAAAAATCGCTTTCAATTAGATGAACTAAAACGAGCACCGTGTGATATAAAATGGTTGTTCTCTGCTACTGGGCACGGCAAAGGAGCTGTAGATGGTGGGTGGACTTATAAAGCATTATGCTACTTCGCATAATCTTCGAGAGCCCCTTGAAGAAGCTATTCAAAACGCAAATGATTTTGCAATACATGTTCAAAAATATACTGATGCTATTAAAATAATACATTTACAAGATGCTGAAATAGAACAATTCAGAAAAGAAAAAAATATTGATTGGCTTACAACTCCAAAGTATCCTGGAATTCAAAAAACTCATATATGGGTTAAAAAAACATGTGATGATAAAATACATTGTTTGACAGCAAAGACCGCTGATCGTCCGCTTACTGAATTAAGAACAATGAAGCAGAAAAACAAAGGTAGTAAAATAGGTATACAAATGAAAAAAAGGTATAAAAATAAAAAATCAAAAAGACGCAAATAACAAATAAATACATAGTTATGTGTACCTGTATATTACATACACACAAAGACAAATACCTTTACATTGACTCTAATATCATTGACTATATATAAGCATTAGGCGTGAAAAATTTGTTTGTGTGTTATCTCATTAGTGATCGCTATCCCAGGGAAAAAGTACCGAATCTCACAAATACGTCTAGCTAGGCATTACCGTCCTCTATCACGACAACAAAAATTGTGCAAAAAAAACATGGGGTTTTCGAGAAAAAGGCACTTCCCTAAAAAATGAATTTTTCAGTAAAAAGTGCATAGCTCGTGGATTTTTTATTTTTTTTGAAAATGACATTAAGGCCGTTAAAGAGGGCTCAAAACTGAGTGAAATTGTGTGTTACACGTTTAAAAGCTCGAAAAACTGCTGAAACAATAGCAGTCTGAAAATCACATTGAAAATTTTTTTTCTCAATGAAAGAATTTTCTCGGAATTTTTCGGCATCGCTGAACGCATGAAATTTTGATGAAACAAAAAAATAAAAAAACACGTGTAAAATATTTTTTCGAGTAGAACATAAATATTTTTATTTCAACATGATAGGTGAAATAGGCATACGCGGGCTGTCTGATTTGAGATGGATTCGGCCATAATTTCAATTTTTGATAACATGATTAATGAAACTGAATATTATTCATACATCTTATGGCATGGACCGTACCACTGAATTTTGTTAGAGCATCAAATAGAACATTAGAAATATCTATTTTCAATAATATTAGGCTTACACAATAAGCAATACCTAATTATGAATTAATAATAAATTAAGCTATAGAGGTTAATTACTATAAAGCTGTCAAAATGAAATCAGGCAACAGACTGATAATTTCATTCATAATTAGGTATCGCTTATTGTGTAAGCCTAATATTATTGAAAATAGATATTTCTAATGTTCTATTTGATGCTCTAACAAAATTTAGTGGTACAGTCCATGCCATAAGATGTATGAATAATATTCAGTTTCATTAATCATGTTATCAAAAATTGAAATTATGGATTTTTCTTGATATTTCAAAAAATTGTAACTTTTTTCCCTATGCTCGGCCAGTATTGATAAAAAAACATTTTGAAGGGTTTTCGAAGAAGAATACAAAAAAAAATTTGTCTAATAAAGAATATTTGGCCGCAGCCTCAATATCCTTTGATGAAGGTATACTAAGAAGCAGCCAATCAGAGACTTTCAAAAAGGGTCATAAAATAAATACTGGCACATTCTACAGAAAAAATTCAAACCTTTTGCCAATCAATGTACTATACAAAAAGTTTCAAGATTTTCAGTTAAAAAATGAATAAACTTGGATTTTAACCAAAAATTGCAAAAAAATTGAATTTTCAATATTGCATAGCTTTTTTATTTTTGCAAATATCGACCTAAAATTTGAGGAACATTTTTTGTTCATAAAAACTAAAAGAAAACGAGTTTTGAGGGATTTTAAAATTTTGAGCTGCTGACTTTACGTGAAATATCCCATATACCTGAAACAACAGGAGGGTGTAACAAAATTTGAGACCAAGGGTTGAACTTCAAATGAACCTGAGTATGGTATATAAGTTGATCCGCATTTTAAAATATACACCTTCCACCATATAAACGCATAACTGCAAATTGAACATTTTAACAAAATTTGTATTATTAGAAGTATTGTCATTAATAATTACTTTGCATTATACTTGTCATGCTACTGAATGATTGGCAAAAGTAGAGCTACTATAATTTCATTGAGCTAGGCTCATAAGTTTCTTTAGCTTCTTTTCAAATTTTATGAGTTTTGTTGAAAAAAACGGAAAAGAATTAATTTTATGTCAAGACATCTAGTTTCTTATAAATAGATAACTAAATAAACTCATGTAATTGTAATTCTTTTCTGTTATAATTAAATATGTTCGCCCATACACCTTTCCTTATAACTAATAATTGTGCGTATTTCGTCTATACGCATTTTTACATTATATACAACTGTGCGTATTTCGTTTATACATATTTTTGATATTGTAAATAATTGTGCGTATTTCCCTTGTACGAATTTTTTATTATAAATAATTGTGCGTATTTCGCCTATACGCATTTTTGTATGATAAATAATTGTGCGCATTTCGCATATACGCATTATTTATTATGAATAATTGTGCGTATTTCGCCTATACGCATTTTAATATTTACTATTTTTTTTATTACAAACACATGTCAATTTGAACGTAATTACGTTCGAATAAGTATTTATTTATAATCACGATTTTTACTTATAGTATAAAATTACGTGATTAGTAATACTTTAAGTTTTGACATGTCCAACACCTATTAGCCAAAAACTACGGAGCGCACCACCTAAATATCGTCACCGGCTTCCCCGAAGACCTGGACCACGTATTAGATACGCCCTGATATCCAAACGCAAAAGACTACAAAGCGCACCACCTAGACCTCGTCATCGGCTACCCTGAACACCTGCACTGCGTATTAGATGCGCCCTGATATTTTAATGCAAAAAACCTAGACTCCATCATCGGCTACCACAAAGACCTAAACCACGCATTTGATACGTTCCAACATCTAGAGACAAAAAACTACGGAGCGCACGACCTAGACATCATCATCGGCTACCCCGAACACTTTGACTACGTATTAGATGCGTCCTGGGATCTAAACGCAAAAAACTAACAGTCTGGCGACGTTCCACCTTCGAAATTCAGAATCAGCAGTCAAAAATACGTAAGAAAAGCTTTGGTGGAAGTGTGGACATCCATCGGCCACGGAAACCCCCCTGGCGCCTAGACTACATCTCGAGTCTGTCGCGGGAGCGCAGACATTCAAGTATACCTTCGTCGTCCCTTCTCCGTCGTGTCCGCCTAGGTGATGTCCTCGGGAAGTGGTAGTTGCGTTGGCTGCCCTGGAGGAGAGTAGAATGATATGAAGACCTGTTGTCTTCTGCAGGAGCTCTTCGCCTAGAGCAAAACAAAATATATTAATAATGTTTTAGGCAGTGGGGATGAGGAGAGCAGTATCAAACTGCCAGGAACAGAGGAGTAGACAGATGGAAAGTTGGAGGCTAGGTTCGGCTATACTACAGGATAAAGTCCAAATCCGAAGTGAAGTACTTACTCGAGTCTGTCACGGAAGCGCGAACTACATTCAACTACACCTTCGCCCTCCCTTCTCCGTTGTGTTCGCCTAGGTGATGTCCTCGGGAAGTGGTAGTTGCGTTGGCTGTCCTCGAGAAGAGTAGAATTATATGAAGACTTGTTGTCTTCTACAGGAGCTCTTCACCTAGGATAATACAAAATATATTAATAATGTATTAAGGAGTAGGGATGAGGATAGCAGTATCGAACTGCCAGGAACAGAGGAGTAGACCGATGGAAAGTTGGAGACTAGGTTCGGCTGTACTACAAGATAAAGTCCAAATCCGAAGTGAAATACTTACTCGAGTCTGGCACAGGAGATCAAACTATATTTATATACACCTTCGCTCTCACTTCTACGATATGTTTGTCTAGCTGATGTCTTCAGGACGTGATAGTTGCGTTGGCTGCCCTGGAGGAGAGTAGAATTATATGAAGACGTGTTGTCTTCTGCAGGAGCTCTTCGCCTAGGGCAAAACAGAATATATTAATAAAGTGTTAAGCAGTATAGGAATGAGGATAGCAGTATCGACCTGCCAGAAACAGAGGGAGTAGATAGATGGAAAGTTAAGATATCTGTAGAAAATGGAAAGGGTCTTTGGAATGAAAAGTCGAAAAAGTGCATGTGCATTTCCAACTAAGACCTCATCACTCTCGCTTAAAGTTTACCAGAATGTTAACACACAATCCAATACATGTTGAGGCATTGTATATTAAATTTTAGATCTTTTCAATCAGCCAGTGTAGGCGAAATAACTTTTTTTCTTGAACATTTCTTAAAAAGAGCATACAAATTGCAATATCTCCACACTTGCTAATTATTTAGATTTGAAACTTGATAAACAATATCCCTCAGCATGTATTACATAGTGTGTGTAAAGTTTGAAATATTTGTAGAGAATGGAAAGGGATCTTTGAAATGAAAAGTCGAAAAAGCGCGTGTGCATTTCCAATGTAGACCTCCTCACCCTCGCTTAAAGTTTATGAGAATGTTTACACACAATCCAGTACATGCTGAGGCATTGTATATTAGGTTTCAGATCTACTCAATGAGCCAGTTTGGAGGAAATTACTTTTCTTTCTTAAAAATTTCCTGAAAAAGCACAAAAATTGCAATATCTCCAGACTTGCTAATTATGTAGATCTGAAACTTGATAAACCGTCCCTCAGCATGTATGCCATTATGTATGGAAAGTTTAAGATACTTGTAGGGAATGGAACGGGATCTTTGGAACGAATTGTCGAAAAGCCGCATGTGCATTTGCGACAAAAACCTCCTCACACTTTCTCATAGTTTACTAGAATGTTCTCACACAATGCAATGCATGCTGAGGCATTGCATATTGAGTTTCAGATATTCTCCATCAGCCAGTTTGGAGGAAATCACTTTTCTTTCTTAAAAATTTCTTGAAAAAGCACAAAAATTGCAATATCTCCAGATTTGCTATTTATGTAGATCTGAAACTTGATAAACTGTCCCTCAGCATGTATTGCACGGTGTATGTAAAGTTTAAGATATGTTGAGAGAATGGAAAGGGATCTTTGGACTGAAAAGTCGAAAAAGCGCAAGTGCATTTCCAACTAAGACCTCCTGACCATTGCTCAAAGCTTACCAGAATGTTCACACGCAATCCAATACATGTTAAGGCATTGTATATTAAATTTTAGATCTTTTCAATCAGCCAGTGTACGGGAAATAACTTTTTTTCTTGAACATTTCTTAAAAAGAGCATACAAATTGCAATATCTCCACACTTGCTAATTATTTAGATCTGAAAGTTGATAAACAATACCTCAGCATGTGGTACATAGTGTGTGTAAAGTTTGAAATATTTGTAGAGAATGGAAAGGGATCTTTGAAATGAAAAGTCGAAAAAGCGCGTGTGCATTTCCAATGTAGACCTCCTCACCCTCACTTAAAGTGTGTGAGAATGTTTACGCACAATCCAGTACATACTGAGGCATTGTATATTAGGTTTCAGATCTATTCAATCAGCCAGTTTGGAGGAAATTACTTTTCTTTCTTAAAAATTTCCTGAAAAAGCACAAAAATTGCAATATCTCCAGACTTACTAATTATGTAGATCTGAAACTTGATAAACTGTCCCTCAGCATGTATTCCATTATGTATGGAAAGTTTAAGATACTTGTAGGGAATGGAAAGGGATCTTTGGAACGAAATGTCAAAAAGCCGCATGTGCATTTGCGACAAAAACCTCCTCACTCTTTCTCATAGTTTACCAGAATGTTCTCACACAATGCAATGCATGCTGAGGCACTGTATATTAAATTTAGATCTTTTCAATCAGCCAGTGTAGGGGAAATAACTTTTTTACTTGAACATTTCTTAAAAAGAGCATACAAATTGCAATATCTCCTCACTTGCTAATTATTTAGATCTTAAACTTGATAAACAGTCCCTCAGCATGTATTACATAGTGTGTGTAAAGTTTGAAATATTTGTAGAGAATGGAAGGGATCTTTGAAATGAAAAGTCGAAAAAGCGCGTGTGCATTTCCAAGGTGGACCTCCTCATCCTCGCTTAAAGTTTATGAGAATGTTTATACACAATCCAGTACATGCTGAGGCATTGTATATTAGATTTCAGATCTACTCAATCAGCCAGTTTGGAGGAAATGACTTTTCTTGAAAATATTTTGAAAAATACACAGAAAATGCAGTATCTCCACACTTGCTGATTATTTAGATCTGTAATCTTTGGAATGAAAAGTTGAAAAAGCGCATCAAATCTATAGTTGGTCGTTGTTATTTATACGCCAGATTGCTAGATAGGTATACCTATATATACGTAAAACCTAACCTTCAATTTTCTTTAGCCGAAGAATTGACGCTTGATTAAAGAAAAAAATAGGCAAGGATTGACGCTTGACTAAAGAAATAATAGTCTCTTCCATGTCAGACTTTCAAAACAGTGATTTTTACACGTTTCTAAGTGGGTTATAGGTTATTTGTACGACAGATCTGTCGTACAAATAACAACGCCGTAAAATAAATAAATTCTTGAATGACTTACTTTTCTGTCTTACGGCGGGGCCAAGTCCAAGCGGCACGGTCCGTTGGGTGTGCACGCTACGGGTACGGACGCTACGGTCTGCGAGGTGGGCGGCTGATGCGGCGCTCCAGGCTGCGCCGTCTGCGAGCGGTCCAGGCGGCAGGCACACCGATGACACGTCGATAAGCATCAATGGATAGAGGAGGGCACAGGTGGCGAAGGTGGCGGCGGAGGTGGTGGCGGCAACACGGGACCGCCTCCCGGAGGGCCTAGGCCCAGGCATCGGCGATGGACAGCTCAGCTGTGCTGCAGCCAGCAGCGCATGCGCGTACACACACACGGGCAAGGCCGCGCCGCTGGCCGCTGCCGTCGCTGCCGTCGCCGACTCGCGAATCTCGCGATGCTACATATTACCCATATGGTACAATAATCTATTTTTTTTTTAATATTATGCATAATCATGAGTGCATTGCCCTCCGTAATGACATTATGAATCATTCTGCAAAGTTTCACGTCGATATTTTAAGGCATCTGAGAATGGCATTTGAACGAAATTTTCGTTCAAATGCCATTCTTAGACGCTTTTGAATATTGACTTGGCATTTTGCAGAATGATTAATAATATAATTACGGAGGGCAATGCACTCATTATTTTTCATATATCGTTATATATTTTTTTTTTCTATTAAAAACAATATATTTTTGGCTCGGTCGGTAAAAATTGAGTTTGACACCCCCTTAAAACTCAAACAAAGAAAGAAGCGGATGTCGCAAAAAGGACAATTCTTATAAAATCAAAAAAATGTAAAAAAATTAGAATTTAAAGGAAAAGGTAATATTGTTATGCCAGATTAAACAATCTATAAGGTTATTTTAAATTTCTGTTTCACTGCTTTCAGTGCGTTCATGGATATTTTTATGTTTAATATATTATGTTTTTCAAATTTTGTTATATAAATGAACAAAGTTCATTGTAATATTATACTAACTGTTACAACTAGATCCACAAAATTATATCCACGCATTGGCATTGTAAGTTAAAAAACATTTTATATTTACAAAAAAGAAAGGGCGAAATAGCACATCGCGTGTATTAATCCGCCCTTGAGCATAGCGTAAAAAGTTCGGGCAGCCGCTGTCTTTTTGATCTTACTATTTTTGAACTTTTCATGTTTCAACTTAAAAATATAATGTTTTATAGTTTAAGACTTGTACTTTTGAAGAATATAATTTATTTTGAAAAAAAGACTGATATTTTATTGAAAAAATAGAGTTTAAACATTCAAATGGAATTTTCAACTAGAAGGAAGCATTTCGGAATAAAAATAATAGCACCATTGGAAAGAGCAGGAAAAAATCTATCGATATATGTCCTTAGTTCTTTTTTCAGAGACTTGGTACACGATTATTAGCGAATTGAATAGAGCCTGCACTTAAACGTGCCGTACGCACGGGCGCGAGGGACTCGCGCGGACCCTCGGCGCTGTCTTTTTCATGTTGTTACTTTTAAACCCTTTATTTCTTCAACTTCTCCAAGATAGGGTTTTGAAGCTTAAGAGATGTACTTTCCAATGGTGTAGCTTATTTTGAAAAAAAAAAGCATGGTATACTTTGAGAAAAATGGCTTTCAATATTCAACTCGAGTTTTCGACCGGAAGAACGCGTTTCGCAATAAAAACTCCCATATATGAATAATTATTTAAAAAATTGCATGTGAACTCGTCTCCATTTAAGTTTTGTCCCGGTATACCTGCTTTTACCTTAATTAATCTACCTCCGACCCGTATCGAGAATTGAACACGAAATATAACAAAATAAAATTAATACAATTTAAAAATGAATATTTAAAAAGCGCGCGGTTTGCTATCCGATAGCAGATGAATCTAACCTATAATATAGAGAAGCATTATTATCATCATTTTTATTTACTTTTTGTGGTTTATCAACTGTTCACAAAGTCGTACTTCTTTTTCTGTTTATTCTTATACATGTAAATCCATACTTCAGAATAGTTTTGGTAGATAATTGTCGTTAATTACGTACTTGTGACTTAAGTGCGGATTTAGGTCACACAGTGCTATAAATATATTAAATGAAAATAGGAAAAGAAAATCTTGCAGAAGGTTAGGTGGCGACCCTCACTAATTAGTGCCCTCTATAATCCCGTGCGGTGCGTTCATAATAACTGAAGAAAACAACAGCTGTTTCCCATTAACGGGATTATTCGAGCACATGACCAATCGTAGCCCGTAACGTAAGCTCCCCCAAACTTATACTCAGGTATGCATTTCTACCAATAAGCAAGAAGCAGTGCTTCCCCGAAGGTTACTGCTTGTTGAGGCCCTCCCTAAACTCTAACTATAAATAGCATACACAACGATCAGACTCCACAGAAGGACGTAGGCCGCCAAACGAGTCAAACTACCTAGTGAACGTGAAGATGTCGGACCCACTGACCTTCTTGCGCCAGTACAATGTTGACAAAAAGGAAATTATCGAGTATGAGGAACAAATTATATTCGGCGAGATTTATTGGTTGAAAAACGCCAAGACCAACTATCTCATCTGTGGGTAAGTTTTACGAAAATGATATTCTCTACGGGTTTTAATGCACTTCTTCGAGATCGTACATCAGCCTGTCCTTACAATCTGTTCTTAATGGAAGTTTTCCATCGTTCATGTTTGTGAACAACTATCGTTTGGATTTTGGACTTCTAATGAAATAATTTTTCTTTTACAGGTCAGGCAAATCTGGTGTACCAAATGAATATTATACACTTGAGTCTTTACTGTATCTTCTCAAACATAAGCGACTTAGACATGCAGCGTATGTGCGGCAAGCTACTGCAGAAAGAATCCCAGTGGTACGACGACCCGACAGAAAAGATGTTTTGGCCTACCTGAATGGGGAAAAAGATACATCAGTGTCTATAGTTAAGTATGCACCATTGGAAATGCCAACTCGAGTTAAACGAGTAGCAGAAGAATCTTTAGAACACGGGACTTTAAAAAAACCACGTCTTCAGGAGAGTGATGTGCACAAAATTAAAGAACAACTGGCAGCCAAATTAGACACCCCTGTAGAAACTGCTGTATCAGTAAAAGATGTTAATTCCCTCTTCGAAGCTATGAGTGTCGAAGAAGTGACTGCGATCAAAGCGAAACGTCTCGCAAAAAAACGTACCACTATTAACGATCATGATGACGTTGAGATGGATTCTGATTTACGGGTTATAACAGCTATGGAAGTTGATGGTGCAGAAAATATTGCAATAGAAAGACAATGGAGAACAAGGACTACTATATTGCAAAGTAGTGGAAAGGTATTTCATTTTTAATGCATACTTTTTATAAAATGCTCAAATCGATTTATAAAATAATACTCACGTTGTAATTGTTTGTAAATTTTAGATTTTTGCAGATAATATTTTTGCTATTTTAAAAAATATTGAAGCAAAAGAACATAGTCAGAAAAGATCTATGGTTCAAACACCAACAGTGACACCACGAAACATGCCAATAAGACCTTTACCACAGCCTGCCGTTTACAATCGTTACGGTCAAGAAAAATTCAATCGACAAGAAAAAGAAACAAAAGGTTTTAAAATTAATACTACGGCTACGTACCATGGTGTACCGTGGGCATCGATTACAGAGGGTGTAAATCCAGCAATAAGGAAATCTGCACAAGTACCCAGTAAGTATTTAATCATACAACAAATTATATCTATTGGTAAATACAATTATCGAATTTTAAATTTTTATTACTAAAAATTACATATCTTAATTATATCTTCGAAATTTTCGTAATATAATTAGATTTCTCCTTGTATATATATATATATATATATATATATATATATATATATATATATATATATATATATATATATATTTACTTAAAATTTTGGAAGATAATTCTAACTTTTACAATATTATTTGTAAATCAACAAGATCTAGTACTTCTAACACTCTTATTTAAATTTAATAATTTGCTTCTCAATTTTTAGAAGAAACCAATGCTACGTCTAGCGCATTACCAACATCTGCAGCTAAACTTACTCTTCAAGAACTAGCTCAAAGTAAGCGCCCATCCAGGACACCAATTATTATTATTCCTAGCACCAATACATCACTTATAACGATGTACAATGCTCAGGACATTTTACAAGATTTGATATTCAGATCTAACGAAGAAAAGATAGCATTGGGCTCAAAACGCGAAAAGGATATATTGTTGCAAAGACCCAAAGTTGGAGGCCTTACTGTGCCCTACAGAGTTATTGATAACCCTAAAAAATTAACAAAAGCAGATTGGGACAGAGTTGTAGCAGTATTTGTATTGGGTCCTACTTGGCAATTCAAGGGATGGCCTTTTGATGGTAATCCTGTCGAAATTTTCTCTAAAGGTAAGGACCTATCATAAAATATTATTTAATATCTTGAAGTAAAACATAGAAAATTATTAATTTTATCTTTCTCAAATATATTTTGATTATTTTAAATTAATATTCCAACTATAAAATTAAATAATTACTATATTTTATTTCGAGTATATTACTTTTCAATTCTAAAAACATTGTTCGATTTACTGACAAAATTGTTTTTATTTACAGTATGCGCATTTCACATCAAGTATGATGAGATGAAATTGGACAAAAATATCTCTCGATGGGATGTTACTGTAATCGAGTTGAGTAGAACAAAGAAACATTTAGACAGAGCATCTATAATGAGATTTTGGGAAGTCTTGGATAAGTAAGTATTTTTGATTTAAATATGTTTATATTTTTTAAATAATTCGTAACTAATAAAAATATTGTTTAATTTCAGACACTTGATTAAGAATAAAGCTCACTTGCGGTTTTGAATTGTAGTTCTGCATGGAGCAAAACGAAGAGGAGCGAAGTAAATAAACGATGGACAAACAAACGCATCTTACAGCGCAGCGTTTCGATCGATTACAACTGTCATTTATTAAGCTGTCAAGCACGTGCAGTTTTATGTACTTAGTTAGACAGATACAATTAATTTGCATTGATGTAATTTTTTTGACAATAAACATTGTAAATATTAATATATCTTCGTCTTATTCCATATACCTTTTGTAAATTAATACTTACTAACTCATAATTTTAGAGTTGGTACATTTTCGAAATAGATTCTGTGTGAAAAATCTTTGGATCCTGCACTTCTATAACTTAGTATATTATCTAGCGGTTCTTATTAATGAATGTGGTTAATAAAGATTTATTCAAGTAAAATATATTCAGAAATATGAAATATAAGGAGGGGTCTATTCTAAACGAATAAAGATATGTAAGCTTTACATTTACTCTTCTGTTTCAGTTTGATAGTTTTCAGAATTTAAGTTCCAAACTAATTTTGTAGAAATAATTAATAGTATTTGTGTCATAACATTTTTGTTTGAAAAATCACGTTTTTAGCAATAACTAACGATTTTGTAGTGAATCGTCGAAACATCCCCCCTCCCTGAATTTTAGTCCTGCTGTCTTTTTTCTTTGATTGGTAGTTCCTTAACACAATTTCTTCTCCCTGAATGCCTTTATGTAATGTATAAACGACTCTCTACCGTGTATGTATTTATTATCATCGCTACCAACAAATATTGAATGATTTTGTCACTGTAGAATCTTTTGGGTTATTTTAAGGGAAGAAAGTACCGATGAGATGTGTGAAGACACCTTTTTTCTCTGAAATAAGAAGTCACATTTTAATACATAAATGTAAACTAATTATTTCATACTTTTTACATATAAAAGTGGGTATATTTACCTTACCTTAAAACTTTCTCCGATGGGCCTTTTATATGGTCCAGAACCATAGTCATCGATGAAACAAGTTTTTTCACTAACCGTAAGCTTTGAAATTTTCCTGTGGATGGATTGACTCCAGATTTGAACTAAATTACTCCTGAATAGTATAATTCTCATATGAGTGTAGGGATTTAGGATTAAATGTCGGAAAAAATTTTTACATCAGAAAAATTATGAAAAAATATAAAAAATTTTAAACAATTAAAAAAAAAACTCTTGAAAAACAGCACAATTTATTTTTTCTCATTAGATCAAAAATCCCTACACTCATATGAGAATTATACTATTCAGGAGTAATTTAGTTCAAATCTGGAGTCAATCCATCCACAGGAAAATTTCAAAGCTTACGGTTAGTGAAAAAACTTGTTTCATCGATGACTATGGTTCTGGACCATATAAAAGGCCTATCGGAGAAAGTTTTAAGGTAAGGTAAATATACCCACTTTTATATGTAAAAAGTATGAAATAATTATTTTACATTTATGTATTAAAATGTGACTTCTTATTTCAGAGAAAAAAGGTGTCTAGCCTCCTTAAGTTCTCAAATCCACCCCGTTGTCGAAAATACAAATTATTGGTTTCTATTGATATTTAAAAAACCGCTACCAATTCATTGGCACGTAGCTTCCTCCAAATTAATACATCGTTATTATATGTATAGTATATATTTTAAATATCAAATATGTTTATTCATTATATTTTTGTTTCCTCATAGAGGAAGCTTTGTAATAGTAAAATTTTAATTTTCTTTAAATTGCTCTAGAAACATGAATAAAGGTGTTAGAAGTTTGTGTCACATGATTTTACAAAATGTCTGTATGGATGTGTGTGTGTGTGTGTGTGTGTGTGTGTGTGTGTGTGTGTGTGTGTGTGTGTGTGTGTGTGTGTGTGTGTGTGTGTGTGTATACCACTTTATTTTCGGATCTACGCGGTCGATTTTAACCGGACGGGTCTCATTTTTTTTTGTTTTTTGATTCCGAATTCGGAAAAAAAATAATTTTGTACGACTAACTGATTCGTTTTTGTTTTATGTCAAATTTTTCATTTTCGAAAAATTTATTTTTGATTTTTTTTAATGATTGGATTTAAATTTTATAATCGGATGGGTAACGTTCGAAAGAGCATAAAAAAACCTATATTTAAAAAAAAAAAAAACTTTTTCTCTAGCTATCACAGTTATTTTGTTATTAACAAAAACGTGTTTTTTTTTTTAAATGCTTATAACTCCCAAACTAAATGGTCAATTTTTTTGAGAAAAATCATGATAATGGAGATTATGAATAGCTATAATCTGTATAAAATTGAATCCATTCTGTTGGTTAGTTTTTGAGAAAAAAATTAAAAAATGAAAAAAACGTGTTTTAGGTGGCGACAATTTACGGGAGTAAAATTGTGTTAATCGCTTCAAAATTCCTTGTAGAGGTAGATTTTTGGTTGCCACCTGCACCTTTCTTTGGGATAGATGATTGGTTCATAAATTCCAGAGATTTTTGAGGTTAAAATTTTTGTAACCTCTTTTCGAATCGTAATTTCTCGAGAGCGGCTGTATGTATCAGAACGGGATAGGTAGCATTTAAAAGAAAATTAAAATACCTATATTTTCTAAAAAAAAAAAAGTTTCTAGCTATCACGGTTCTTTGGTTATTAACAAAAACGTAAAACATGAAAAATGAAAAAAATGAGTTTTGTATGTCCAACGATTCCGGAGGGAAAATAGTCGTAATTTCTTCAAAATTCCTTGTGGAGGTAGATTTTGGATAGCTCTTGGTCGAGTTCTTTGGGCAAAATAATTGGTCCATAAATTTCAGAGGTATTTGAGGTTAAAATTTTTTAAACTTTTTTTTAAATCGTAATTTCTCGAGAACGGTTCTATGAATTAGCTACAGATTTCTAGACAATTTTGTATGTAATATAGATATTATGTATGTGAATTTTCATCAAGATCGTACGATTACTTTTTGATATTCAAAATTTTCATATTTTACAAAGTTATTTATTTGTCGCCTGATAACTAGAGAAAACTTGTGTTAATTTTTTTTTTTAATTTGGCGGAGATGTAGAATGTATATTATTTATTATATGCGTTTTTAGAGTAAAAGAATTGGTTTATGAATTTCAGAGATATTCGAGGTTAAAACTGATTTAGCCTTCTTTTCAAATCGTAATTTTTTTGATATATCTATACTAGAAAATGGAAATAACACGTGCTATGCGTGCGTGTTGTTCACTTGCTTTTGTTTTTTATTGAGGGTAATTTACAGCGCGATCAAGTTTTAACCTTATTGGACTCATTGAAGAATATATTTGGTTGAAATTTCAAAAGATTATCTTTATTTTCTACTCAAAATATCGAAATTTTTTGTAGAGAACATTGATTGGGAAAAAGATTGCATTTTACTTGCAGAATATGCCAGTATTTTTGTTGTAACCTTTTTGGAAAGTCTCTTGAATGATTGACTTGATTGGTGACTTTATAATAAACATTCATATGTGTAATAAACGAATATATGTAATACAGAGTTTGGTAATTTGTTCGAATTTATATTTAAGTTTTCAAAATATTATGGATTTAAAATATTACCCAAAGTTGAAGGTGCACGCGATAACAATATTAAGAAAATCAACCAATAGTCCTAAAGTTTGGGAGAGATATATTTTTTTTATATCTTCAAACTGAATTCGTTGCCCAATAAAATCGAACTATTACGACGAAAGATATTTGATGTTTAAAATAAAACTAATTGAACAGATGATAATATTTTGAAAAAATTGATTTATAAAAATATCGGGTTGTCGCACGAGAAAACGTGTAACAAGAATGAATTTTCGAAAAATATATATTAATTTATTACGAATATTCATAAAGAAAATTGGGTATGATACAATTAATTATTGTGATAAAAAATTTAAAAAAAAATGAATAAATACATTATTTTGAGGAAGCTAAGTGCCAATGTATTGGCAGCGGTTTTTTACTTTTTATTGCCTTATTTAGAAATACAGTAAAACTACTTTAAAAAAAAGGAGATACAGCTTAAAAAAAAAGGAGAATCTCCTTTTAAGTAGAAGCTGCATCTTTTTATGAGTAGAGTGAACTTTTTTTAAAGCAGTTTTAACTTATTATTTATTTCAATGTAATTTTTTATCTTTAACAAAACACATCTATTTACAAGTATGCGGCCCAAGAAATATATGTTTAATTACTAAACGCTGTATACCATTCATATCGATACTTGAAATTTCAGCAGATATATGGGAATCAATAAGTTCAGGGGTTAATAATTTATTTTTTGGATCTAAAGTTACGACCAAATGAATATGTGGTAATCTTCTTTTTTGGTAATCTTCTTTTTAATTCGACTGTATAAACGTAAGCTAAAACATTACCAAATAATTGGTTTTCATATATATCATTTAAAATGGAAGTAAATTCCAAATAAAATAAACGAACTGTTATATTAGGTATATCATTTGGAGTCGTACCAACAGGAAAATTCTGAAGAATATTTTTAAACTCTTTCCACTTTGGATTACAAGTCATGGTAATAAATAAATCAGGTCGACCCTTAGCTCTAACTATAGCCATTGCATCTTGATAATGATGTTGCATATATCTTGGACTGCCAATGTCTGTCGACGGTAAAATAAAAAGATTACCTAATCTTTCTTTTTTCTTAAAATTATTTGGATTATTGGAAGCTGAATTTAGAATATGATGGAATAATCCTTGATAACATTCGATACGAAGCTCTCTTTGATGATTTCTGAAATAATTCATTCTATTGCTTTCAATTATAACATAAGCATGGATAAAAAATTGTTGCGTCAATCTTCCTCAATAATATTGCAATGCTGTCAGATTGTTATTTTTCTTTGGAGCATTGGGTGTTTTGTTATATCCAATACTTTTTTCACAGACTTTTTTTCTTCTATTAATCTGAACATGGGGGGTTGACGAGCGGAGCGAGCAAAATCTTTATTTAATTGTAACAGAAGCAAATTAATATATATTCAATGTTTACAATATATACATATTATCCATATCGATATAAGAAACATTATTACACCTTAAAGAAAAAAAAATTAATTTGAAAAAATGAAAGCCCAAGATATAAAATCAGAAATTCGTTTGATTCTTTCTGAATCATATATTCATCAATATATATACTTTTTATAGAATAAAAACGATAAAAATTAATAGAGCTTGTATTCCTTGTCTCTTTGAGATAGTAGTTTTACTAATTGCGTTAGGAGCGTTTTAATGATAGTGCGAAGAATGATTGAGAGTAATAGAAAAATTTGGAAACGTCTAAAGCAAATTCATACCTAATACTTCTGGAATATTAATATTCTACTATACTTCTTTTCAAAATAAAATTTTAAAAGACACGATTTAACTTAATACAAATGTCTCGACATTGTTTCTATACTAAATTGATTCGTCATTCTGAAAAACATTTTCATTATTAATAGTATAATAAAAAGTGCTGCATTTTATTATTTATATATACATGCTAATATAGCGTAAGTTGGACATGCAATAATAAGATTACTTTCAAATTTTTATAAATCCATAAGATCTAGACCGAATCCTAGATCCAAAAGTTTTACATTCTAGTTTATACTGTTTCGCTACTAAATAATACTCACTGCATACAATTATATTCAATCTTACCCTATGCATTGAATAAAATAATTTATATCAACTCTACGTACAAACATTATAGTTAGCCGTATGGAAATAATAAATGTATGAAACCGTAGGAAAACGTATATAAAAACGTATAAAAATGAACCTTTCTATTGGTTTTTGGACATATTTTATACGGTTTTATACACTTTAATACATTTTTATACAGTTTAATACATTTTCAGACATTTTCTCATAATTCAGAAATTTTTCCATGTCAAGTTTGTAAAAAGGTCGGTGTAATCAAACATAGGAAACCGTATAAAAATGTATATTTCTGTATATTTCCATAGATTTTTTCAAATTTATTACATTTTTATACGATTTTATACATTTTTATACAGTTTAATACATTTTCATAAAAAAAAAAAAAAAAAAAATAGAAAAATAAATAAATAAATTATGATTTTATGTTTATAAAAACGTAATTACGTTTTTACGTTTTTTACGTTTTATAAATTCTATAAAACGGAAAAAGCCGTATGAAGTTGTATAAAATCGTTGAAAATCGTAGAAAACTGTATTCAAATGTTAGAAACCGTATCAAAACGTATCAAAACGTATTCAAACGTATAAAGTTGAACTGAAATCAATGTTTAGATCCGGTATTATACGTTTTTATACTGTTTTGTACGGTTGTATATGGTTTCATACATTTCTTTTTTCCATACGGGTAGCCTTGTAAGGTAGGCTCGAAAAACGTTTCTGTATTTTTCTAAGATATCTTAACATTTTTTATCTTATCTAGTCGTGCCTTCAATTTTAAAATAATAGAATTCAGAGGGATAGTTTCTGTAACAGAACCGTTAGGTGGGCAATAAACAGATACACATTTTTGGTTCCTGAAGGAAAAGAAGGCGAGATCACCTGCTCGGGCCAAATATACCAATAATGAGTATATTCGTGAGCAGATTAGCTGGGAGTATATCAGGTCAATCGAACTAACGAGCTATGATCTTCCGAAGGACAACGTCGTAGTAGGGTTCAGGCTCTACATAAGTACCCCACCGACAGAATCAGACTGGAGATTTTGTCATGCGAATTTGACTCGAAGAAAGGCAAAGTGGACCAATGCTTAGATAATTTTGCTGTTTGTACAAAACCAGCTCTACTGTAAATATAAAGATTCATTTCTATTCCCTAGTGTTACGATATAAACGGATCTCATATCGTAACACTTCCTTTGACCTACTAACTTCTTGTTCTGTTACCTGCGTCAAAGTGAGTTTCTGATTGGATGACGTTCACAAGGCATCCGTCCGCCTTGCTCTCACGAGGACCTCTCGTTCTCAGCTTATTCGTCACACGCCCCGACAAGAGTGCGATATAGGGGATAGTTCAGTGAAGCGATTGCGTCCAACAAAATTCCGAAGATTAGAAGGATTAGGGTATGATTGTAGGGCTACTCGACTGAACAATAAAAATTAACAGACCTGTGAAATTATTTCAAGTTCTTATCCCTTTATTATAATCATTTATACAATCCAAAAATGATAACTAAAACTAAACCCTAATTCCTCAAAGGAGTTCGGCAATTCCCGTCTTACGCCTATGTAAACGCGCCTTAAGGTTCGAGAAAACGCGGGAGCGCGGAGAGTCTACTTAACTAATGATTATATCCCGGGATCCGTCTTCTGAAATACACTAAAGCCCCGTTGCAGAAATGATGATACGTTAACCCCCTATTGGGGACACCGCAGTAGAGAATCACGAAGTGTGATGATACCCGTTATTACTTATTCGTGTAAGCGTGGATATGTAAGAGCCTGTCTCGTGGCGTGGAGTATAAACTAGACTGTCTAAACGTTAACTACTATAAATTAGACCAAGCGCGACCCTAATACTATGTCCCTATGTGAACGCACCTTGATGTCGGAGAGGCGGCGCAGCACCGTTGTAGAGTCGCATATGTCGCGGGTGGCGCGCGGCCTTCTATGTAGAGCTATAGTCGCAGGCAAAAGCAGCAGAACAGCCGTCTCGCTCCCCGCGGCAGCCGAACGACGACGCTGGACACCCGGGTGGCACGAGGAGGGTGTTGTCCGAGGGAACGGAAGGAGGTGGAAAACCGCAAGATATTCGATACCTGGCTGAGTGGATCCCTGCGGCGAAGATATCTCCGATGTCAGTTAAGTGCCTCCTTTTTGATGGTTATTTATTAGTTGAAAATCCCAACAAGAAGGACTGAGTACTCTGTGTGATGTTGTTTTTCCTTTGATTTCTTCTAGTTACAGCAGAGAGGAAATCTGAAGGTGCGGGTCAAGGCCAGAGGACTCCTTCCACCCAGTGTATTGCTTCAGCTGTAGTGTATTTGTATTTATGCGCCTACATATGGGTATGCATAGTGAGGCGTACTGCTGTGTTTATATATATATATATATATATATATATAATGTGAGTGTGGATATATGCATCTAGATTCTAATCTACTTGATGCTTCACTGCACTGTGTGTTTAAGACCTGTGTGGCTCCATCGGATCAGGCTGCGTTGCTATGATGTTCCCATGTGCTCCGCTGTCGTGCTACACTCACCAGTATCTGCGGAGGGGATGATGCTAGGTGTCGATTAAGGAAAGGCGAAGGGTTGACTGACACTCCTTCAAGCTTCGACTCTTGTCGAAGAATCTGAACTCCTATAGGGCGAGGAAAGAGAAGGTACAAGGGAAGCAGGACAGTTGAGGATGTCACCTGGCCTTCGTCCACCACTACAGGGAGCAAGACCGCAATTCCCTGCTTATTGCAGGGGGGTGAGTCAAAAAAAAGAAAAGCTGGATATTAATTGTATGGGTACAAGCGGCTAACATCAGTTCACGAATACCTACGCACTTATGAGTACATGCATGGTATACCTCTCACTGATGGTATATGCATGTAATGACTATTTTTCTATGCGACTTAGAGCTGAGGTTTATTTGACGTACATACAAGGTAGTATATTGATAAGCGAGATATCGATATTTATGATGAACTTTATAATAATATAAATAATAAAAAGTAAAAAAAATATATAATAATAAAAAGTAAAAGAAAAGTGAAAAAAAAAAGGAAAAGGGAAATTTTTGCACTTATGCCGGGTGGATGATCCTAAGTCTTATTTGTTTATTTATTATTCTATTGATTCTAGGGGTACAACTAGAGAAGAGGAAAAGGAAAAGAAAAAAAGGAGACGTAGAGAGGGCTCCGTCACAAGCTCCCCAGCGACCTACTCGAAGGAGCTTCTACTACAAAAAGTGATCTGGTGGAGGTGCTTCTCCTGTCGAATAGCACTACCGAGTGCAATGAATCGCCTTTGGTAGCTGGTACGAGCCCTGGAATGGAACAACTAACAGCCTTATATTCTTTAACCAGCTGACGGATGAAACTAGGAACCAACAACTCTGATCTGAGGACTAGTTAGTTATTCTCGCTTCAAGGACTCGGGATTCCTCAATAAAACCCTTTTTATTGCGGCAAGGGTAACACTCGCGGCCTACACACATACACAAATCTCTACCGCGCGCTAGTTCACAATTTTGTTCGGAGAAGTCTATACCTTAAGGAAACAGTAATATGATACGAAAGGCAACTTACTTTGTGTAAATGGTGAATCACTCTAGTGCTGGTTCTCTACTGTGGTTGCAAATTATTTGATTATTATCGTTGATAGTCCGAGTTCGGTAGGATCTGCGTGCGATTTGTATTTGCGTGTAGTAATGTTCGCCGTATTATAATGCGTTATACTATGGTGGAATTTTTAAAACAAAACTGATGATCCGGGTTTTTAATAATGTAGAAACATGTGCGAATAAAAAGAAAACTGTAAAAAAAATAATTTTTGGCCACTGCGACTCTTTCAACGTATATATGTAACTGGTTCTCGTAGACTTCGCTTAGTCTAAGCGTGAAGGCTGCTAATTTCTCACTGCCGAGTTGGCGTGGCATCGTCGAGCTGCCCGTCGCCTTGCCCCCTAATTGTCCTCGCTTTCTCTCTCGCACCCACGCACCATATGCCCCTTGACGACAATGTCGCACCGCTGTGCGACGCTTATCGCCGCTAAGGGGTGTCTTATTACTCGGCGCGTGTAGGAATGCGATTTTCGGCTACGAGGGGAGAGTGCTGCGTGGGCGCAACTTGTTGCAGCTTTGGGCGATAAGCTCTTAACTAGGATCGCGTATACAAATTTTAAAATTTTACTGCGGGGAAAATATATGTTCCAATGAAAATCATTGTACTCATTATGATTTTAACCAATTAAAGAGAAAGGTAAAGCCAAAAAGTTGTCACGTAACACCCTCCCCTTGTGGAACGTTTGCCGCCCACGGAGAACTTGAGTCATAGGAAAAATGCTGATCCACTGGAAGCGCTGCGCCTGGTCGTGTCTCGAAGAAGAAGGAGAGTCTGGAAAGTCCTACTTGGTTTTGGAGAAAGATAAAAAATATTTTTGAAGTCCGAAATTTTTTTTTTTTTTTTTTTGTTTTTGTTTTATTGCAAAAATATTAAGTCCGTCATTAGTGTGGAATAAGAGTAGAGTATAAGTGCATTGTGGACCCATTGAGGATCCGTTTATATATATATATATATGTGGCTTAGTAAGTCCCTCGTTTACACATCCTGAGGTGCCCTTTTAGGCTACGCCGCGTCATTCTAAATCCACAACCATGGTGTTTGATTATCTCCAATCCTGCTTGGAGATCGCAAATGGCTTGATGATTGAAGATGTGCTTTCGGATCACATCACGCCCGCACATCGGGTGGTAAATAGTTAGGCGCTCCTTCTCTCGTGCAGAGATTATGGGGGGAATCGTCGGGTGCGCCCCATATTTTGGCGGCGCACGGTTCAGGGCTGTCTCTGCGTCTTGTAGGTTGAAATATTTGATATAGGTCTGGATGATCCCCCTGTCTCCGATGGGGTGGGAGAAAAAGTAATCTATCCGCCCATATCTGCCGAATTGTTTGACGACTTCTAGTTCCTCGTCGACCGGGGTGATCACGATAGTGATCCTAAGCCCCGCAACATGCTCACTCATGCTGATCATTTTGGGGGTCCGCTCCCGTAATATTCGCGCGAACCTTTCTGCTCCCGTTTCGGGGGCCTTCAGCATTCTCGGCGATTCTTTCGGTTCCGCTGGGCGTTCCTCTTGCTGCGTGGGCGGTTGATCATTCGGATCATCTTGGGAGGCAGAGTCCTCCTCGTCCTGATCCTCTTCGGACGTCACGTCATCATACGCCCACAGGCTGTATTTATGGAATGCCTTCAAACATTCGTCGAAGCTACTGAACTCTGCGTTCAGTGTATAGCTGGTACGCCCGCGTTTCTCTTTTTGATCCGGCCCCGTGAAATGGAGTGCCCCGTCTTTCCTCAACATCCGCATTAGCAGGGTAGTGGATCGACAGTTCATGTACTCAAAAGTCCCCGTTGTTGGCTCTTCCGGATTCCCGTATATGGATATCAACCGTAGTCCGATCGCGTTCTCGATTTCCTGATCCTTATCTTCTTGGCTGGTTTGTTCCTCGTCAGTGGGGACACAGGAAGGAGAAGGTTCGCGTCGAGCCCTCCATATCTCGGCTATCCTTTGAAGGGCAACTGGTAAGCCTCCCAGTGCTGCTCCTGTACCTGACGCGTTGTCCTCTTGGGTTGATAGTGATTGAGACATGGCTGTAACAGACAATGACAAGTTAATTGGGGTTTTATTTAAGCTTGGGATGGGGTAGATAAGAAAATGGCAAGGCAATATATATGTTTTTATGGGATAGAGACAATGGTGAGCGTTATTACAGAAGTCCTTATTGTTTTCGTAATTGTCTAGGGCTCGCTGTCGCGAGCATGTGGGCAAGTGCATAACCCAGTTTCTGGTGTCAATAGGAAATCCACAGGTTCGGTGGGTCCTTTCCGTGATTCTATTGGTGATGGTGTACTGGCGTAGGGCGGGTCGAGCTCGGTAACGTGCATCGCTCGAGCGAAGGGCATGGTTAGCATCTGCCTGGTGGTGGTACTTCACGAATCCATGGGACAACCTGTCGAGATGGTCCCTTCTCGTATAACAGTATTCCATGGTGCCGAATTTCGCAAAATGAGAAAAGAAACGGCGTTCGATCTTCTTTTCACCCTGATTTCTTTCTGTCCCTTGCCTGACTCGTCGATCCCATGGTAGCTGACAGAATATTCGATTCTTATCGAATTTAAGGTTGTCTTTCTTGTTCGGAACCTTCCGGACTTCGGATCGCATTTTCGGGTCAGGGCTCCCGTGTCGTGACGTTTCTTCAATGTCTTCGGTTGCAAGTACAATGGGTGTGTTCTTGCCAGGGTCAGAGAGGGTTTCGGTGACCTCGTTTTTTATTCGAGTGGAGATAGTTTTTTCCATCCGTTGTAGTTGGATCAAGACCGTATTCAGAACTGAATCCATGCTAGAGAGGAAAGTCCACTATGGAGTGCTCTGTAACCGAGGGGAACCGGGATGATTAGTATTTATTCGGTGTCGATGGTTGTGATGGGACATGAGGAGATGGATATTGGGACGGGGCTCTTAAGGTTTTCTGCAGAACGTTGTCCCGTTCCGGATCCCTGCATCTCGATGTCATACCCCCGGATAATAGGTTTGGACGTGGAGCGCCGGTTCCGCTTGAAGGGAAAAATTCGTGCGACGAGGTACAAAACGGCGCAGATTATGAAAACTCCCTGGACTCCCAGCCCGCTATAGATCAAGTTGTTGGTGAAGGAAGTAGCCCGCTTGTGTCGGCCAACTTCTTGGAGTTGTGCCATGATGCTTTTCAATGATTCTTTCTGTCGCCCCAAGACGGTAGATGACTTAAGGCTTCTTGGGTTAGTGTTGCCTCGCTGGTGGAGGAATTGTCCCGTAACTGAAAATTCGGTAGGAGGTCCGTCACGTTCAGTCCAAAATCTGGGTCGTATATATATTGGGTCCTGGAGGTCCTGACGCTATTAGGAATTAAGGTCAGGTGCGGAGTACGTCCCATGCATCCCTCGGCCAGTCTTAGTATCCCCACCCCCTGGAGGTTAACATTTTTGTAGACTTCCCCTGGACACGAGACCTGTATGGTCTCAGTCTCGATGGTGGAAAATAACCAGGTGCCGTCGGTTTCTAGATAGCGCCATTGCGTCGTGGTTTCCGGTCTCATGACGATGTTGCACAAGGAGAGGGATGCCTTCGTGGGATTAGTTAACATTTCGATCTCGCATTCCTTATGCCCCCCGGCGGTGTAGACGGCTCCTTGAGTGGGGCACATGTACCCATAGTGAGAGTCGAGGCAGTCCTTCAGCTGATGTTGATGGATCTTGAGGTAGGTCCTTTGATCTTTGCTAAGAATCATATACTCATATTCGGGGACGATACAGGCGGACCCTAGAGGATGCCCCGGAACGTTTTGAGGTATGGCGACGGGGTGTAGTCTGTATAAATCATAAGAAGTCCTATCCGTGAGCGGGAGGCTTAACCTTGCCAGAACCCTCCCTGAGTGGTATATAGCATCTATGGAGGCAATTCGAGCGATTTCCTCGGCTCGGATGTGTTGAGTAGGGATTGGGAGATCCAGATTGTCGTCTAATTGCCGAATATCGCTCGCGATACTCTGAATAGTGTCCCTCCTTAACAGCCGGGGATGTATTCTTCGTTCCATCAGGTTGTTAAGGATGGCTAACAATTCTCGGTTGCAATAAATGAGATGGTCCATCTTGGCCTCGGTTTGTCGTGCGAACGCGTTTAGTTCCCATAAGAACTGGTTCTTCTCGAAATCTCTAGTGAGGTTATTCACCTTGTCTCGCATCTGGACTTCCATTGCTTTTACTAGGGCTTGATGAGATGCTGTCATGTTATAAAGCTCTTCCAGCCCTGCCGCTAAGATGTGTGTTTTGTCCTCGGTGAGTTTCGCAAGTTTGGTTTGATCCTGGAAGAGTTGGTCGATGTTTTTGTTGATCAAGTCCGCGTCCTCCTCCGTGACGAGTCCGAATAGTCCTTTGCTCATACTTCCGATTATTCCTAAAGGGGCCATCCTCCTGAATCGCGTGTCTCTAAGAGGGGGGGGCGTGTTAGGTTCCCTGACGTTCATGCTTTCCGCTAGGATCCGAATCTCGTCATGCAAGTTCAGGAGCGTTTGGTGTTTTACGTCCATTAGTTCTTTGCTGAGGATGGTATGACATCTATGCGGGTCGAAATATGCTTCGCATCTCTTGAGGTTGGCTGCGTAACTGTTAGAGGGTCGGTGGGTATTGATGAAGGCCGGTATGTCCAGATAGATAACGATCTTCCAGTCGTTTTTTCGTATCCGCACGGCTCGGGTCCGTTCATAATAGATCCCGGGATTGGTTCGAATCGGGGTGACATCGTAATAAGGGTCCGCAATGGCCAAAGTCCCCACCCCTAGGAAGAGGATTGCAGCAAGCAGTAGGTGCATAGTGAGGGAAAAAGCGCAAAAGCGTACTACCTGAAATTCATGCAAGGTGATTAGTCAGAGGAGTCAGTAGGGGGGACGACTTTTAATTTATCCGTGTGTTTCCGAATTCTCTTCCCATTTGGGAGTTCGAGGATCACGTTGTTTCGTCCGAGAATTTCTACGATTTTCAGTGGCTTATTATAAAAACTGTCGAATTTTGAGGTACGGGGTTCCTTTAATACCCACACGTAATCACCGATCTTTCCCTTAAGGTTTTTAATTTTGAGATCATACCGATCCTTGCTCCGTATTTTGTTCGCGATCTGCGTCTCACCCGCTACCCGCTTCAGTTCACCCAACCTGGTCACAAGGTCTTGCAGATACACATTGTAAGTGCGCAACTTCTCGTCGTTAGGTATGCGCATAGGGAACCTAGCCAGTTTGCCAAAAACGAGCTCGAACGGGGTAAAATTTGTTGCTGAGTGTACACTAGTATTGTAGGTGAACGTGGCAAACGGTGCGAGGTTGTCCCAGTCGTCGTACTTTTCGGAATACGTTCGAATAAAGTCGACCAAAGGGGCGTGACTACGCTCCAGCGATCCATTAGTCTGAGGGTGGTACCCCGATGTAGTGAGGTGATGTATTTTGAAGATCCTCATTAGGCTGTCAAAAATTTCGGAGAGGAAACTGGTTCCTCTATCGGACAATATAGCTCGGGGGGCGCCGAATTTGCAGATGAGATGTTTGGCTAGAGTGTCCGCGATGGTTAGGGCCTTGATATTTGGCAGGGGTATTGCGATCAGATATTTAGTGAGATTACACTGGATAGTTAAGATGTGGCAATTCCCGCGCGGAGTGATCCTGAGTTTCCCCACGGTGTCAATGGAGATTTTGTCGAAGGCTTCGATCGGGGTGTCGGTGATGATCATAGGTTCTCTCGTTTTGATCCGTTCTATTTTCCTTTCTTGACAACTTGGGCACCGACGTACGTGATCTAGAACATCATTGCGCATCCCCGGCCAATAATATCGCTCTCGGATCTTCTGGTACGTTTGGTTGATACCCTTGTGTCCTCCTACCAGGCTGTCGTGCAAGGTTTCGATGATCCGCTGTCGTTCTTCCTTGTCAGGTAACTCCACCTTTCCGTAACACATCACGACTTTAATCGGTGTTCCGCTGAAAATCTCCACGAGGGTCTCGGTGAGGAGTCCAGGGTCTAAGGTGTCGGTGAAGTCTCCTCTCCGGGATATCCTGATGCTGGGTAGGTTTTTCTTCAACAAGAGGTCTCGTAGGTTCTTCAAACTGCGTTTTAAACATTTTATGTCAATAGGGTCATAATATCTCTCTTTGATTACGAGAGAGAAGATATTATGGTTCTTATAAGGAGTAGTAATAATTTGCCCCAGTTTGGCCTTTTTGATTTGAGATTCTTGAGGTCTAGAGCCCCGATGTCAGACAATAAGCGAGCAACGGGGTTATTTGTTTCGCAATCCTTGGCCAAAAAGTGGGCGTAATTGTCTCTCTTATAAGTGAGACACTGCCGTGAGATAATGACGTTGTTCTTAAGAGGTAGTGGTATGGCTGGTCGTTGCTCCTCTGATTCGCTAGGGCCTTCGGAGGGTGGCAATTTCCTTCCGTTGCTGCAGTCCGGATCGACGTATTGGTTCAGAGGCTGGTATTGCCCGAGCATAGACATGAACAATCCCAAGGTGTCGATCGGCGGTTGAGGGAATTCTAAGTGTACGGGTTTAGACCTCTCCGCTTCTTCTCGGATATTCTCCAGCTGAGGGAAACGGGGAATAGGTTTAAAACTCCCAGGGGGGTTGGGAGTGCTTCTGGCCGTTGGAAGGCCTGCTCTTACTTGGGGAGTTACCGATATGGCGCGCTGCACGGGTTGGCTGATCATAGAACCGTCGCGCTCTCGGTTGGGTTTTTCTGGGGCTGTGTCTGGGTTCGAGGAAGTAGCCGATTCGGGTTCGGTCGCGGCCGCGGCCCGTTGCACCAATTCAGTGATCCTTTGGGATAGAGCATCGTCGTTCTGCCCATCATATAGATCCAACTGGTCCAATACGCTGCGTGTGTGATCGTCAACAACGTCCCCTTCGGATAAGTGGGACGGGAGCTCGAGAGGAGGGATCTCATCGCCCTCTTCCTCTGTTCTCGTTTTCTCCGCCAGAATTCGGAGGCTCTCCTCAAACTTGCGGGCAGATTCCGCGACTTCCTCAGGACTGATGGTGACTTGTCCGGGAGAGAGATCGTCATCCACTTCAGAGGCGCTCTGTTCTGGTGCTGTAGCTTGGATCTCCACCTGCTCGTCGACTGGTGCAGAAGTATCCGCAGTGGCGTCCGTTTCGGATAATTCATTGGTGGTTTCTCTTGGTTCCTCTCCTTTCTCGTCGTTAAGCCTGATCCCGCTTCTTCGAGGATCATAGATCGGGGTTTTTGGTTCGTCGATTTCGCCGGATTCCCCCCCTGAGGAGGAAATGATCGATGAGTGCCGGCTAAACTGGGGTCCTATAGAGACATCCACAGGGCGACAACTACCCTCCTGTGATGGGGCCGGAAGTCCTTTCGGTGTCGACGATTGCGAGGGAGGGGCAGGCGATCGTTTGTCTGAATCCTTGTTCCCTGCAGAACCTATTCTTTTCCTCAGCCGTGTCCGCTGGGCTATCACGCTGTGTTCCAACACAGGCGCGGTCTTTTTCTTTAGAGCACCCAAGGGGCGCCCTCTACCTCGGACGGGGTTAAACACGGCCTTTGAGCGAGACGCCAGCGATTGAGTCCCGGACGGACCGGCTGCACCAAGGGCGGGCGTCGGTGTAAGGGGTCTATCACCCCCGTTTCCCGTGGGCTTGCCTGCGTCCTTTCGATCCTTCAGAACCATGATCTTCAGCCGCGGGAGCTTTGTGTTAATCTCGTCTTCGTCAGGTTGATCTGCGGGGTTCCTGGATAACGCGTCGGCGTTGCAGTTCAATTTTCCGGGTTTGTACTTGAATGTGTACTCGTACCCGGTGAATTTGAACATCCAACGCATGAGTCTTTGTCCCGGATCCTTCCGACTGTGCATCCAATTAAGGGGCTCGTGATCGGCTACTAAGGTAAACTTACGGCCTAACAAGTAGGCTCTGAACTGGCTGAGAGCATATAGGACGGCTAGGCATTCCTTTTCGGTAGTACTATAGTTGCGTTCGGCTTTATTCAGGGTCCTCGATAGGTAATTTATGGGGTGATCAAATTTGTCCCTCTCTTGACTTAGTACGGCTCCTATGGCTCCATCAGATGCGTCAGTTGTCAGAGTGAAAGGTTTATTAAAATCAGGGAACGCCAGAATTGGATAGTTACACAATTTGTCCTTCAAGATTTCGAACGCTTCCTCCTGATCGGGACCCCACAGGAAGTCTTTATCCTTTTTCTGGAGTTCGTACAGTGGCTTAGCGATCTTGGAGTAATCCTTGATAAACCGGCGATAGTACCCGGTGAGCCCAGTGAACTCTCTCACATTCCGTACCGTCTTGGGTCGAGGGAAATTCTTTACAGCATGAATTTTTCCTGGATCCGGTTCAACGCCCTTGGCGCTGACAATATGCCCTAAAAAGGCTACTTCCTTGCCCAGAAAGTGCACCTTTTCAGGTTGTAGGACGAGCTTGGTTTCTGTTAACCGGTCGAAGAACTTCCTTACTCGGCGGTCATGTTCTTCGAGGGTTTTAGCGTGGATGATTACGTCATCCATGTACACCAGCAGCTCTTTACAATCGATCCCGCGCTTAATTTGATCCATTAGTCTTTGGAATGTAGCCGGGGCGTTTTTGAGTCCCATTGGCATACGATTGAATTCATAGTGTCCTTCCGGCGTGGAGAACGCGGTTTTCCATTTGTCCTCTGGAGCCATTTGAATTTGATGAAAACCGGAAGCTAAATCGAACACCGAAAAATACACGGCGCCTCCCAATTGATCTAGAAGCTCGGCTATGTTCGGGAGGGGTATGCGTCTCCAGCAGTGCGTTGATTTAATTCTCGAAAATCCACGACCATGCGCCATCTAGGCTTCCCTTGTGGGTCCGGCCTCTTAGGGACGATCCATATCGGGGAGCTGCTAGGGCTATTGGAAGGCTCGATGATTCCCTCCTTAAGTTTCTTTTCGATGTCTCTTTGTATGAATTCCTTGTGTGCCACGGGATGTCGATATTGTTTTGCAGTAACAGGCTTGTTGGTATCCGTAGGGATAAAATGTTCCACAGCGTCCGTGCATGGCAAGGGGTCTCCTGGTAATAGGAAAACATTAGTGTAATCGTGGATCAATTTATCTACATAGGCCTTTTCTTGATCGTTCAGATGATCGGTGGGGATAATCGTTTTAAGTTCTTGCATCCTTTTGGAGCTTTCCATGATGGGGTTGTTGGCTGCGACCTCGATATCATCCTCCGATCCTGGTTCGAAGTCCATAGCTGCGTATTCGAAAGGAATGAGTTCTCCCGGTTGTACTTCGATGGTGACATCGTCCTCACGAGTGTTGATGGCCATCACATGGCAGCAGTTGTTTTCCACCCTTACGATTCCTTCTCCCACGTAGACGTCGTCGTACCCGACGTCCAGAAGAGGTAGGTAACCTTCCTTCAAATCCGTCCTGGCGAGGTTAATTTTAAGCACCCTGCGCGACCGGCGGGGGATAGTGTACCGAATGGGGGCAGGTTTGTGGGGCGAGTCAGTAGGCGGTCCCTGTAGGTTTTTATTGCTAGTCGTTTCAGGGCGTGGAACGGTGGAGTCTGCCTCCTCGCCCTCTGGTTGCTTGTAGGTGGCGGTGTCGCAAATATTTATTGGTTTGGGCGCGGCGGGCGGATCGATGAAAGGAATTGGGTGCATGACGTCGCTCCCAATCATCAACGTATTATAATGGTACGAGATGACAGCCTTTTCTTGCTTAAGGTAATTTCTACCTAGGACCCCGTCTTGATCGATAGGAAAGTCATCGTAAGTGACTAAAAACGTGACAGGCTTCTCCCGGATGGTAAGGGAGACAGTGCCTAAGGTTTCTACCGTTTGATCGCTAATACCGATCAAAGGGATGGCTTGGTTCGTGTCCACCAGTGCGTTGGGATCCAAGGCTCCAACCTTAACTAGGTTGACGGTGGCACCGTTGTCAACCATAAATAAGAGTCCGTCCTTGCGACCCTCGGGAACCCTTACGCGTACTACTGTAGGCTCATCCTCTCTCGCATCCTCTCGGCCAACTGATGAACAGGAACCAATCCGGACGGCTGTGTCATCGGGGCTCTTGCTAGAAACACCCGTGGCGTCGGGCTGGTTTGACTGGCTTGCGGGGTGAGTTGACTTACCGGCGGTTGCTCGCGAGCCATCGGCTGAACGGTCGGTGCTGAGTGAACAGGGCTCGCCTCCGAAAGTTCCGGGCGAGCCCTCTGGGAGTTTAAAGACGCCTGCGGCGAAGGGTATGAGGTCGGTGGGCCATGGGATGGAGGAAGGCCAAGGGTAAAACCCGACTGAGTTTGTTGATTGTTTGGGTAGTACAACCTAGGGTCTATTGGTTCTTTAGGTCGAGGGGTTCCTTGCGGGTAACCTCGACCTCGACCTCGATATCCCCCTCTACCTCGATTGTATTGCGCGAAGGGGGTCGATCGCCACCGGGAGCGCCTCCATTGGGCGATGGTTCTGCCGGCCCCGTGTAGAAGTATCCGACATAGGGGTTTTCCAGCTCCTCCTGAGGTTGGATGGTCGGGCACTCCGGCAGCTGAGCAGCATCACCATTTTCCATGTATCCAATGTAAGCAGGGGCCTTGTGTCCTCCCTCCGCGTGATGATTCTGGAACGGCGCCGCATAATTTCCGGATCGTCGAAAATTCTGTGATACCTCGTGGGCTTCGTTGTATTGAGAGGCGCCTGGCATGCGCGAGTCCGAGAGTATTCGGGATTTGATTCGAGATTCGATCCGCACTCCCTCTAGGTAGGCTTCATCAAGAGTTTTCGGATGGCAGGCGTCCACAGCAGCGCTGATGGTGTATGGCAGTCCTCGAATAAAGATGTCTATGGAAGCGTCTTTCATAGGTGCCATCATGGCGTCTACGTATGCCGCGCCCTTTTCCTCTCTCAGCGCGTTTTCAGCCCCCATCAACAGGATGTTGAGGCGGTCCCGAAAATCGCCGACCGTTTCCTGTTGTAACATCCGGATTCCATTTATTTGAGCGTTATAATACGTAAAGGTCTTCCCGGGTGCGAATCTCCGCTTGAGATGCTTCACAAGGTCGTCTACACTATTGAAGGTCACTCCATACGTAGAGTTCCTAGCAGAACCCCTTAATTTTCCTAACACCTTTTAAGAAACCCAGCGATCTTCTCCGCAGGTACATCGGTTGCAGCATTCCGCACGTCTTGTAGGAAATCCTTGAGGGGCAGATTCGATCCGTCAAATGATGGGATGCCAGAAACGGCGGCTTGCATCGCCATTGTTCCTGCCATGGTTACCATTAGTTGAAAACATTCGGCGCTGGTACCGCCCCCGCCGTTGTAGTATCCTCACACCCTGCCATGTTAACTGCGTTCGGTTTCCTCTTAGTGCCCGGGTTCGCTGCCTTGGATATTACTCGTTGTGGAAGAGAAGTCAGAAACACTCGAGTTGCGAATAAAATTTAGCAATGATCCTGGTTGAACCCACGATGGTCAATTCGAAAAAGGGGAGTGGGTTTGCAACCGTTTAATCGAACGGAAACGAGAAACAATCATGCGGGAAGCACACAATGCTATGGGTTTTTTTTTTTTTTTTTTTTATAGTAAAATAGGTTATATAAATATTACAATTATATAAAAGGTATATATTGGTATTATAATTATAACGGGTTTATCTATGTATGTGTATAGGCGCGCGCATGTGTGTTTGCGCACTCTTAATTTTTATTGGACTATTAATTGTCTGATAACGCTGAATTATTTCGATCAACTCGAAAATTCCCCAAAAGATAAGCGCAAGAGGTTAGAGCGTCAAACCACGCTCTGCTACCATTTTTGTTACGATATAAACGGATCTCATATCGTAACACTTCCTTTGACCTACTAACTTCTTGTTCTGTTACCTGCGTCAAAGTGAGTTTCTGATTGGATGACGTTCACAAGGCATCCGTCCGCCTTGCTCTCACGAGGACCTCTCGTTCTCAGCTTATTCGTCACACGCCCCCACAAGCGTGCGATATAGGGGATAGTTCAGTGAAGCGATTGCGTCCAACAAAATTCCGAAGATTAGAAGGATTAGGGTATGATTGTAGGGCTACTCGACTGAACAATAAAAATTAACAGACCTGTGAAATTATTTCAAGTTCTTATCCCTTTATTATAATCATTTATACAATCCAAAAATGATAACTAAAACTAAACCCTAATTCCTCAAAGGAGTTCGGCAATTCCCGTCTTACGCCTATGTAAACGCGCCTTAAGGTTCGAGAAAACGCGGGAGCGCGGAGAGTCTACTTAACTAATGATTATATCCCGGGATCCGTCTTCTGAAATACACTAAAGCCCCGTTGCAGAAATGATGATACGTTAACCCCCCTATTGGGGACACCGCAGTAGAGAATCACGAAGTGTGATGATACCCGTTATTACTTATTCGTGTAAGCGTGGATATGTAAGAGCCTGTCTCGTGGCGTGGAGTATAAACTAGACTGTCTAAACGTTAACTACTATAAATTAGACCAAGCGCGACCCTAATACTATGTCCCTATGTGAACGCACCTTGATGTCGGAGAGGCGGCGCAGCACCGTTGTAGAGTCGCATATGTCGCGGGTGGCGCGCGGCCTTCTATGTAGAGCTATAGTCGCAGGCAAAAGCAGCAGAACAGCCGTCTCGCTCCCCGCGGCAGCCGAACGACGACGCTGGACACCCGGGTGGCACGAGGAGGGTGTTGTCCGAGGGAACGGAAGGAGGTGGAAAACCGCAAGATATTCGATACCTGGCTGAGTGGATCCCTGCGGCGAAGATATCTCCGATGTCAGTTAAGTGCCTCCTTTTTGATGGTTATTTATTAGTTGAAAATCCCAACAAGAAGGACTGAGTACTCTGTGTGATGTTGTTTTTCCTTTGATTTCTTCTAGTTACAGCAGAGAGGAAATCTGAAGGTGCGGGTCAAGGCCAGAGGACTCCTTCCACCCAGTGTATTGCTTCAGCTGTAGTGTATTTGTATTTATGCGCCTACATATGGGTATGCATAGTGAGGCGTACTGCTGTGTTTATATATATATATATATATATATATATATATATATATATATATATATATATATATATATATATATAATGTGAGTGTGGATATATGCATCTAGATTCTAATCTACTTGATGCTTCACTGCACTGTGTGTTTAAGACCTGTGTGGCTCCATCGGATCAGGCTGCGTTGCTATGATGTTCCCATGTGCTCCGCTGTCGTGCTACACTCACCAGTATCTGCGGAGGGGATGATGCTAGGTGTCGATTAAGGAAAGGCGAAGGGTTGACTGACACTCCTTCAAGCTTCGACTCTTGTCGAAGAATCTGAACTCCTATAGGGCGAGGAAAGAGAAGGTACAAGGGGAAGCAGGACAGTTGAGGATGTCACCTGGCCTTCGTCCACCACTACAGGGAGCAAGACCGCAATTCCCTGCTTATTGCAGGGGGGTGAGTCAAAAAAAAGAAAAGCTGGATATTAATTGTATGGGTACAAGCGGCTAACATCAGTTCACGAATACCTACGCACTTATGAGTACATGCATGGTATACCTCTCACTGATGGTATATGCATGTAATGACTATTTTTCTATGCGACTTAGAGCTGAGGTTTATTTGACGTACATACAAGGTAGTATATTGATAAGCGAGATATCGATATTTATGATGAACTTTATAATAATATAAATAATAAAAAGTAAAAAAAATATATAATAATAAAAAGTAAAAGAAAAGTGAAAAAAAAAAAGGAAAAGGGAAATTTTTCCACTTATGCCGGGTGGATGCTCCTAAGTGTTATTTGTTTATTTATTATTCTATTGATTCTAGGGGTACAACTAGAGAAGAGGAAAAGGGAAAAGAAAAAAAAGGAGACGTAGAGAGGGCTCCGTCACAAGCTCCCCAGCGACCTACTCGAAGGAGCTTCTACTACAAAAAGTGATCTGGTGGAGGTGCTTCTCCTGTCGAATAGCACTACCGAGTGCAATGAATCGCCTTTGGTAGCTGGTACGAGCCCTGGAATGGAACAACTAACAGCCTTATATTCTTTAACCAGCTGACGGATGAAACTAGGAACCAACAACTCTGATCTGAGGACTAGTTAGTTATTCTCGCTTCAAGGACTCGGGATTCCTCAATAAAACCCTTTTTATTGCGGCAAGGGTAACACTCGCGGCCTACACACATACACAAATCTCTACCGCGCGCTAGTTCACAATTTTGTTCGGAGAAGTCTATACCTTAAGGAAACAGTAATATGATACGAAAGGCAACTTACTTTGTGTAAATGGTGAATCACTCTAGTGCTGGTTCTCTACTGTGGTTGCAAATTATTTGATTATTATCGTTGATAGTCCGAGTTCGGTAGGATCTGCGTGCGATTTGTATTTGCGTGTAGTAATGTTCGCCGTATTATAATGCGTTATACTATGGTGGAATTTTTAAAACAAAACTGATGATCCGGGTTTTTTAATAATGTAGAAACATGTGCGAATAAAAAGAAAACTGTAAAAAAAATAATTTTTGGCCACTGCGACTCTTTCAACGTATATATGTAACTGGTTCTCGTAGACTTCGCTTAGTCTAAGCGTGAAGGCTGCTAATTTCTCACTGCCGAGTTGGCGTGGCATCGTCGAGCTGCCCGTCGCCTTGCCTCCTAATTGTCCTCGCTTTCTCTCTCGCACCCACGCACCATATGCCCCTTGACGACAATGTCGCACCGCTGTGCGACGCTTATCGCCGCTAAGGGGTGTCTTATTACTCGGCGCGTGTAGGAATGCGATTTTCGGCTACGAGGGGAGAGTGCTGCGTGGGCGCAACTTGTTGCAGCTTTGGGCGATAAGCTCTTAACTAGGATCGCGTATACAAATTTTAAAATTTTACTGCGGGGAAAATATATGTTCCAATGAAAATCATTGTACTCATTATGATTTTAACCAATTAAAGAGAAAGGTAAAGCCAAAAAGTTGTCACGTAACACCTAGCAAAAATAATTATACTTTGACAAAAATGTTGGTACATACATATAAGGAGCATTATTATTACTATCTGTAATAAAAGCATTGATTTCACAGAAAATCCGTTAGTTATGTAGTTTTATTCCAAAAAGCTTTAATCATATAATTCACGCAATAACAAATCAGGTAAATAATAATAGATAATAATAAAAATGTATTTTTAAATAAAATTATCAGTTGGCACATTATTCAACTATTATAGTTATGATAATCATAACTTATTGTACTGAAAACTATATCAAATTAATAAAATACTATCAAGACATTATTCATGACTTTGATACAGAGAAAAAGAAAAACAAAATTTTTATTTGATTTCTTTTTTGGCTTTGTGTCACCATTTCATTTCCATTATAATACAGTCTCTTGAACTGTTGAATCGTCCAAAAAATGAATAAAAATTAATACAGCTCTTAAATGATTTTAACCACCACGGTTATACGACATGTACCCCAGTAGAAATCTCAAATTTTTCTAAAAAAACCTGTAAATATCTGGAAATAATTGTAAATAACTGCTAATATCAGTTTTTTGATTCTTCATTTCTAGTTATTATCTTTCAAAATTGTAAATAACTGTAAAAAAACTGTAAATAACTAGAAATAACTACAAATAACTGCTAAAAACTGGAAATAACTGCGTTATTAAAGTTTCAAAGCAAACTATTTATAACAGCTATTCACAGTTATTTACAATTATTGCAGTTATTAACATTTATTATTTCTGTTTTATGTTAGGGCTGTAAAACTGATAAAGAAACCTAATTCCAATAACTAACCATTTTTTTCAACCCATTCAAACAATGTCAACCAAAATTCTATTCCAACAGGAATGAGATAATACTTGGAGACGTAAACGTGCCGATCAAGTGGAAAATAAAAAATGAACCCATCTCGACCGGCGACGATTATGTGCATTTACGATCACGAGCCTGTAGAAGGACGGCGGCCAGACTACAGTTCCGTTCATCGACACTCAGGACGTCGTGACCAATCCTCCGATGCCTCCGAGTGTCGCTGGGCTCTTTCTTCGCGGTCAGGAAGGTTACGGCGGTTTCTTCGCCCTAAAACTGTTAACGTACAACATTGTTGATTATATATGGGAAGTTCCTGAAAATGCCATTCTTATTCCCTACAGTGCGATGAATAGGAATAAAATACATACTAATAAAAGGGTCAATTCTGTTTGAGCATTAGTACAAATCGTATTCATGTATTGCAATTATTATAATAAACTAAATGTCTTTAGAGAGCATGACTTTTCACTGTTGAAATTGGAATCACAATTATTCAGTAAGACTTCTGATTATTGTAATGGAACATTGAAGTGCGTAAATAAATTAATCACTCGTATATGTTGAATTTTACGGAAAATTACCCCTGTGGTCGAAAAATCGTAAAAATTCAAAGTTGAAGCACACCTCCAACAACTGGTTTTTCCTATTCTGTAGCAAAAATAATGTACGAAAAGTGTGTCGAACCAAGGAAATCGGAATAGTGTTTTTCAAAAAGCTACATTTAATTTTTTTTATGTAAATTTAACATGGGAAAAATAGACGAAAAGTAGTCATTAATGATTAACCAATAGCAAGCTACTGAAGAGGCAAAAACAAATTTCATAAAAACGCTATTAATGTTGAAGAAAAGAACTTTAATTTGAGACTAGAATCGTTAAAATTGGTAGATACTGTGCAAAGGTACGTGAATTTGAAAATTGCGAAAAATGACAAAAAATGATCGACGTTTCCCAAATCCACGTAATTCTTAAAATTTTGGGCATTTTTCGTTATTTTTCGCTATTTTCAAATTCACGTAGGTTTGCACAGAATCGACCGATTTTAACGATTCTAGTCTCAAATTAAAGCTCTTTTCATAGCTTGCTATTGGTTAATCATCAATGACCACTTTTCGTCCATTTTTCCCATGTTAAATTTCCATAAGAAAACGTAAATGTAGCTTCCTGAAAAACACTATACCGATTTCCTTGGTTCGACACGCTTTTCGTCATTATTTTGCTACAGAATTGGAAAAACAAGTTATTGGTGGTGTGCTTCAACTTTGAATTTTACGATTTTTCGAGCACAGTTAGGGGTAATTTTCTGTAGAATTCGACATATACTTATAGATACAATTATCTACATCAACGGCAACTGATGTATCAGGTGTCTCTGCGCCGCTCGAGTCGTTTTTTACTTTTTAGCGATTCTAGCTGGCCCAGGCGCCGGAACATTTTTCGCTTCTGTCTCCCCCTGTACACCTGCTGACGCAATTGCACAAAGTAACCATCGCTTTTTATAGATTTTGATTCGTAGAATCTAAATTTCGTGGTTACAATTTAACAAAATTGCAAGAACTTTGATTTAAATGCATTTGTTTGAACAAAAACGCTATTTAAACAAATAAAAACAATCTTTTGCGATCAGAATAATTTTTTATTGAAAATTCCGGCAATTTTAAGATTAAAATGTTTCATTCAACATCTACGAGAAACCAATATTCAAAGAGTTATAAATTTTCAAAATATTAATTCTTAGCATTCAAGAAATTTTTAATAATAGTCACAAAATTAAACATCAAGTAAAAATTGTTACAGTTACTAATCGTTTACCATCTAAAAAGAGATGTGCATAGTTAATATTACTTTGTATTATATGTAATTCACATTAATATAGGTACGAGTAAATCTCAGGAACTCTTAACTTTTTTGGGAACTCCAAAGTTTAAGCAGACAAATAAATCAACGCTCAAAATGTTTGCCTTGCAATAAAAAAAAATAAAAAAATCTATTATAAATAATGGTAATGAATCAGCTGCGTTCATAAATGAAAAAATTGTTGTTAATATGCTTTTCCTATCGATATATTTATCTATATAGGAACAGGAACACACTTACGATCGTTGTACAATTTGTTTAGCTTTTTTGTGTGTCAAAATCTTGAACTCGAGTCCTGGTAGGTCGATGTGCTATAAAAATTAGCCGAAATACAAGATTATTAATTTTCTAAATTTTTAAAGGAATTTTAGGGATAAAAAGTTATTGAGATTTGAGAATACGTATTGATTAAATTATCAAGGGGAAGACTAATAAATAGCCTTATCTATATCTATGTGTTTTGCAAAGATATTCCCTAAATATTAGTATTTGTTAAAAGACAAAATATTTTATTAACATGAGTGAGCAGCGAAGCTCCACAAGTTTTCTATTAAAAAAATTAGTAGTGCCAATTCGTACCTGAACCTTAATTTTTTTATCTGTCAACTGCTTTATAGATGACAAGAAAAATAAGTTATACTAATTTATACTAATTTTCTTATTGTCTTTATTTGATATAATGAACATTTTTTCTACAAGATGCAATAGTTTCTTACAAACATGTATTATTATTATTTAAATAAAATAATTTTCTATTTAAAGCCAAATTATACTTTGACAAAAGAAATTACCTTGTCAGTCTAAATCTCTGTAGATTCAAAAACAATTTTTCTTTTTATGAAGACTCCATTCCTACTATCTGAAAAGTAATTATTTTTCTTCGCGCAGGATTTTCTTCTTAATATTCGTAATTAATATAAGATAATACAAAAAATATTCCTTTGAAGAATAGATCATATTATGAGTATTTATGACGGAGTCCTTTTGCAGCAGAAAATATGAGTATGCAATACAAGTAATTAATTACGATATTAACTACAATGCAATTTACTGTTTGTATTTACATTATATATCTACATTTTAATTTACATTTAACCTGCAGGTTGAATCTTATTTTAAAAAAATAAATTTTAACAATGACAAATTATAGAGATATGTATAAAAGTTATTTTTATTGATATATTTCTATTTTAGCAAGTTTCGGTCAGAAACTCTCGAGGGAAGTTTCTCACGTCTGGATTGTGGATGAGGATACAGTTTCAGAGTGTAATTTTGTAGCTTAAAAATGACATCATCAAGTTTTAATAAAATCCATGCTCAAGAAGTTAGAAGCTCTTATTTTCAGCTAGTTATCATGTTAAAATACTATAAATAACGTCTATGGTTTGATTACCCATAACTGCACCTCTGGATCTATCTCCGAATAACTTTTTTTCCAATTTTTTTGTTATAAGTGTAAAAATTCATCATAACAATAAATGGCAATAAGTAAAACATTTTTTTATTAAAACTTTTTAAGAGAAAATGTTACTATAGTGCTTCGGGGAGGGAGAAATTTACTCTTTACACAAACAGATTTCGATTTAAAAAGATTTTTGTCTAGAGTCAAGTGTAGAATTAATAATTCTAATACCTATCTTATTTAAGAAGAATACCCTCTTGAGTCAAATGGACTGTTTTTGACTAAATGAAAAATTTTCTCAATGATCATTAAAAAATTCTTTTACTGGTGATTAGTATAAATCGACGCTCCCTACGAAAACTATCACGATTCAGATTGCCACGAAGACTAGTCCATTTCAGCGTTGGCCGCGAAGACTAGCATGCCCCATTGATTTACGTTGAAGACTAGCCCGATCCACTTGATTGCGGCGAAGACTAGCACATTCCACTGCCTCTTATGTAAATTAACACGGTGACGCGAAGTGCTAGTTTTCGCGGCAAGCTTGCGAATCGTCTTACTTTTTGTCGCAAACTCGCGAATCGTGCTACTGTTCGTCGCAATCTTACGAATTGTACTATTATTCGGCGCAAACTCATGAATGATGCTAGTTTTCGCGGCAACCTCGCGAATTGTACTAGTATTCGCGGCAAAGTCGTGAGTTATGCTAGTTTTCGTTGCAGTTTTCTGAAATGTGCTAGTCTTCGTGAGGAGGCCAAAAAACGTGCTAGTTTTCGTAGGGAGCGTCGAAATGTTCAACTACAATTACTAATATTTTAACAAAGCTTCTATTTATTTCTTTTTAACACACCCCATCGTAAAGTTCGTACTTTATCCCCGCCGAAGCGGGAAAAAAGTGCTACGTTCATTCCCTACCCTCACTCTTGTTGCCAGCGCAACGCACTATTTGTGCCCGAGCCGAAGGCGAGGGAAGGCGAATAAATATGCAGCACTTTTTCCCTTTTCAGCGGGGAGCGAGTACGAATTTTACGATAGTTGTGTTAAAAAATCGTATACGTATTGCTCTCGTGAATAAAGTGGGTTGTGCGAACCTGCGCATTTGTCGCCCTCGCTTCGTTCGCGCGACAACTCTCGCGCAGGGGGCACATTTTATTCCCTTGGTGCATAATATACTATTACAAACACAATCATATAACATATAAATAGAAAGTCTGTTATACAAGATACCTATGTGTATAGTGTGTCCATACTTCTTCTATTTTCTGTCAAGATAGATAAAAAAACTGTGGGCTAGTTTTGTTACTTATAAAATAGTCAGTAATAAACTCGGTGCTACGGCAATGAGTAAATGAGCTTTTCTCTGGAATTTCTAACTTTTAGCTTAAAAGAAATTTCAAAAGTTAATGTTCAGGCACATTCACTAAACGTTTTCATTTTTAAACATATTTTTTCCTTACTGCATGTTTATGCACGTGCGAGTAAGAGTGAGAGAGGAGGAATTTTATCAGAATGGCAAAATGTTAGATGGGTATTTTCTCAGAAAAATAGATTGCATAAAATTATAAAGATACTTTTTACTAGAAAAATAAAATTCTGAAAAATCTGAATCGTCCATTCCTATACGATTTTTAGCTCATTTGCCGACGTTACAGCTTTTCTAAATCACTGCATTTTCTATAATTTAATCGTTGGGTAGAAATGGCATTAGGAAACTTGATGTTACATATCATATAAAAATAATTTAATGAAAATATCATGGCGTTCTTGCCATATTTTTTCGAATTTTTATGTATTATACATTTTTAAACCTTAGAAAAACTTACCCTTCTATCATAAGATATTCTATTTTTTTTTTGACGTGTTCTTGTTTATGCACATACTGATTGTGCACATATTAATTGTGCACACTTTAACATTGGTATATATCTATATATACAGATCTGTACCAATGCTATCTGTGCACAATAAATATGTGCACAATCCTTATGTGCACAAACAAGAACATGCCTTTTTTTTACCTTTCTGAGAAAATACCCATTTAACATTTTACCATTCTGATAAAATACCTCCCCCCTAAAAATTGTATAGGAATCTATATAAGGAAAATATATAAGGAAATAATGTTTTTAGGAGTCACATTTTTCGAAGTTTTATTTTACTAGTAAAAAGTATCTTTATAATTTTATACAATTTGTTTTCAATTTTTATAGACGCAAAGTTTTCTGATATTTTTTTCGAAATAAATCCCTTGTGTGTTCTGAAGAGCTCCTGTTCGGAATTTATAGTATCAGATTCGGAGAATGTTTTAAACGATAATACATTTTCTGAGAAAATACCCATCTAACGTTTTACCATTTTGATAACCCCCCCCCCCCCCCCCCACAAAAACTGATGATTTCTTAAACGAGGGGTGCATCAACATCAAGTTCTTTAGAAGACCATGATTCAATTTCTATAAGTGGCATACTAAAAAGTGGCGCCGAAAAAGTATACTATTCAATCGGGCTTGTAAATAATTTTTTTCGCATTCAGAAAGGCTTAAAGAACAAGAAAAACTTTGTTCAGTAAATGTATCTTCAAAATTAAATCCTTTTTTTCATGTTTCATCGTTTAGAAAGAAAGCTGAAATTTCCGTCAATTCTTTTCAATCCAAAATTGACTTGAAAGTGTCACCAAAAAATGATATCATTAAATCGAACTTGTATATATTTATTTTCACATTTAGAAAAGCTTGAAGAACAAGAAAAACTTTGTCTGATGAGGGTGCCTTAAAAAAAATTATAATTTTTTTGGAGACGTAAACCTGGTGGAAATTTGTCTATCTGAAATGGCCAACAATCTCAATAAATAAGTAGAAAAAATGGCTAGTTAATAGGCCCCGGTGAAACGCTTTTTCTCCCATTATTCGCACATTTAATAGATTGGACATAACCTCCAAATTTTCGTTTTAAGTTTACTTAAAGAATTGACGTTAAATTGGACGGTATTCAGCTATAACTAATAGCTTACTAAAATATAAACAATATGAGCAGACAGAAAAACCATTTACAGTAGTCCTTTTGAAGATATTACGTAGAATGTATTTATTGCCATTAGATTCTGTCTCTCTCACTCCTTGTCATAACAACAGGCCTTCTACAAGCCATTTCCCGACTAAAAAAACTGATCAGTTTTAAAACCTTTAAAGTACTCAAGAACAAGCTTGTGTTTGTCTTCGCAAAACTCATTCTATTTTTCAATCTATTAAATGTTCGAATAATAGGGAAAAAAGCGTTTCACCGGGAGCTAGAAACTGGAAAAGGGAAATTCCCATTTTATAGCAAGTTTCTAATATAGTTTCTAATATAGGCTTTCAGCCGGGAGCGAACTGCGAAAGTGGTACTTTCAGCCAGACGGTATGGTGAAAAAATTTTGTATTTCGGATAATTTTTATAGCACATCGACCTACCAGGACTCGAGTTCAAGATTTTGACACGCAAAAAAGCTAAACAAATTGTACAACGATCGTAAGTGTGTTCCTGTTCCTATATAGATAAATATATCGATAGGAAAAGCATATTAACAACAATTTTTTCATTTATGAACGCAGCTGATTCGTTACCATTATTTATAATACAGCCGCGCGGCCGCGGGCCCCACCTCCCTTCCCTTCCGGAATTAATTTTATCAAATGCAAAAAAGTGATAGGTGATCCTTATGTAAAATTTTACGCTCTACAACTTTTGTTTGGGACTTTTTCCGATATCTCTTATCGTTCGCGAGTTATAAGCGAAAAACCGTTTTCGGGGGTGGTTTTTCGCCAAATTAGGGGTGACGCCGGCGTTTTTGGAAGCTGCATTTTTGACCATCGTTTTTAGACGATGTGTTTTACCAAATATCCAAAATGCAGCCATTCACCAGAGAAAGCCGATTTCAGACCTACGTTTACTGGCCTAATAATTTTTTTTTTTCATCTTCACTTTCAGAAGCTTCGTATGGACTATTTTTTTCAAATTCAATTTCATTTTCTTCCTCGGAATCATCTAATAACAAACAAAAATTTACTTTAGATAGATTAAAAATCGTTTTTTATAACATAATCACGATTTTTGCATTTTTTTGACCTATTAAAGGGGAGTAAAGTGACTTTTTCTAGACAGTGGGCGAAAAAAGTCGTGAGCGAGCGTTTTTCAACTTTTATTGCCCGATTATGCATTCGTTTTTCAACTTTTATCGCCCGCTACCTGAACTGCGGTAATATAATAATAATATCGTAAATTACTATCGAGAAAGTAACATTTAGTTGATACCTTATGGATAACTTTCAGATAATAAGATAGAGATAAAAAAAACTGATGCCAATTCATTGGCATGCGGCTTCCTCAAACTTAATTTACTGATTCCTTTAATTAATTATTAATGCTAAAATTTAAAATTATCACACCAAATTATGACATGATTCTAATTATATTCATTTATTAAGATTAAAAAGTATTAATTTTTAAATTATGTATAAAATATGAATAAAATAACAGGTGTAATTTAATTTTCAAATTATGTATCAAAAATTAATAAAATAATTGGATTATAATACTAAATTCAAAACCTTTTAAAATTTCTAAATAACCTTTACTTCAAATCATAGTTTCTTTCTTGATGAAATTTTACACATATATTGCCTATATATACCATATACACTGAGAGAAAGAATGGTTTGAGAGAAATTTGTGGAGAAATTTTTTCATTACGTTTGACTCAAATGGAAATTCTTTAAGAGTTAAGGAATATTCATTTACTGTTAGAACTCGGACTCGTCTTATGGTAGACTGTGCTAATCCTCACTGTAAAGTAATCATTTCTTGAATGTTAATAAATCGTTGTTATACTTGTAAAATCCATAAGGTTAGGAGAGCGCGCGCAACGCCCTCGAAATTCTCTTGTATATATGGGGATATCTCCAGAACTTTTAATATTTGGTATTTAAAAAAAAAAAAATTTTTTTCTTCGAGCACACCTTTGAAACAAATATGAATGGCTTACTTATTTATTAAATAATACGAAAAGGTTGCATAACTCATTTTTTAATTCCGTTAAAAATAAAAGCATCATAGTACAATTTTAAGAAAAAAATCAAATATTATCTGCATAAAATAATAGTAGTATTTTAAAATAAGGATCTAAAGTACGATTTTTAGTTACGTACGAGGGCCAGCAGAACAGACCCGAGTATCGTGAGATTACACGAGGATATTACGGCATACAGCTGAGTAATGAATAGTATTTTTCGACATGGTATGGGTGTACAATTCGCGAAAATGATGGTATTTTTCCCTCCAAAAATTATCATTTTGTGAATTCTGCACATTAAAAAAAATACTGTTAAATTTAGTTTTTGCTAGTCAAATAGTGATCCCCATGCACAAATTCGAAAAGCAGTATTTTTTATTTCACGTTCAGTATGCGTAAAGTGACACATCATTACACCTTCAAAAGGTAAACCATTTTTGCTACTAGGCATTGACTATGGTCTTTTAAAAGAACGAAAAATACAGAAAAACTTGTATAGTACTGCGTGGCATAAATCCGCATTTATGTCATGCCTATCCGTGACATAAGTAGTTCATTATTGCACGGTGCTCATCACCCTCGCTGTCACTTGGGCCATACTGCACGGTGCAAAAATGGACTGCTAATGCGGATAGGTGTGACATGGTGGATTTATGCAATCAGTACTATAAAATAATGTACTATTCATTCACAGTAAAATAGTATCTTTCGTCACTAGTCCGCAAAATGCTATTTCACGAACCGAGTAGTGATCGCAGTGCACGAAAACCGGTGAAGCCGTTCTAAGTGTCGCTCAACTAATTGTAAGTAACGAACATTAATTTTTTATATATTGTATACGAATGAACGTATACGAAGTTTATATTGTTAGGGTTCGTCAATGAGGAGAAATAGAATGGAATTAGACTTTATAAGTCTATGCAAACAACTGTTCCCGAAGGTATGATTGATGGCAGATAGAATGTGAACGTAAGTACTTACGGGTAAAAATGTAAGTAGTAAGGTGTCTTATTCTCAAAATAAGACGAGGCAATAATAGGCAATGTAAGTATTGGCAAAAGGTACGGGTAACGTAATATAATGTGTAATATTGTATCTATCGGAGTGCAAGGAGTAGGCCTCTACTTAAGCACGCGGGGTAATGTTTTTCATTGAAGGTAGCGCGCTTGGCGCTTGCCATCTAGCAGTCACTTCGGGTACTACAATTCCGAACATATATAGTTATCGCGAAATTCGTTTTTACGGACTCATTTGCGGAAATAAAAATGCAATTGCACGCACTCAGTTCCAGATACATGAAATCGCATTTTACGCCCTCAAATAAGTCTGTAAAATCGAATTTTACGGCCTAGTATATCGAAAAAAATTGTTTACTAATATAAATGATGAACTTATTATTTTAATCGTATCAAAATGCTATTAAATTTGTATATATCACTTTAACAATTTAACTACCTCTTTTGGAAATATTAAAGTAGTGATTACGCTGGCTTTTGGACCTAAAAATTCCAAATTCAGCGTGTGCTTATCAAAAATCTAGTTTTTTTAAATGAGTTACGCTTGAGAAGTAATTTCTTGAAGCCGTATAACTTTTAAACCATGTGTCGCACACACACGTGCAACAAATAAAATTATTGTATTTTTAATAAAGACTGAAATCTGTGAGCCAGATTAAGAAAAAACTTGACGTTAAAATATATAGAACAGAATTACTACAAAAATATTTATTTTTGAAAAATCACTGATCCAACTTTCTATGTTCTTGATTTCTATTGTATCGCTGGCACACCTCTGAAATAAGGTTTTTCTACTTAAATATGATACCAAATATTGTAATATTATAGTCTTAATGAATAAAAAACTTCGTTACAGTTTTTATAGAGCAAATACTGTAAAAAATGTCGTCAATGACCGCAGCGAAATGAATTAATTTAGTACATTTCCGCGTTCTCATCACTTTATACTTTATAATTGGAACGATCTTTTCATGCGTGGAACATTTGAAAAACATTTACTTTTGCTTATTTGCGTTGCCGAAAGTATATATTGCTTATTAAAAAGATCTGGAAAACTGCCATACTATGAAAAGTAAAAGTTCTAGAGATATCCCCATATACAGCAAACGCGTTGCTCCGTGCCTGCGAGGCTTTGTGCCTCTGCTGCGTGCGACCCTTTTACAGCTTAAGTTAGCTCCAGCGCGATATGTGTGTGTGTGTGTGTGTGTGGGTGGGTGGGTGCGTGCGTGTGTGTGTGTTGTGTGTGTGTGTGTGTGTGTGTGTGTGTGTGTGTGTGTGTGTGTGTGTGTGTGTGTGTGTGTGTGTGTGTGTGTGTGTGTGTGTTTGTGTAGTACATTACGACACTAGTGTATCGTACAGAACTTTTTGATACGACGTGTGGAAAGTTTAATTTCGAGCACATGCTTTTTGTCGATCGTGTGGGAAATCGAACTTCCCGCACGGAGTGTATAAAAAATAATCAAATTTTTTACGGTGCTTACTTCACATGTTATAATTTGAGACACAATATAATATGAAACAAGGGTTCTTGAAGTAACAAAAAATTATTTTCAAAGAAATTTGAATATTGTTAAAGAAGATATCGCCAATTGAAAAAAAAATCAACAAAATCCATAAATCTTTTTCATTTCTCATCCGATTTTAATTTGCAAGGTTTTATTTTATTCCTTGTTCAAATTCAGGGGAAGATAGCGATATAAAAATTGGAAAATTTTCAAAACCTGCAAAGTTATAAGCAATTGTTTATAAAATTCAGTCACAAATCTATAAACAATTGCTTATAACTTTGGAGGTTTTGAAAATTTTCTAATTTTTATATCGCTACCTCCCCCTGAAATTAAACAAAGAATAAAATAAGACCTTGCAAATTAAAATCGGATGAGAAATGAAAAAGATTTATGGGTTTTGTTGATTTTTTTCAATTGGCGATATCTTCTTTAACAATATTCAAATTTCTTTGAAAAAAATGTTTTGTTACTTCAAGAACCCTTGTTTCATATTATATTGTTTCTCAAATTATAACATGTGAAGTAAGCATCGTAAAAAATTTGTATTTTTATATACATATATTTATATCGCGCCGGAGCCACCTTAACTGGTCATTTTCGTCGCTTTCAGTTGGATTCAAGTATTAGTGCTCTCTCACATATGTATTAATAAAAGTCATAACAGCTTTTAAGTAATATTTATTTACCCTTAATGAACCATTCCTTAACTGTTAAGAAATAGCTTCGGTAAAGTTGAACTTCTTCAAGTATTTACGCCAAACGCTTGATTTCTTAACTATTAATCCATAGGCATTTAACACTTCAAGTGCACGTTTATTAACAGTCAAGCCGGAGACTTTCTGTCAAATCATTCAAAATGGTCTCTAAAATTCTTGTTTATTCATAAAGCTCAAGAAATGACGATTTGAAAAAAAGGTTGAAAAAATTTTAACCTTAAATATCTCTGAAAATTTGTAGACAAAGTAATCATATGATCTTGATAAAATTTCGCACTATTGCAAATTTTTGCAATAAACATACAAAATTATCTAAAAATTCAAAGCTAATACATAAGGCCGTTAACAAAAAATTACGATTTAAAAAAAAAGTTAACAAAATTTGAACATCAAATGTCTCTGAAATTTATGAACCAATACTTTTGTCGAAAGAATTCAAACAAAAGTAATATATACAAACTCTACATGTCCACAAAATGTCAAAATGCTATTTAAAATACGAACATTTTCAATGTTAAATATTTCAAAAAATAATCGAATGATAATAAAATTTTGCACGTATATATTGCCTATATCATATACACAATTATCTATAAATTTCAAGCTGCTACATCATGCCGTTCTCGAGAAATTACGATTTGGAAAAAAGGTTAAAATAATTTTAACCTCAAATATCTCTGAAATTTATGGACCAATCCTTTTCCAAAAGAACTCTTCCGAAAGGTATCCAAAGTTTACCCCTAAAAAAGCGATTAAGCCAATTTTACTCTAATTTTTTTTATGAATTATTTTTTTCTCGAAAAATAATCTATAAAAACATACAAATTTAGCAAATTATAGTATTCCATATTCTTTACAACTAAAAAAATTTTCATGTCAATATCTTTTTTTAATTTCGAAATATAGCCTGTTTACAAAAAATTACGTTTTCATCAATAACTTATGATTAAATATAACTAGCGTCATTTTTTTTAGTTATAGAGAATTTTATCCTACACAGAGTGAATTTATAATATATAAACAATATTAGTTCTAAATAGTAAAAAAGTCGAAAATTAAAATTTATAATATTATAAAATAATATTATAAAAAAAGAGCCAAGATGGCGGAGGAGCCAAGATGGGGGACGAGATGTGCTGCTTAAGCAGACCCCTCCGCCAGAAATTTATTACAAATGTCATCCCGGGACGCCGGTGGGAGTTGTGATATGTGTAGTGTGTAACAATGTCTACCATAAAAGTGATTATAACAGAAAAAAAACACAAAACTACTTATCTGCCATAGAAATAATATGTGAGGAACATAATATAGATGACATAACCTCTAAAGACCCACGTGTTGCAGCAGTGCTACTACGGAGGGAACTAGAAAATCTGAGAAACCAAAATGATCTGATAATGACAAGGAACGAAATACTAATAAAAACCAATGCACAGACAGAACAAAAATTAAAACAAGCTGAAGAAGAATTGCTACTAATAAAAGCTAAGGAAATTAAAGGAAATCAAGAATTGACAAGTTTTCCTGAAGAAGAAAAAAGTCTATTAAAACAAATAAGTACAGAAGTACACAACAATAATCTCATGCTAAACCAAATTTTAGACAAAGAAAACTATACCAAAAACAAAAAAACATTTGCAGAAGTGATAGTAAGTGATAAACAATTAGAAAAGAAAATACAAAAACTAATAGTGAAAAGAATACAGAATGATAATAAAGGAATAAATGTGCCAGATATAAAACCATATATAGCTCACTATATAAATAAAAATTCATCTATACAAGCAAAAAGTATAAAAATCAAGAACAAAAATGAAGCAATAATAAGCTTTATAAATGAGGAGAGTTTGATACAAACTCAGAATATACTAAGACAAAAGTATTCTGCCTACTACAAAATAACAAGAGAATCTATTAAAAATCCCAAGATGAAAATAACAGTCTTCGACAATTTTGAAGACATGGAGATTAAAGAAATAGAGCAAGATATTAACAAAAGAAACTTCAAACACCTAAACAGCAAATGCAAAGTGTTACATATATTTGAAAACATTAAAACAAAAATTAACACTATATTAATTGAAACACCAGCGGAAGTATATAATCAAATTGTGAGTAATAAATATAGAGTTCATATTGGTTATCAAAATTGCAGAGCATTCGATGACTTGAATCTAACCCCGTGTTTTAACTGTGGTAGATTTGGTCATAGTGGTAAAAAGTGTAAGAATACGAAAATCTGCCTACGTTGTGCTGGAAAACATAACACGATCAACTGTACTACCCCAAACGAACACAAGTGTGTTAATTGTATGTACAGTAATCATCAATATAAAACAAATTATAATACTAAACACGTCGTAAATGATACCGAAAAATGCGAGGTTATGTTTCACAAGATAAAGAAGTTAATTGCTGAAACAGATTATCCAGTGAGACCGCACATTCCAAAATATGTAGGTAAAGTAAATTTTCAATCACAGTTACAAAACACTGATACAGTTACCGGTAAATCACCGGTCATAACGACACCAAGAAGACAAAGTAGAATTTTTATCAGTCCGGCAACATCAGCTGGTAATTTATCGGCCACAACCTCACCAATAAATTTAAACAGAACCATATCACAAATCTATTACCCAACAGACTCAGCAACTTCTGAACTTCTGAATTTTGAACATGGATCAGCAACAACTAAATTTTGAAGTTATATCACAAAAAGAACAAGCTTTTGGTAATGTACAAACACTCAATAAAAGTATCGATAAAGGTAAAAATTTGATTTTATGTGTAAATATTAGAAGTATAAAACAAAACTTTGAAAAACTTGAAACTTTTATTGAATGTTTAGCCGTAAGACCAAGTGTCATTATATGTACTGAATCTTGGAATGTGCAATATACTCCATTGTACAACATATCAGGTTACAAAAGTTACTATAGTGAGAGTAAAATGAATAAAGCAGATGGAGTTATGATGTATATAAAGTATGAACTATCTGAACACACAGAAATTATAGTGGTCGACAACATACGTATCTTAAGCTCGGTTATAAAACTAATTGGCACCGAAACTGTAAGAATCTCAGCGATCTATAGATCACACAATATAAAAAAGTATGAATTTGTTCATAGCCTGAAAAAATTCCTAAGAGACCAATTAAATACTAAGAACCATTGTATAATCGGGGATTTTAACATTGATATATTAGACGAAAATTTTAGTAAGACTGACTCAACAGATAACCTTATAACACAAGAATTTTTAAATGATCTTTTGGAACATAAATTTACGCTATGCTTTACTGGAATAACAAGGCCTTCATCTGATAATAAAAGAGGTACCTGCATCGACAATTTCTATATAAAAACTAGAAATATAAATATTAATTCATTTAAAATAACGAATCCATTTAATTATCACTACCCATTATTTATAACTATAGATAAATTAGAAATAAATCAGCCGAACAAATTCAATATGAAATCAATTAATTACAACAAGTTAAAACATGTTGCAAATAATTCAAACTGGTACTCAATATTGTCTATGCAGGATCCTAATCTTGCAGTTAACGCATTAATTGACATGATAAATAATTGTATTGATGCGTCCACTACCAAAAAACAATTTAAAAATAAACTTCCGAGAAAAAATTGGATTACTAGTGCTATTATAGTCTCGTGTACTACTAAAGAGACACTGTATATCTTATGGAAAAACAATCCCACTTCTGAAGCCCTAAAAAAGAGTATACAAATTACACTAAGATATTGAACAAAGTTATTAAAGAAGCAAAATTTAAATATGAAAAGGAAATGGTAAAACGAAATAGCGGAAACTCTAGGGAATTATGGAACATAATTAAAACTAAATTAGGGAAAAATAGTGTGCATGATAATCCAATAAAATATATATACGAAAACAATCAAAAAATCGAAAATAAAACTGATATAGCAAATGCTATGAACACCTATTTTTGCAAAATAGGACCAAATTTGAGTGCTCAATTTGCTAATATAAATAATAATAACCTGAAACTTCCAGATAGGAATCCTGAATCCATTTTCTTTCGTCCGACAGATTTTGCTGAGATATACAAAATAATCAATACATTGAAAAATAAATCTGGAGGTGTAGACAATATTAACGCTAAATCATTGAAAATTCTCTCTGAATATATATGTGTGCCCTTAGAATATATCTTCAATTTATGTATTGTGAAATCTATCTGGCCTGACGCGCTCAAAAATGCTGAGGTAGTCCCTATTTACAAGGCTGGTGAAAAATCTAATATCAGTAATTACAGACAGAAATAATTTATAATAGATTATACCACTTTTTTGAAAAACATAACATAATATCAGAAAAACAATACGGTTTCGTTAAAAATAGGGGAACTACTGACGCATTAAATTATATATCAAATATCATATACGAAAACTTAGATAAAAGTAAACCAATAATTGTTGCTTTTCTAGACTTAGCCAAAGCATTTGACACTGTTAATCATAGAGTTCTTTTAGATAAGCTTGAACGATACGGAGTAAGGGGTAGTGCCTTAAAACTGATGACTAGCTATCTCACAGATAGGCGGCAAAGAGTAAAAATTCAAGACTGTAAAAGTGAATATAAAGAATTTACTACGGGTGTTCCACAAGGAACTATATTAGGACCATTACTTTTTATACTTTATGTCAATGACTTACTAGGAAGTATGCAAAATGACACAATCATGTCCTATGCTGATGACACGGTTATCATATCAAGTGACAACATGTGGTCCTCAGCTCAGGAAAAAATGTGTGCTTACCTTAATCATGTGGCCAAATGGCTTGCACAAAATAAACTGTCGCTAAATATAGATAAAACGGTCTATATGACTCTCGGAAACTACTGTGATAGTGTGCCTGGCACACTAAACATCAAAATAGGAACGCAATTAATAAAAAGAGTTGAAAGTCATAAATACTTAGGGCTGTATTTCGACTACAATATGAAATGGGATAAGCATATAAGATATATCATTTACAAAACCAAATACCTAATTTTTGTCTTTGCCAAGATAAAAAATATGATGGATACAAAAACATTAATGATAATAACTATGCTTTCTTTCATAGTCTAATCAATTATGGGGTAATTGCCTGGGGTGGTGCGTACGATAATAATATGAAATTAATACAATCAACACAAAACAAAATATTGAAAATCATAAATAAAAATAAATTCTCTCAAACTAATCCACCTCTTGAAATAAAAAAATTATTCCAGTTAGAGTCAATATCCTTACATTATTCTACATTAAGAAATAAATATATAAACAGTGCGAGCAAGACCAGAAACAAAACAATTCAATTACCTAAATGTGATAAAAGAATTAGTGATAAAAATAGCTACAATGAAGCTATAAGGGTCTTTAATGGGCTATCTAAGGATCTCAAAGTTATGAACTTAAGTAGACAATTAATGAAGAAAACATTAAAAATGTTTATAGTAAAAGATGGAATATAATTTCAAAATAATAATTAAATCTTAACCAATATATCTAACAAATTATTTAACTGTTATTTATGTACTACAATGGATTTTATCGATGTTAACAAACACTACGCACATACCATTATATAGTTTTTAAGAATTTTGTAGTTTGTAATATTTTTTTTAGTTTGTAAGTTTTCTATATACCAGATCTACACACAGGCAATAATATTTGCCTCAGTAGGATTTACTTACTTATGCATATTTCGTATATAATAATGTAATGTAAATGTTTTCTGGAAATAAATAAATAAATAAATAAATAAATAAATAAATAAATAAATAAATAAATAAATAAATAAATAAAATCGATATAGACAAAAAAAGTCGATTTAAAAAAAATAGAATATTGACCCCAACTGTGTAAGCAAAATCGAAAAAATGATCCCTGTCTGGCTAAATTCGGCCGAGTAGATCACGCGCGCGCACGTACGCACGCACGCACGCGCACACACACACACACACGCACGAACGCACGCACGCACGCACGCACACACACACACACACCCCTACGGACATTTTATAAAAATAGTGTATTTCAATTCTAAAAGTGCTAAACAACATTCCTAACACATTTTCTCAAAATATTTTTTTCTGACTATCACAAAGCTTCATCTAGGAGGAAGCAAAAAGTGTAGAAAGATAATATATGAGTACCTGTAACTCAAGTTTTTAACCAGTTAAGGTATTTTTGACATTCCGTTAGCTCTCCGTTGGCTTTGTAGCCTGCAGTCTCACATTTGGATAGGAGAAATAGTGATGTTATTATTTTCTCCGCTTCTTCTATATCTTTCGTCATAACTAACTGCCCAATCGCTGCTTTGTATAGGCATGCCACTCTTCTATTTACACTTTTTAAATGGCGTTTGTATACATTCATAAAATGTGCCACATCCATTCTAATTCTGGTCACCATGTTTTTAATGTTCATAGCTTCTGCATACTCTTCGATGCTTGAGCATGGAGAATATACAAGTGTAGCAGCATTCAATAAGACATTTGATCCATCACAAATAAATTCGCGTGGTGGAGGGACGCCGGTACTTTTAAACTCATTTAAGAAAGCAACCATGTCTCTCGTTGTATGACGTTCTCCCAATCGCACAGCCGCAGCAAATTGGTTCGATTCGCAATGAATGCTAGAAAAATAAAATATTTATTTAATAGTAGATTTTAATGTTTATTTATGTTTCTGAAATAGTTAATAGTATATTGTATGCCGAGGGCGTAAAGTGGGTTTTTCTAGACCGAATGTGGAATTTGCAGTACGAGTCGAAGATGAGCAAGCATGGGCCGAAGACGAGTACTTCAACCACACAAGGTCAAAAAACCCACTTAGCCCTTGGTACACACCATATTTTTTATAACACAAGTACTCTTTTTGCGTTATTTTTTAATTTTCTTAAAAATTCCTAAAAATTTCATTAAAAGTTGACAGCGAGTGCTTTTCAATCTTTATTGCCCGCTATAGCGCGCAGCGGGCGTTTTTTAATTTTTATTGTCCGTTACGGCGAGCAGCGGTCGTTTTTCAATTTTTCTCACCCGCCAATCTATAAACGGTCGCTTTAGACTCGCTTAATAGGTTTAAAAAAACGCGAAAATCGTGATTGTGTTACAAAAATAATGTTATTATCTTACCATATAACATCTAGAAATATCGAGGCTTGCAAATTACTATGCGGCCGCTTAATCGGTAGAATGCGTAGTCCAGTAGAATCAACACACATTGTAACTCCATACTTTGCACTTATAATTTTATATGCGTGGATTTGCTCGTTTGTCCAAAAGTTAACACTAAATGGATTTAGTCCTATATAGTGGATACTATTTGCGTGTTTTGTAGCTTTCATAATGTCTAGAGATGTCATCGGGTTGCTGTCTAAATATTTCATTGTTTTAGATTTCGAGCAAGCGACGTGAAGAATATTACTATTATAAACAAAAGGAGGTTTTTTACCGCCACTCCTCATGTTTTCTTTGGCAATTTTTGCTCTATATTGCTCAATCGAGCCGCAAGTGGCCACCTCTTTACATACATTTTCTCTTTCTAAGCCTCGCAAATAACTGGGCCCACAGTTTTGGCCGGACCCAAGAGTAATTGTGAATAAAGCTCGCATTTCTTCATTTTTACTCGATCTTGAAAGTGTGCATTTCAACATGGAATTACAATTACATTTAGCTAAAAAAAACCATATAATAAATGTCAAAATGTTAATTTACCTTATTTTAATTATAATTATTTGTTTTTAAAAGGTTTGAATTGAAAAACAAAAAACAAACTCTCACTTTCGTCTGTCACGACCTCTCTCTTGACCGCAAAAGTGCGCGGTTTTTTTCTCTTTCTTCTTTGTTTTTATACGGTACAGCGCGGAAGACGTTTCGTTATCCGCAATTTCGCGTAGACGTAGCGCTCGCTTTGTAAAATTTATTTAAGTTACTATCTATTCACCCACCGCGACACTACATAACTGTTGTATTATATATAAATATATACGAGAGCTCGGGAAGTCGTTTCAGTCAGCAGTGGAAAAATCATAGCAATGTAACACCGCGATAGCAGTGACGCACGCTGTGCTCCCTTCCACGCCGCACGAGAGCGTCCCAAAACTGGCATACGCGATGCATTCACGGGGTATCTTACGGTTTTCCGATATACAAAAAATAACCTAATACAGAGTGCAATGGTGTATTCAACTACTAGTACGGTGATATGCAGCGATTTTTATTCGTGTATTGCGTAGTATAATACAATTGCACTTACCCGTAAAATTCCCTGACAATCCATCTATTGCAAGATGCTGATACTGGTAATTAAAACCGCACGTCAGCTGCGTGTTTTTCCAAATTTCTTTGTTAAAATATGACTCCCAGATGCCTTTTTTAAATTTATTATATTTTCTTTTAAATTTAGAATTCTCACGTGTATTTTGTGCATACTGCACTTCCTCTGTCATTTCGTCGAGCGTTTGCGTAGGAATAAGCACTTCAAAAGTCAATTCTTTTTCATTGTGGGATAATTCAGTTTTTGAATTATCATAAGAACTATTTATTTCAGCCGCACTGTTGTCCAGAATTTCGGGGTTGATTATAATATTTAATTGTTCTTTAATTTTGGATAACATGTTATACCTATTATTCGTCACTAACGAATAAATAGATTCTGGTTTAATTTTATTTTCAATTTTTTCGGATATCACTTTCCAAATCGTTTGGCTTTTAGGCACCACTTTTCCATTAATAAATATTTTGTCGCCATGGGCAATGACTGTAGAGATAAAAGTTTCCGTGGGAACGGACATTGGCCGACCACGCGGCATATTTTTTAAGGTGACACACACTATTAAAAATATCTGGCTTAAACCATCTAATAGCAACGTCGTATATCTATTCACATTATCGTACATCTACACACGAAATCTCTCGTCGATCACGTATAAATTGGTCTTACCCGAAGGGTTGTCGCCGCTAGACTGATGAAGTGAAGAAACATCCCAACCGTCGCAGAAAAAAAATTCATACGCGAACTTTTCTTGAAATCGCGAAATAAGCCCACTCCCTCTCACTCCTTCCCTATGGTGAAAACACGGCACATGCGCGTAGTGGGGATGGATATAAAACTCCGCTATTGCTTTGACGTGCGCGAGCTACACGAAAAGAAAATAATATAGATCGCGTAAAAACAAAACTGAGAAATTCGTCGTGTGATTTTTCTCGGGAAGCTCGTACCGTTACCGCATTCGCATCAGCATGGGTATAAGCATCGACTTCGCGCACAGCAGGGAGGTCCTGCTTTCGGCGGCGGGTGGGAGCGGCCAATCAACGAACAGAGAACTCCACCTCACTTCGACAGGCCCCACCTGCTTTGAAATCCCATATATAAATGTATATGGATATGTATATTCAAAAAATCAATACATTATAAATAGAATTTGTGTAAACTGTCAATAAAAGGGGGTTTCGCTTACAACTATAGATATAGGAAAAAGACCCAATGAAAGTTATAAAAGATACAATTCTACGTCAAAATCACCTATTGGATGTAATCAGAGATGAATAGAGAGATGGCCAGCGCTCCAGAAAAAAGTGTGGCAGATTTCTGCGCGCGGCGCGCTGCTGTCTCTCGCGGCCGCGACATGGTACTGTACACACGCCACCTGATTGGCTGTTGAAACGTGTGTACGGCGCGGAGCGAAGGAAGCGGGAGAAGACGGCTCAGCGTCTCGGCGCACGTTCACTGAACCTGTGTATGCTGGAGCGGCCCGGCGCGCTGCGCGCTTGCCGTCTCTGTTTACTTCTCCCGCAACAATCCGACAACGGCCGAGCAGCACGACAATTGCCTCTCGGTCCAACATTTTTATTATATACGCAAATTAACGGAATTTTTTACTCAAACTACCAAACCCAAATTCTAAATCACAACCCAAGCCCGAAGGGGGGAAAATAAACATAAACGATTTTATGTTTATGCTAAGGCGCGCAGGTACTATTGTCCTAATCTTTTAGATCAAAGTTCGATACCCGTTCGCATTTTTTTTTTGTTTTTTTTTTTCTTTCTATAACATATGTAAAATTTCTTTCATTATATTATTATTTCACACACATTTCTTTTACCTCAATTTTTGTTTTCTAAAAGAATTGAAATTTTACTTGAAATAGAGATATTTTTGTCTCAGACAACATTGCAAGTAAAATTTTCGTTTCTCAAATTTTGTTCATTAAATGCGCGAATTTTATAAGTACTATAATATTTTTGATAATATTTGTTTACCCAGTTAAGAATATTTTAAGTAAATTAATTCACTGAAAATTAGTTAATTAATTAATTAAATACATGGTTATGTTTATTTTATATTTAAAATAATCTATGTCCAATTGACTTTTTATTGACTTTTTTAAAGGATAAGAAAGGATCAACAATAATTATCGTTGTGCATGCAAGTTCAATTTCCGAAATACATATTCCCATTCACGTTCTCTAATCCCTACAAGTTATTTGTTATATAAGTGAATTTCTATTAATATTATTGATTAAATGGTAATCAATAAATATCACAACAGTAAGAGCAGAATTACCAAGCATCTTACGTTGCAATAAAATTTGAAAAACATCTTTAATCAAAGAATAATTAGAATACCACTTACCTGTATACCAGAAAGCACGGTTTGCCACACCAATATATACGATTCGACGATGTAAAAAAATACACTTGTGCTTTAATTATTTTATTGAACCCTCAAAGAAACTAATATGAAAATCCCAAGTCAAAATCCAAACGGGTTAAGATGATGAGCCTAAAAGATTTTACACATTGTATTTTTATTATACACATTTATTACTCTAGTGGAGCAGGCAAATCCACGTTTAATTAAAAATTAGCATTTCAATCGTTAATTAAACCCGCGTTTAATTAAGAATTAAAATGTCAATTGTTAGTTAAACACGCGTTTAATTCGGAATTAAAATTCAATTGTTAATTAACATTCTTTAACATATCATAAACGAAAAACGCACCGCAGAAGGCGAAGGAGTTTAACAAAAACTCGAGTATACTCTACGTCCTGCTTCTGCAGCGAATGCGCATTCGTGCCGCCCAGACTATATCTTACTTTTCTTTAATTTCCCGACTCCTGCGACACGTTTTTTACTTATGATATATTACAGAATAGTATTTAAGAGCTCTAGAAAATATTCTTCAGGCTTTCTGCTAGAAAATCGAGTCTTGAAACGTGAATTTTGGTCTAATACGTGGCACGATCCTGCTTTTGGAGCGATTACGCGATCGTGCCGCGTAGACCCAAATTAACGTTTCCAGACCCGATTTTCTAAAAGGAGGCTTCAAGGACATTTTCTAGAGTTTTTAAGTACTATTCTGTAATATAATATAAACGACGAAGCCGCCGCAGAAATTGGGGGAATTTAAGAAAACTCGAGTATAGTCTACACGGTAGGAACGCGCATCCATTGCAAAAGCAGGATCATGTCCCGTAGACTATACTCGGGATTTCCTAAATTTCCCCGACTTCAGCAATGCGTTTTTCATTTATATCATGTTCAAGAATGCTATTTTACCCATGTAATTAACGATTGAAATATTAATTCTTAATTAAGTGCGGGTTTAATTAACGATTAAAATTCGAATTCTTAATTGATGATGGTATAATTAGTCAATAATAACTCTTCTATCAAATAATCAAAACAACATATTTCTGCGAAATATAATCCATTATAGTTTGTAATACCATCGTTCCTTATAAAACTATTAATTTCAAGCTTACTTTATATTGTTTCGACAAAATTTTTATGAAAACAAATGCTTTTTTTAACAAATTTTATTTTGAAATATCTACAAAATCTTCGAAAAATGTTTCTTCCAAAAAGAAAGCAATTAACATTTTTTTCTCGAAAATATTTGATTTATACATTTATCTAAACTAATTTAAAGTAGAAATAATAAAACTTTCTACGTAAGTATAAAATAAGGCAAGTATACATTTTTCCTGGAATTCATAAAAATAAAAAGAATTATTTTCATGACTTAATAATGTTTTCTCTTTTTCTATAATTTCTTCTACTTTCTGTCTTATTTGTTGGACATGAGCTTTCATTTCTTTCTTCAGTGCCCGTTGTTATCTTTTAAGTTCTTGTTTCTTGCTGTATGGGTCATCATTGTTAATGTTGTACAGCGTTAGCTTCAATTGTCTTAATACGTCTTTCTAAAATACACCTGTTGAATGTTTTACCATAGCCAACATGGCGCAGACAAGTCAGTTCTATAATACAGCGTTAAAGCCTGGCCAACGATAGTTCACCTCGCCACCACGAGGGTAGCATGAAAGATGTCAAATTGTTTAAAAAACAACAAAGAATAACAATGAATTGGCAGCGGTTTTTTTTCATGAATGTACAAATAATAATATTGTTAATATAAAACTTTCTACGAAAATATAAAATAAGGCAAGTATAGAAGTTTTGTTGTCTATACAATAATAATATTTATGATTTTTTAAAAGAAATCAAATAAATACTGGTGAAAAAGTCTTTTACTTCTTCGAGCCAATATATCCTGAACCAATTGTATTTAATTACATTCACATTGTTCCCTGCAAATTAAATAATCGAAAGTTGTGATATCAATTATCGATAGTCAAGTTATGCAAACAACTCTGCAAAATAACTGTATTACTGTTCTCAGAAATGTATTCAAATTTGTTCATTCTTCTCTACAAATTAAACACAAGAAAGTACTGATATCAATTTATTGTAGTCAAGTATCCGTAAGTTAACTTAACTGACATAATAGAACTTTTCGTACCTCGGGTGTAAAATTACATTTACGTCCACGTTGTGATAATGTGTAAAATCTTACACCCGTCGTTCAAACATAAAACCTTTTTTTTGTAAACATATATTGTGGACCCTTTACGAAACGATGGTACATAGTTACCATCCCTATTTTCCCTTATTCTTTCTCAATTTTGAGCTTTCTATAGTATAATATTACGCATCTTGGGAGGACAAGAGAAGTCTACAGTTGCTCTATAGCAGGGGTGGTCTTTCGTTCTCCTATACATACTTGGCGGGCCCGTCGGTTTGCAGTTTACAGGTGGACTATTTCCATAAATGTAGAATACTAGATTTCTGCATCAATTCATTAACAATGTTTATATGAGCGATCCAATTAGTTGGAAAGCGAAGTTCGTGTGCGATCTTCGCGTTGTTTTCGGGTTTCCAGGAGCAGATCCCCGGGCAAGTCATTTTAGTCTGACACCCGCGGCACCGTGTTCTAGGGCATCGCTGGCCTGTGGCTTGTTGGGATTTTCCCCCACTAGCCATCCCGTTACAACTGGCGCCACAACGTTTTGGGGGTGGAGAAGGACCTGCGACGCGTACGTGATTCGCGGCGAAGCTTGGCGCGAAGAAGCTCAGCAGCGTAGCTGAGCGTAAGCTGCAAACAAAGGCTCTTCGTGCCGCAGCTCGTAGGCGCGTGTGTGCGTGTGCGTGACACAGCCGTGCTGTTGCGAGAGTGCGGTCGAGAGGTTAGGCGTGCGATAGCCAATAACCCTCGACCTAGTGTGCCGACGAGGAGAGATATTGATCGCGGAATTTTTGGAGCGTTGAGGAATTATTGTTAACAATTAAAGTTTTTTTAATAACAATTAATTTTTTTAACGACAAAATTTTTTTTTTTTTAGCGATAATTAATTTTTTTAATTAATTTTTTTTCTCGTCTCGAAAATTTTTTTTTTTTTTCTTCTCGTTCTCTCGTATTTCCGATACGAATTATTTTTTTTTTGGACGAAAAATAAAATTTTTTTTTCTTTTATCGTGCAGTTAGAAGAAGATCGAGAGAAAGTCGGCAAGCACTCTCGGAACAAAAAGTTGACTGTGCGCCCGAGTAAAAACTCGAGCGCAAAAATCCCCTCGAACTTAAAAATTGTTTTTATTTTTTTTAGGTGAAAATTGTATTTATTTTTTGTGTTTTTGGTGATATTGTCCGTTTTGACACATATATATATATTTTTTTTCACATATATTTATTTTAAAATTACAAGTGCGAGTAGTGGAGCGTAATTAATTACAAATCGTAATTACTTACAGAAATAGCTTTTATTTTTTTTTAGAGCCGCATACGGGAAATCCTCGTACATTATCGAGGTTAAGAGCAACTGCCGTAGCTCTTAGAAAGTAACCCGGGTTCGCATTGAAAAAGCTAGCTCACGGGTTGAAAAGGCAAACTCTCTCTGCCATCAATCCGGATACTACTCGCGCTAGTAAAATAAGTTCGTGGGGAAGCGCACAGCCAATTGACACCATGGCCCGATCGTCGCAATTTGCGGAATCTGCGATACTCAATTGGGCGTATACACAGCCCGAAGAGGAAATTATCGAGGCCATGCAAGCCCTTGGTCTGCAGCAGTCAGATCTGCAATCAGTGAATATGCTGACAACGATCAAGTGGCTTATGGGCGATTACAGTGCCGCCGATTTTGTGCCAGAGCCGGAGCTGTCGGAGAAGCAAGCGTTTGCTAAACGCGAGCAGTCCCGAAGGGCGTTCATCGACTTAACGTTGATGAACAAGTCTGGGTCGACTATTGTGGATCCCAATACTGATCCAGACCAACCGCACCCGTTCATTACGCTCCTTGATGACCCGATAGTGATGCAAAAACTCTCGGAGTCTCGGAGGATGAACGCTCCACAACAAGCACATAATGCAGTGGTGGAGCCAGTGGATGAGGCAAACGGCCAGGAGGGTTCCGGGACAGAGATATTGAGCTCTGCAGCACCCACCAGGACATCTCCAGCCGAAGCCGAGGGACAGCTCCAACAGCAACAGCTTCAACAGCAACAACTGCAGCAGCAGCAAATGCAGCAGCAGCAAATGCAGCAGCAGCAACTGCAACAGCAGCAAATGCAGCAGCAGCAAATGCAGCAGCAACAAATGCAACAGCAGCAGCAGATGGAGCAGCAGCGACGGCAGCAACAGCAACAACAGCAGGAGCAGCAGCGGCAGCAACAGCGAAAGCATCAAGAGCAGCAGCGACAGCAGGCGTTGCTAGAAGAGCAGCGCAGGCAACGACAATTCCGGCGGAGTCAAGAACAAGAGTCGTTGTCGGCACAAAATGGGCAGCACGCGTTCTGGCAGCAAACGCGAAGTCCACCGCAGCCACAGAGTTTTGAGTGGCCAAGTGCGGGGGAACAGCGTACCGCAGGGATTGCTGTGGGAGATAACGTAGTCTCAGAACAGCTGCTGTCGGTGATCCATAGACTCGTCAAAGAGGTGGAAGAGCTCAAAGAGAGTGTGCGAATACTCCAAGAAGCTCGACACCCACCCTCAAGCACGCGCTTGGAGGGAGTCCAACTACCGAGTGCGGGCAGGGGACGAGGATCACCACATGTGAACTTTCAGGACACGTTCACATATGTGAATTTTGACAGCAGCAGCCCCAATACTGAATCGCCAAGGGACGCTAGGAGGAATAGCGGAAGAAATCCTACACAGCGTCAGGCGGGGGTGAGCGCTACACTGGACCAGTCTACGAGGCAGACGTACGTGCCTCAACAGACGAACCGTGATGTTGGCCAAATCGTAAGGAAATGGCACATCAAGTTCTCTGGGTCCTTGAAGGAGCAGAGCGTCGAGTTATTCCTCACGAGAGTAGAGGAATGTCGAGCTCTAGCAAATCTGACGTACGACGAAGTACTCTCGTCATTGTCAGAGCTCCTGAGTGGAGTAGCGGCCACCTGGTATAGGAGTAACCGTCATACGTGGCGATCTTGGCAAGACTTCCAAGAGGCCATAATACACATGTATGGCGGTGACAGGGGCCATCAACAGCGAATCCTAACGGAGATAAACGCGAGGACTCAAGGCAGAAACGAACTCACGAGAGATTACGTAGTGAATCTGCAAGCCTTGATTCTCAAGTTAGTTCCGGTGCCTAGCATGCCCCAACAATTGGACATGTTGCACCGGAACATGCGGCCAGAACTACAAAAAATGGTGATGCGTAATCAAATTACGGATTACCGAGGGCTCCTGGATTTAGCCCGGGAGACCGAATTAGCGCTCGCGGCAGATAAGGTGTATCACTCGCCACCACCGCCAGAGCGCACTTACTTGCCAGAGTTTGCCTACGTACCTACAGAGCCAACCACGGATCAGCGGAAAAAGCAGAATCCAGGAGTGGCGGCGATGGGGCAACAACAGCAGGAGCCTCGAGAAAGCCTCGAGGCTATGTTCCGTCGGGTGATGGCCGAGTGTTTGTCAAGCTTGACAAAGAAAGGCACCGACGGAAATAGTGGGCAAACGCCAAACCCACAGTCGTTCAAGAAGCCCAAGAAAAAGAATAATTGGGAGAACAGGCAGCGGGAAGGCGGGCAAAGTAATAATCAGCCTAGTGGGGGTAGTAGCGCGACCCACCGGGCTAGGCCGCCAAGTCCAAGGAGTAATGGACCTCCACAAAGGCCAGAGTACCGAAGGGGTTACGGCAACGAGCAAAGGGGAAGCGACCGCAACCCCAATACTGCCGGAAACCAGCAGGGAAACGGCCAAGGGGGCAGGTAAACACGGCCACACGCCCGCCCCCAGCTCTCACATCAGCGACCGAGGGTAACTCGGTCCAATTGCCTGAAGGAGAGAGCGAAGAAGTGCCCGCGACTCAGCAGAACGAAGATGACCAGGAAACATGCTCGCGATGGTGGCTTCAAGTAGGTGTAGCCGGCTACAGGCTACGGGCACTCTTCGATACTGGAGCTTCCTGGACTGGGATGAATTCCATCGGCTTACAGCTCGCTACAGCCTGTGGAAAAGAATTAATCCCGGCCAGCGGCCTAACGGCACGGGTAGCTAATGGGCAGAGCATAGCAGTGGTTGGCTATGTGTATCTACCCATGGTCGTGGCAGGCGTGTGCAAGGATGTGCGCGTCGCAATCATGCCAGACCTAGACACGGAGTGCTACTTGGGGGTGAACTTCATTAAGAAGTTTAGCGCCGTCTTAGACCCCACTGACAATACGCTGCATCTCAAAGATGATGATGCAAGCGTAAAGTTAGAAGTAGCCTCCATAACCGCCAATAATACCGTGTCCGTATCAGCTATAGGGTTGGCGGACCCAACAGAAGAGCAGCGCAAAGAAGCGGAAGCTTTAGTAGCTGAGCTGATGGGAAACGGCCTGGCACCATTAGGGTGTACTTCGTGGGTTGAGCATGCAGTAGACGTCGGCTCCACAAGACCCATAAAACATAGAAGTACTACCCAGTATCTCGAAAACTCGAGGAAGAGATGCACAAGCAGGTGGAGGAAATGCTACTCGCGGGTATAATAGAACCTTCGACAAGCGGCTGGTCAAGCCCTGTGGTAATGGTACGCAAGTCCAACGGGAAGTTCCGTTTCTGTGTGGACTTCAGAAAAGTGAACGCAGCGTCAAGGCCAGACGCATACCCGTTACCATACATGGAGAGTATCTTAAGCAAACTGCAGAAAGCGCGATACATATCCACGTTGGATTTAAGTAGTGCGTACCACCAAATACCACTAAATCCGGAGTCCAAAGAGACTACGGCCTTCACCGTGACAGGCAAAGGGTTATTTCAATTTACAAGAATGCCCTACGGTCTTTCGTATGCCGGAGCGTCCTTCCAGAGGCTGATTGACAAAGTCATCGGCCCCGAACTCGAACCTTTTGCTTACTCGTATCTCGATGACATAATAATAGTCACAGAAACATTCGAGGAGCATAAAGAGGTTCTAAAAAGAGTTCTAGATAGGATAAAGGACGCGGGCCTCACAATAAATCGCGAGAAGAGTGTCTTCTGTCGCGATGAGGTCCAATATCTCGGGGTCATAGTAAATAGGGATGGTTTTAAACCAGACCCCGAGAAAATAAAGCCCATTATGGAATATCCGGTGCCGAAAAACCTCCGTCAGCTGAGACGCTTCCTAGGAATGGCCTCGTGGTATAGAAAGTTTTTATCAAACTTCGCCACAATTGCTGAACCACTGACCGAACTAACAAAAGGATCGGAAATACGAGTGGTCAACGGCACAAGAAGAGGCCTTCCAAAAGCTAAAAGCGCTAGTTGCTTCTGCACCGATTCTCCACAGACCGGTATCTAACGCACAGTTCGTGGTGCAAACTGATGCGAGCGATACAGGACTTGGAGCGGTGCTATACCAGATAATAGACGGCAACGAAAGAGTCCTAGAGTTCGCTAGTCGAACTCTGAGCGCGGCCGAGAAGAATTATAGCGTGACGGAACGAGAGTGTCTAGCAATTCTCTGGGCAATCAAAAAGTTCCGTCCGTATATAGAGGCCTATGACTTCAAGGTCATCACGGATCATAGCAGCTTGAAGTGGCTCCGTGATCTCCGAAACCCATCAGGCAGGTTAGCAAGATGGGCTTTGGAACTACAAAACCACAGTTTCACAGTCGAACACCGAAAGGGCTCTTTGAACAATGTCCCAGATGCCTTTTCGCGGATGTTCGAGGAAGAGGAGCCAGCGGTCGCCGCGTTAGAGCTCGAACGCGATACAAACGACCAATGGTACGTCGAAATTGTCAAAGAGGTTCAACAGCGGCCGCGAGACTTCCCCACGTTCAAGCTGGCGGGGGGGAGACTGTACAAGTACGAACCTGATGAAGTCATAGACGAGTCTCTCGGCGACGATGATGCATGGAAGTTAGCAGTCCCTCACGAAAAGCGACGCGAAGTACTGAGAGAATGCCATGACTTTCCAACTGCTGGGCACTTGGGCCGCGAGAAAACGCTAGAAAGAGTAAAGCGGAAGTATTATTGGCCACACATGTCTCGTGATGTAGCCAGATACGTGAGCCAGTGCCAAATTTGCCAGCAGTGCAAAGTCGAACAGCGCGCTCCAACAGGATTCATGGGACGCCGAATTACAGAGCGTCCATGGCAAATCGTGGCCAGCGACATTATGGGGCCCCTCCCAAAAACCACGCACGGCCACGAATACATTCTCATATTCCAGGACTTGTTCACACGCTGGATTGAAGTAATTCCGATAAAAAGGGCAGATGGTAAATCGGTAATTAAGGGACTCAACGAGCGAGTATGTCTGCGATTCGGAGTCCCGGAGGTGTTTCTCTCAGACAATGGGACTGAATTTAAAAATGCACCATTAGAGGCATTCTTAAAGGAGAGAAACGTGCATCACACGTTTACACCTCCGTATCACCCTCAGGCCAATCCTGTCGAGCGTGTGAATCGAACGGTGAAGACAATGATTATGTCTTACGCAGAGGAAAATCACCGGTCCTGGGATGAGAAACTGAATGAGCTGGCGTTCGCGTACAATACTGCCGAACACAGCTCCCAAAAGATAAGTCCTGCCATGCTCATTTACGGCCGACAACCCGACCCACCGAAGACACTAAGGCGGGAGGAAGACAGGTTAGCCGAAGAGCAAGGGCAGCAAGAGGCGATAAACAATTGGGTGGTACGTATGGACAAGCTCCGCGAATTGCAGGTTCGGGCGGCGGCCGACGCGCAAGCGGAGCAGGCGAGACAAGCCAAATATTATGACGCTCATCGTCGACCTCCAGAATTCTGTCTAGGCGATCGTGTATGGAGAGAGAATAAGGTACTATCCTCAGCAGCTGAGGGGATTTCTGCCAAATTAGCCCCGAAGTACGCGGGGCCCTACACGATTGTGAATATTCTAGGCGAAAACACCTATGAGATCCAAGGTGAGGATGGTCGAACGATACGTCCCGTCCATGCGCAGCAACTCAAGAGATACGTCTCAGCAGAAGTAGCCCAGGCGCTACCAGCGAGGGACTCTTCAGCCGAACGGAACACGTCAGAGGGACACAGAGTTAGCCAGGGGAATGTACAGCCCCGGGCGACGGCTAAGAGGCGCGGTCCACCTCGTAAGACCGCGCTATTAGTTAGGCCAGGAAAGCGTGCGAGCGATGGCCGGCCTATGCGTGTGGCCGGTCCAACAGAACCCAAGCGAGGCCCAGGGAGGCCAAAGGGTTCGAAGAAGAAGCCCGTACCTGCTGATGCCGGACTAATTAGTCCTCGTAGAACCCGAGCGTATAAAAAGCAATAATTGTGCCGTCCAACTTGTGTCGTACGTACTAACCTGTGTTCGTCTTAATTCTCCAGTCCTCAATCTCACTCCTCCCCGGGATCGATTTACCTGTTTCAGGACATGCAAGGCCTGACTCCCGAAATAGCGGAGACGGCGAAGAAGGTGATCGCTGGATTAATCCAGTGCAATCCTGACCCCGCCGTCATCGATTTTTTGGAGCAGGTCGTGGAGGGCATCGACGCTGTGACACTCGCACCCCAGCCAGTGGAAGAGCCCTCCACCGTCATGATCGAGGAGATAGAGGCGCCGAAGCCAAGAAAGGGACCTTCGGAGCCGGCCTGGGCAGAGGCCGGTCCCAGTCCGCTTCGGCGACCTCGTCCCCCGAAGAAGCAGCAGGAAAGCCGGGAAGAACAGCTTTCACAAGAGGCGTCGGTCCGAGCCTCAGAGATGGCGCCGGAAGGAAACGCCGGCGCGGCTCGGGCCGACGAAGAAAGGAAAGAGAGTTCTCCGACCCAGGCCCCCAAGTGGGCACCGAGTGATGAAGTCGGTGCGGCCTGGATCCCAGTGGAGAAGGCCCTCGAGGAAGCGCGGTGCCTCAGCAAGTCCTCGCGCGCTCCGGAGGACGCTGCCCTGGCCGCACTGGAGGTCTTTCTCCAGTGCCACGGTAAGGCCGGCGAGCGGCAAGCCGGCAAATGGGTCGGAATGGCCCAAAGCCGGCGCGAAGAGCTCGCGGCCGCCGCAGAGGCCAGGGCCGCCAGGCTGCGCCGCATAGCCTTCCAAAAGGCGGAGGAGGCTCGCCTGGCTCGTGCGCAGGAGCGCATGGAAGAGGCCAAGCGAGCCAGGGAAAAGGCGGAGGAGACGGCGCGCCGGGGCAAGGAAGAGGCCCAGCGCCGTCTCCAAAAGAAGAAGAGCGCCTTAGGAGGGCGCTCGAAGAAGAGCGAGTGGCCCGGGATGCGCTCGGCAGTAACGCGATCCCCCGGTGCTTCATGTGTGGCGAGCTTGGGGTGAAAAAGTCAAAACATTGCCCCAACCAAGCTCGTCACAAGGGGCGCCGATCGTATTCCCGGGCCAGTTGAAGAGGGCTGAGGCCATGAAGTTTTTTTTTATATATTTTTTTTTTAATAAAAATTAAAAAGAAAAACCGGTGACTCCGATTCTGCAATGTTCCTTTCCGAACCTCCTTCTCCTAATCATTACTACCATATTAGTAGGTACGACGACGGCCATGATTAGCAGAGCTGCTCTCGGTCCCCTAAGCAGCGTCTGGCGGGGGGTGTAACGCGTGTCTAGCCGCGATTCTAATCTACCGCGCGAAGGTAGTGAGCGCGCGCGCGCAACTCCTGCGCAGCCGAATCGAGGCGCGCCGCGCGTAGCGAATCGGTCTCGCGACGCGTAAAATGCCCGTCATCCGTCGCTGCTAACTGGTTCCCGCGAGAAAAGGGAGCCATCTTCATGTCTGCCGTCGCGCAAGTAGGATCTCCTCCGTTCTTCGTGAGTTTACTTGTCCACGCCGTTCGATCGTTTTGTGAGACCCCGCGAGTGTAGTGGAGACGCCGCAAATAGTGGAGGCGCGCACAAAAGAGACAGAGAGAGAGCGATACCGCGTAGCCTGTGCCACGAGCAGAACGAGCCTGCGAGCGAGGAGCCGGCAGCCAGCCCGCCTGCCGACCCAATACAGCGAAAGAGAGAGAGAGAGAGAGAGCGCAACTGCTGTGCGAACGACAGGGAGCGAGAGAGAGAGTCGAGTGCACCGGCTGCTCCTTCCTAACGTAAGTTTTCTACTCTCCTCTCGCGGGTTCATTGTAAAGGCTCGCACGGAAATCGCCCCGTGCAAGCCTTCTGTGCCGTGTACGTGGGGGTGTGTGTCAGCCCGCCGTACTTTAACACCGCGCGCGAAATTAGCAGCTTCGCCGCGCGCCGTGTAGTTCGCGCGTTTGAATATTAACGGTCGCGCGCGAACTAACTCTTTGTTCTAATCAGCACGTGCGTTGTGCTTGTAGAGATTAGTGATTGTGAATATATTGTGATATCTAGTTACTCGTCGCGTTGTTCATTACAACCTGTCCTTCTCCCGGATACCGCCGCCTCCGCGGGAAAACGACTCCGCCGGTCGTTTTCATATCTGAGCATAGCAGCCGCGCGCTTTACTCTTCGAGCGCGCGCTTTTCACTCAGCGATCCAATTAGTTGGAAAGCGAAGTTCGTGTGCGATCTTCGCGTTGTTTTCGGGTTTCCAGGAGCAGATCCCCGGGCAAGTCATTTTAGTCTGACACCCGCGGCACCGTGTTCTAGGGCATCGCTGGCCTGTGGCTTGTTGGGATTTTCCCCCACTAGCCATCCCGTTACAATGTATGAGAGAACGGAGGACTACCCCTGCTATAGAGCAACTCTAGACTTCTCTTGTCCTCCCGAGATGCGTATACTATAGAAAGCTCAAAATTGAGAAAGAATAAGGGAAAATAGGGATGGTAACTATGTACCATCGTTTCGTAAAGAGTCCACAACATGTTTACAAGAAAAAGGTTTTATGGACGTAAATAGTACATTATGCACCTCGCTTCGCTCGGTCGGCAACATCACACAGTGCGCACTTTGCCTACTTTAGCCCCATGGTGCGTATACGATTTTTCACCACACCCCCGTAAAGTTTTTACTAATCTCCCTATAAGCAGGTCTTCCAGTACCGCATTTTCTGTCTGAGAGTAAAGTGTCTCGTGTACGCGCGATGCCCTGTTTTACCGCTCGAGCCGCAGGCGAGAACGGAAAAGGCGCATCGCGCATGCGCGAGTCACCTTAGTCCCGAGGAGAGAATGCGGTACTGTACAGCCTGCTTATAGGGAGTACAGTAAACACTTTACGCGCAGTGTGATGAAAATGTAATTTTACACCCGAGGTACGAAAAGTTCTATTATGTCAGTTAAGTTAACTTACGGATACTTGCTACAATAAATTGATATCAGTACTTTCTTGTGTTTAATTTGTATAGAAGAATGAACAAATTTGAATACATTTCTGAGAACAGTAATACAGTTATTTTGCAGAGTTGTTTGCATTACTTGACTATCGATAATTGATATCACAACTTTCGATTGTTTAATTTGCAGGGAACAATGTGAATGTAATTAAATACAATTGGTTAAGGATATATTGGCTCGAAGAAGTAAAAGACTTTTTCACCAGTATTTATTTGATTTCTTTTAAAAAATCATAAATATTATTATTGTATAGACAACAAAACTTCTATACTTGCCTTATTTTATATTTTCGTAGAAAGTTTTATATTAACAATATTATTATTTGTACAGTCACGAAAAAAACCGCTGCCAATTCATTGGCTAGATGCTTCCTCAAACTAATTTATTGATTCCATTTTTTAGATTTAAGAAACAAAAGTAAATTTTTCACAACAATACTTTATTATAATAAAACTGTCTTCTTTGTTATTCTTTGTTGTTTGTTAAACAATTTGACTTAATACAAAAAACATCCTTCCACTGAGTACCATGCTTATTGCTTTATTGGAATTTGACATCTTTCATACTACCCTCGTGGTGGTGAGGTGAACTATCGTTGGCCAGGCTTTAACGCTGTATTATAGAACTGACTTGTCTGCGCCATGTTGGCTATGGTAAAACATTCAACAGGTGTATTTTAGAAAGACGTATTAAGACAATTGAAGCTAACGCTGTACAACATTAACAATGATGACCCATACAGCAAGAAACAAGAACTTAGAAGATAGCAACGGGCACTGAAGAAAGAAATGAAAGCTCATGTCCAACAAATAAGACAGAAAGTAGAAGAAATTATAGAAAAAGAGAAAACATTATTAAGTCATGAAAATAATTCTTTTTATTTTTATGAATTCCAGGAAAAATGTATACTTGCCTTATTTTATACTTACGTAGAAAGTTTTATTATTTCTACTTTAAATTAGTTTAGATAAATGTATAAATCAAATATTTTCGAGAAAAAAATGTTAATTGCTTTCTTTTTGGAGGAAACATTTTTCGAAGATTCTGTAGATATTTCAAAATAAAATTTGTTAAAAAAAGCATTTGTTTTCATAAAAATTTTGTCGAAACGACATAAAGTAAGCTTGAAATTAATACCTTAAAGGTCATGTCACAACCTAAACAAGGCTATCGTTTTATAAGGAACGATGGTAGAAAGCCGCAAATTGGGGAATTAGATGAAAACTTATAGCCTCAAATTTTCAGAGGGAGTATCCATGCAAAAATTTATGATACGATTTATCAATTTATTTAAGTGAAAGCAGTCAAATTTTAATGATTCAAAATTTTACATACACATTCTTGTTGCTATATCTTACGGCTTTGTTTATATGGATAGACAAAAGAAAATGGAATAAGCTCATGTACGTAGCACGTACTCGTATAAATGTGTTTTCTTTACTTAGGGGCAATGTACTTAAGGGCCGTTCAGTTCTACTCTACTCTGCTTTGCTCCGTTCCGCTCTACTCCGTTCCAGAATTTTGAAAGAAGCAAAGGGAAAGTCGCTTACAAACGGAACTGAACTGAAATAGGACCGGGTTTGAGCAGAACAGAACAGAGCAGAGCAGAGCAGAGCAGAAAGGCGCTTCTGTACATTGCCTCTTAGGCGCGGTCCACAAGCTTTCACGCCACACTTCACCACCACCGCCACCGTTGTAGTTTACGCGTTTCACTACATTCTAATTTTCTTAAGGGCATGATAGTATATCGTACTGGATCGGTAAGGTACAACCCTTCAGAAAATTGGAACGTAGTGAAACGTCCGAACTACAACGGTGGCGGTGGCGGTGGAGCGTGGCGTGGAAGCTTGGGGACCGCACTTTATTCCTAAATGTGTCAATTTATACCTCTTGTTTTTCTTTATTGTATACCCAATGGACATTGATTCGTGTCGTTAGTGGCCGTCACGCAAACCTTTTCAATTGTTTTATCATTTCTTATGTATGTTAACATTTAAAAGGTTATGCGTGACGGTCACTAACAGGGCACGTTGGACACGAATCAATGTCCATTGGGTGTACAATAATAAATAGAGAAAAAGTAGAAATTGAAATTATGCACTACAATGTTGACAACATTTGTAAAAAGAGCCTTTATGAATTATCTCTCATCATATATTAGATTATTACACGAAAAAAAAATTGTGTTGGAAAAATTATTATTTTATACATGGGATTGATTCATATTTTCATGAAAATTACTACAATTTATGGTAAAAATTGGTATTTGTATAGTAAAAGTTACAAAATCATAGCAATTTTTACTATAAATTATAGTAATTTTCATGAAAATTTGAGTCTGTCCCACGGTTACTATAGAAAATAGTAATTTTTCCTACACAATTTTTCTCCGTGTATATACACTTATACAGAGAGAAATGTAGATTATGTTATGCATGTAATCCAAACTCTAGAATGCATGTTACCAGACCAGTATCACTATGGCCAAATGCTTCATAAAAAGCTTATAGCACCAACACTCACATGACTCATAAATTCACTGCACAACTTTCTGACAGAAAAAAAGGTTCTAATATACATACTTCTATATACCAGCACATCTTTTGCTTTCTTTAAAAGTTGATTTGAATCTGAGCACTATGTGTTTTATGTAATTATATTTACTATATATTGCAGATGTATTTATTTAAAGATATAAAGAAAATATGCCCTGGCTCTCGAGCATTTAGAAAATTCGAAGCTCAAAGTTGGCCAAGAAGTTGAGTTCTCATATCACCTACCATTTTGATAAAAGTAGCAGATACAAATTTTGTTCTTTTATTTTATCAAAATTGAAAAGTTTTGAACACAGTCATATGGTCAGTTCTTTACGAGTAACCATTGCTGCTTGTTTTTTTGATGATTGAAAAGGCGTGGCAAATAATACTCCATACCTCCTTAATACATACTGGGTTCTGAGCTGGGCGCGTTTCCTGTCTACACATAATTTTATTTGGGTATACGCCAGCTGACAATGCTGCTTTTACGACAGCCCAGTTTTCAAAATTTAAATTTAAATTTCTGCTATCAGTTGATCCTCTAGCTTTTACAAAACTTGAAACTTAAAGTTGACTAAAAAGTTTAGTTTTCATACCAACTACAATTTCCATAACAGAAGTTCATACAAAGTTTTTTCACAAAATACTCATCCATTTACTCTCATATTTTTCCAAAGATTAATATATTACATTATCAATTTCAGTTTCCAAATATGAGCTTTCACGCATTTTTTATATATTCAATAAAATAAAATTATAATTTTGGACTCTTGTTAGTACTATACTACTATTAACCTCACTAATTTACTATTTCTGATAATTTTGATAAAGCTTAAAACTACAATACTTACAATATGTATCTGTGCAGGTTCTAATTATTTTTTAGTATTTCATCATAATAATATTTTTAATATTTTAGTGTATAGTACTAATATGATTTCCAACTTGATAGATGTTCTATTAAAATGACAATTTTCTTATTTTATTTTGAAAAACTTATTGTTAAAAACTTGTATTCTAATCAAACTAATTCTTTCATTTTTATAATACTTTTTTCACACTTTCTGTGCAATACCGTCCAAAACATCTTAGTTGTAGCTTCCTAACAGCTTTTGTCACAATTTGAGAATCTATTGAATGTATATCACACTAGAGAATGAAATCAGGATCAGGATATTTCTACATTATTTCCTTGTAGATGACGCTTGTAGATTTCCATTTCTTCAGGCAGTATCTTTCTCGATATTCTTTTATAGTAGATATAACTTCTTGAAATTATTATTGATTGAAACTACTTAAATTAATAATCCATACATAATCTTGTAAATAAAAAAAAATCACAAACAGTTTATAAACTAAAAATCACTAAGAATAAAAGCTTTCTTCACATTCTTGTATGGATATAACTTTTTGATATAAAATACTTGAGCATGATGTACTTCTAAAAAATAACATCTAAAAAAATCTTACATCTCACTATTTCTGGGTTTTAATAATGCTAGTTTACCTTTAGAAATCATAGGGCCAGTAAAGCATCAAAAAATAAAACACCATAAAGTAGAACAAGGCTCTGCTAGAAGAATATCTGCAACAGTATTTCTTTTTGTCTTTACTACAGGAGGTTGCGTGCTTTTACAGACTTGAACATAATCTTTTGGTGGCCTCAATGCATAATAACGATTGATTCACACCATCACATGTTCAACTCCTATCATAACAACTAACTTAAATCACAAACAATTAAAGTTAGTTATCTATGAAAATAAGATACAGTCTTAACAGAGACACAGCATCAATTTATTTTGATAATAAATAATTATCAAATTATTTATTTCACTTATTTATCCACTTCTTTTATTTTAGCCATTTATGCTCTGTATTAAACAACATTTTTATCTAAATATGCAAAATGATCTGTACTTTTTATTGACATAAAAGTCCACAAATTTATTTCACTGGAAAACGTCATGGTTTTATGTTACAAAAACAAGTTATTTCACAAATAGCCTATATTTTTTTCTCTATGCTAAAATTTCCATTGTTTGTTAACATTTGCTCACATACAATATGAACTCATTGCTGGAATTCTTATCGTATTGATTTTGAATCCATATAGATTATCTCATGTTTTAATGAAAATTTATGCTCTGTATCAAATATTACTTTAAGTAAAAAACAAAGATGAACACAGAAAAGCTCACAGATTCACTTCACTTGACACAAGACTTTGCAATAAAGAAAGTTTTGCAAAAACAATGCGCATATTATCATCCCACATTATCTAATACTATCAAGACACATGATCGATATTGTCCATTGATATTCATTCAAAGATTTTTTTATAGATTCTTTTTCCAATCCACTTGTGAGATTTTAATGATTCCAAAAAAATCTTCTTGCATATATCTCTAAAAAATAATAAAAAAATTCTCACAACGTATCAATTCTTTCATGTTTTAAAATAACTTTAGCCTTTAACATTTAGCCATTTAATATACCTATCTAAAAAAATTGATTTGCCCCATTGATGCTCATAAATAATAATTATTTTAATCAGTCGACTTCCTGAGATCTTGAATAATCATATTCAAATAATATATATACACTGATGCAGTTTCGTTAACTGGTTCTGGTGTGGCCAAAGTTGAAATTGGACACAAAGGGAGTATTCGATAAACCTTGTCTGAACCTAGTGGTTTGAACACTTTACTATGACGATTGAGGTGGCTATCTTCCATGCGTTTGGGAAGGGCTGTTACATCTTATGCCATAATATTTTGTTTTGTCTTTAATCCTATTTTCTTCCTCTATGAAGACTGATGGAATACGTCCAGTAGTAGTATATTCCAAAATTGCATCTAACATCCAGAAGCATGCTATAGGGTAAGTGAGGGTACTACTGCGGACGTGGGTATTATTGTGTATATATTACTGCTGTAGAATCTTATGGAAAATCGCAGTAATACCAGCGACGTACTTTTTGGGGTTCTGCGCATGCGCCAGCGCTCTCCCTATGCTTTAACATGATACCGTAATACCAACGCAGTAGTTGCAGTAGCTTCGCAGTATCACCAGCAGAGAGATCTTGTTTTCAAAGTCATTTTATACATTTATTTATCAATTTTTGTTCTAAAATTGTACTTTAATCGATAGATATGATACCTAAGTTCCGTTATCAAAAAGAATCAGCATAATTTTTTTGCATGGAGACGAAATATATTCGTTTGAAACTAACCTGAAAAAAATACCGCCGTAGTACCCACACTTACCCTACCACCAAAAATAAAATTTATACAATTTTTAGAAGATGGTGATAAAAAAAAATGACTATCATCAATACAGTTTGAGTCTCCATATTATATAGTAATTATCCCTGCTAAACTCAATTTTGACTCAGTTTCTTTTATTTTATTATTTTCAATATCATTAGTTTTCACGATAAACAGAATTGTATAATCTGAAAATGAAAATGATTACACAAAGTATCGATTTTTTATTGTATTAACGAATAATTCATTTTTTCCTATCCCTGAAGTCATTGGCGAGGATGTGTACTCTGAAAATGGGTCGCTGAAGGGATTCCGAATTTTTCACTCCGAGCATCTTGCAGCAACAAATTAGCAACAAAATATACCCCCTCTCCGAGGTCGCTAAGGTAAAAACTCTCAAAGATAGGGGAACATGGTCTGCTAGCTTAATATTAACCTAGCAGATCTCTTGTTTCTCGGAAACGGCAGGAGTACCTAAATCGGGTTTAGTGTAAAAAATTAGCAACAAATTGGCAACAAAATACTACGTTTTTGTTTTAACGAATAATTCATTTTTTCCGATCCCTGAAGTCATTGACGAGGACGTGTGCTCTGAAAATGGGTCGCTGAAGGGTTTCCGAATTTTTCACTACGAGCATCTTGCAGCAACAAATTAGCAACAAAAAATGGTCACTCTCCGAAGTCGCTACGGCAAAAACTCGCAAAGATACCCGAAAATGATCTGCTAGCTTAATATTAACCTAGCAGATCGCTTGTTTCTCGAAAATAGCTTGAGCAACAAAATCGGTTTTGGCGTAACAAATTAGCAACAAATTAGCAACAAAATACTCCGTGTTTGTTTCAACGAATAATCGATTTTTTCTCATCCTTGAAGTCATTGGCGAAGACGTGTACTCTGGAAACGGGTCGCTGAAGGTGTTTTTGAATTTTTCGTTCTGACCATCTTGCAGCAACAAATTAGCAACAAAATATGGTCACTCTCCGAAGTCGCTACGGCAAAAACTCGCAAAGATACCCGAAAATGATCTGCTAGCTTAATATTAACCTAGCAGATCGCTTGTTTCTCGGAAACGGCTAGAGCAACAAGATCGGGTTTGGCGTAGCAAATTAGCAACAAATTAGCAACAAATTATGGTACTGGTTAGAACCCCGGGTCATAAAAGTGATCTGCTAGCTTAATAGACGTACTGATTTCTTGATTTAATTTTGTCAATTTTTTAAAATTTGTTCTATAATTTGTTTGCAAACTACTAAATCGGTTGATTAAAATATAATTTTCTCTTTTTATTCAAATATTTCTTCAGCTAAGGAACATGTTAAGAACGTCTCTATAAATATTTACTTTATTTAGCATAGGTCTACGCCGCAGCTCTAAAAATATTAAAAAAATTAATTTTGACATGATTGACTTTATAATTTAGAAACTAGTCCTTTTTATTTAATAATCAACATTTTAGTTGCATTTTCTACTTATGTCAGCATACATATACTCAGAATTGACAACTTTAAATGCATACGCTGTTACAGTTACAGATGAATAATTAATCAAAAAAGAAATATCATTTTCATTAATAATCTTTGGATCGCTTTATTATCAATTTAGAGCTATAAATGAAAAACTTACCTGTTCTAAAATATAATAATATTACGTATTCATAAATTAGTCTGCTGCACTTGAATAATATTACTGCAATATGCCATTCAAGGGATTTATAGTGCATGTAACAAATTATACATAACGATTAAGAAAATTAAAATCTGTGAACAAGAAAAGTGCACAATCTTCACAATCACCATTCACGGGCTTTGCGAGTAAAGGGGATATCAATATGTTTTGAATAAATTTAGTTAGAGAGAAGATATATTTCAGGATATATAACACTGCTTTAAAGACTATCCGCTTGACATTAGCTGTGATCGAACCCTTTGAAAAGCTCATTTTAAGGCTCAAAATGGACAAAATGACCTTCAAACTTTTTCCAATGACTTTAAAATAATTTTTTTCTGAAAATTGGGAAAATATTTTTAATGTATTATGAATGCACTTTATGCAGGATAAAATTCTCTACACTAAAAAAAAAGAAAAAAAGTCGATAGCTATATTCTGTCATAAGTTATTGATAAAAACGTCAATTTTTGAAAACAGGTTATATTTCGAAATTAAAAAAAGATATTGACATGAATATTTTTTTGGTTAGAAAGAATACTGAGTACTATAACTTTCTAAATTTTCACGTTTTTTTATTGATTATTTTTTTAGAAAAAAAAAAAAAAAATTTAAGAAAAAAAGTGATTTTATTTGCCATTGCATAACTACAGTAACATTTACTTAATCGCTTTGAAATTTCGTGTAGGGGTAGATTTTGTAGACGAATCGAGTCCTTTCTTTGGGCAAAAGGCGCTAAACGCCGTGAAATAGTGAGCCACTTAAGTCACGAGTATCGTATACTATTTTATAGCTCGTGTGACATAAATCCGCCATATTCTTATTTTATTTATTTACGCATAGTTAATTATTAAAATTATATTGATGTTTACATTTTTTACAATAACCATTACATGCGTAGATCACGTCGACCGCTACTGACTGTCACGATATGGTTTTTCTCTATGATAAGCGGACTGTCTCCATGTACGCGACGGCAGCCTTTATTTAATTATAGTTGATTATAGTTCTTTTGTATTTAAGATAATAAATAATAGTCGGAAGTTGTGGTGAGAAGGGTGGGCGGGGGCAGGGGGGAAGGGCGGGAGGGTTCGGGGGGCGCAGCCCCCCGCCCCGCGCCTTTAACAAGATTAATAAAAAATCATTTAAATAATAAAACGCCATATATAGAATATTGTTATTATTGAATCTAGAATATTTAATACACGTACAAAAATTATAAAATAAGATTCTTTGCAATTTTTTTTTTTTGTTTACAGGAAATTAAAATTTATGAAAGTGAAACATTTGTTACACTTTATTTCATCAAAGAGAAAGATTTTGATACGACTCTAATCTCAAAATGACAACTTTTATTTGATTTTTCAGCGTTCGTCGTATAAAATACCGGTCGAGACTATAGTACATAAGTAGATTGTTTACCCTACGTGACTGCTCTCGCTTAGCTCAAGCGAAAAACGTCACATCGTCGGGTTAGAGGAATAAGATGCTATCTTGTCGATGCGTTGAAAAAGATGTTATCTCGACGACGCACTGAAAAAGATGCTATCTCGTCGACGCGCTAAAGAAGATGCTATCTCGTCGATGCGCTGAAGAAGATGCTATCTCGTCGACGCGCTGTAAAAGATGCTATCTCGTTGACTCGCTGAAAAAGATGATATCTCGTTGACGCGCTGAAAAAAATGCTATCTCGCTGAAATCTGGAAAACATGCTATCTCGGAAATATTTTTCTTTCGTGAAAATTTAAGTTGGTACCTCTGCAGAAACTTTCAAAGAATTTTTCTATATATTTAGTTCGATTATCAATCATAATAAATATATAGGATATTTTTACTATTAACTTGACTATCTTATACTATTGACCTTTTTGAAATTTTAAATAAATAATAAAACCTTATAATATATACAAACATCACAAATTAGATCAACTGATCTAATTAAATCAACTGATCCGCTAACTAGCGGATCGAATAAAATATTTTCAATCTCAAACATAGCATTTATGAAATTTATCGATTTTTCTCATAAAAGAATGGTAATTACGTATAACATAATCATACTACTGTAATATAAAAAGATTTTGTTTAAATGACAATGTGTCAATAAGGTTTTATTATTTATTTAAAATTTCAAAAAGGTCAATAGTATAAGATAGTCAAGTTAATAGTAAAAATATCCTATATATTTATTATGTTTGATAATCGAACTAAATATATAGAAAAATTCTTTTAAAGTTTCTGCAGAGGTACCAACTTAAATTTTCACGAAAAAAAAATATTTCCGAGATAGCATGTTTTCCAGATTTCAGCGAGATAGCATCTTTTTCAGCGCGTCAATGAGATATCATCTTTTTCAGCGAGTCAACGAGATAGCATCTTTTACAGCGCGTCGACGAGATAGCATCTTCTTCAGCGCGTCGACGAGATAGCATCTTCTTTAGCGCGTCGACGAGATAGCATCTTTTTCAGCGCGTCGTCGTGATAACATCTTTTTCAACGCATCGACGAGATAGCATCTTATTCCTCTAATCCGACGACATAAAGTAAATAATCTACTTCCGACCCGTGTCGATAACTGAACACGAAATATAACAAAATAAAATTAATACAGTTTAAAATTGAATATTTAAAAAGCGCGCGGTTTGCTATCCGATAGCAGATGAAACTAACCTATAATATAGAGAAGCATTATTATCATCATTTCTATTTACTTTGTGTGGTTTATCAACTGTTTACGAAGTCTTACTTCTTTTTGTGTTTATTCTTACATGTAAAAACACATTTCAGAATAGTTTTAGTAGATGATTGGCGTTAATTACGTGCCTGTGACTTAAGTAAATTCATTATTGCCCGGTGTAATAATGGGTTGCTTAAGTCACAGATGAACGTGACTTAAATGCTGATTTAGGTCACACAGTGCTATAAAAATCATTTAAATAATAAAATTCCATTTGTAGAATATTATTATTATTGAATCTAGAACATTTAATACAAGAAATTAAAATTTATGAAAGTAAAACATTTGTATACTTTATTTCATCAAAGAGAAAGACTTTCATACGACTCTAACCTTGAAATGACAACTTTGATATGATTTTTCAGCGCTCGTCGTGTAAAATACCATTCGAGACTAGTACATAAAAAAATTATTTACCCTATGTGACTCTCGCTTCGCTCGAGCGAAAAACGTCACATGGGGTAAGGTAAAAGCAGGGGTACTGGGACAAATGCAAAACTGGTAGGAGTCGTGGGACACTTTTAAAAAATACCTTTAATTTTAAGAGCACTTTATACTTTCAAGTAGTTAATGTATTTAATTCAATATTTACGTAAATCCGTATCATTTTCTAAAATATATTAAGTATTTGAAAAATTTATTTTAATTAACAAGCTTATAAAATTGAAGCTTTGAAACACTGCTATTTTTGTAGCCCAAAATTACTGAGCTCTGGGTGCCTGCATGTGTTTAATAAAGTCTATGAAATGAATATTTTTATAAAAAAATTCATTAAAACAAAACATTTATAGGTAAAGGATGCTTCAAAGTATCAAATTAAATGAAAAAAAAAGAAAATAAAGAAGTCTCTTTTAATTTTGCTTGTCCCGCTATAACATCATCGGTGAATGATGTGATGGTAACGTTGAACGCCGTCGGTATCTCGTCCCAGTCTTACCATCGGGTTTCGCCGCGAGCAACACGTGCATACATCGATGCACAGTCTCGAAAAGTTTACTTATATTAACATTTATTAAGTATTTAATCCTTATTTTCACTATGTTTCAAAAACGAATACGGTCAACTATTTGTTTTTAAAAAAAAGACGCCTTAATAATAGCTCTAATTTTGAACAAATTGAAGTTATGTAATTACTTAACCTATACCCTACGTTGAAGGTTAGTATGTACACTTTATTAAAACCTGAAAGTAGTTTTTTTAAGTAATTATACAAATATAAGTATTGAAGTACCTGCTTATTAATAATTTTTATTTATGTTATACTTACTGTCTAAAATTAATACTTAATTTTAACATTTTTCAGCATTTTGTGCAATGGCAAAAACTAAAAAAATAGATGAGAAGCGAGTGAAAAAAAAGGTCTGTGGGATTAAAAAGAAATTACCAAAAAGTTCTTTACATTACACTCAAGAAAATCTAGAAGCAGCTCTTAACGCAATGGGCAATGGAGAGACTTTGCGTCAAATTGCTTCAAGATATGGTATACCCAAGAGTACTTTGTTTAACAAGGCCAAGAATTATTCATAGATAAAATGCAGAAAAGGTCCACCAACAGTTTTAAAAGATTCTGAAGAACAAGAAATAGTCCTATGGATTAAATATTGTGCAAGTAGAGGATTTCCTGTAAGAAAGAAAATGTTATTGGACTGTGTACAGAAATTTGTTGTTGCTGCTAAAAGAGAAGTGCCATTTAAAAACAGTAGACCTGGAAGGTATTGGTATAAGGCCTTCATGAAACGACACCCAGATTTAAGTGAAAGAATGGCTCAAAACTTGACTTCAACAAGAGCTAATGCAAAGAAAACAAGATCGAGAAAGAAAAAAAGTTATTAAAGAAAAAGAAAGTATGCAAGGCAAAAAGTATCTGGAGGAAAAAAAGAATCTACTGGAAAGAAAAAGAGATTTTAATAAAAAACTAAAAACTCTTCAAAAAAATATTAAACAGGAAGCCAATAAAGAAAATTTACAGTCATTAAATAATGAAAAAATAGAATTAGAAAGTCATTTATCAGAGATAAATCAAGTAATACTTAATTTAGATAAGCAAGATTTACAGGCAAAGATAGAATATAAAGAAAATATGAAATATATGTGGTTTATTATTATTATATTCTTTAAAATTACGTTAATTTTAAGTATTTTTATCATTTAAATATAAAGAAAAGATTGATATTAAAAAATAATGGTCTTATATCATTTGTCCCGTTATACCATCATCCTTGTCCCACTTATACCTGCAATTCCTAATCTTATTGTCCCACTACTACTGCATTAGTAGTTGATAAAAAATGTTTATTACTAATTGAATAAAAACTTAAATGTCGAAAACAAATAACATATTTATTCCTCAAAACTTCGCGCTCATTATTAACTAGCTGAAAAAGTCGTATATGGGAGCGTCCAGCAGAAACGGGCCACCGAGCGCGCGCGGTGCCTTTTTTCGCGTAAAAGGCACTCTGTTTAACTCGTTCATAATCGTATGCTGCGTCTTTGAAAAAAAAACCAAGGTCCTATATCGATAGATTTTTTCCTGCTCTTTCCAATGGTGCTATTATTTTTATTCCGAAATGCTTCCGAAAGGTAATATTGTTATGCCAGATTAAACAATCTATAAGGTTATTTTAAATTTCTGTTTCACTGCTTTCAGTGCGTTCATGGATATTTTTATGTTTAATATATTATGTTTTTCAAATTTTGTTATATAAATGAACAAAGTTCATTGTAATATTATACTAACTGTTACAACTAGATCCACAAAATTAGATCCACGCATTGGCATTGTAAGTTACAAAACATTTTATATTTACAAAAAAGAAAGGGCGAAATAGCACATCGCGTGTATTAATCCGCCCTTGAGTATAGCGTAAAAAGTTCGGGCAGCCGCTGTCTTTTTGATCTTACTATTTTTGAACTTTTCATGTTTCAACTTAAAAATATAATGTTTTATAGTTTAAGACTTGTACTTTTGAAGAATATAATTCATTTTGAAGAAAAGACTGATATTTTATTGAAAAAATAGAGTTTAAACATTCAAATGGAATTTTCAACTAGTAGGAAGCATTTCGGAATAAAAATAATAGCACCATTGGAAAGAGCAGGAAAAAATCTATCGATATATGTCCTTAGTTCTTTTTTCAGAGACTTGGTACACGATTATTAGCGAATTGAATAGAGCCTGCACTTAAACGTGCCGTACGCACGGGCGCGAGGGGCTCGCGCGGACCCTCGGCGCTGTCTTTTTCATGTTGTTACTTTTAAACCCTTTATTTCTCCAACTTCTCCAAGATAGAGTTTTGAAGCTTAAGAGCTGTACTTTCCAATGGTGTAGTTTATTTTGAAAAAAAAACATGATATACTTTGAGAAAAATAGCTTTCAATATTCAACTCGAGTTTTCGTCCGGAAGAACGCGTTTCGCAATAAAAATAATGGCGCAATTGGAAAGAGCAGAAAAAATCTATCGATATAGGTCCTTGGTTTTTTTTTCAAAGACGCAGCATACGATTATGAGCGAGTTAAACAGAGCGCCTTTTACGCGAAAAAAGGCACTGCGCGCGCTCGGTGGCCCGTTTCTGCTGGACGCTCCCATATTTATTTAGCTCTCTCTAAATTTTTCCTTCTCTACTCACTTCACTTACTCAAAATGGACATTTCAAACGCAAGCACCATTTTACTTCGTCGGCGAGAAAGTCTAATCACTTTCTCATTGCGTGCTCCTGCTATTATCGGTTTTCTTTTTCGATACAGAAATAATGTACTTCTGAATCATACTCGATGATTGCTTACGCACTGTAATCGGTGTGTCTTTTCTACCACACCGAGGGGTCTGTTTTTCTTGCCAGAATAAAATATACCCCCTCCCCCCATGTTATGTAAAATAAACAACGTTTGATGATACAAATGCGTCAATTAAAATAAATTGGCAATGTATGCAGGTATGTATATAATGGTACATCAAGTTTTGCGACATCATGATATACATTGCCACGTGTTTCGGATCGCTTCATAATACTATAGTATCATCTACTGCAAAGTGATACCGAAAATTCGCGTGATGACGAAGTTTTTCAATGACAGAAAACAGCTTCTATCAAAAACGTTCGTAAGTAGCTCAGTTGCACCAGTATCCTCCACTGAGATCATACCAATTATGATGTAGCGTAAGTCGTTCTCAATGTAAAAAAAAAGTGGTCTTTATATTTATTTAATTTTTACAAAACAAAATGTTGGAAACATTTTCACCAATAATTCACACAAAACTTTTTTGGATAACAACAATAATTGTAGTAATAATCTATACATACTTCAAATTCATCATCTATAGTTACTGGAAAAGAAAGGAAATACCTCACGATGAACCAAAAATACCTTTTGGAATAACTTTACCAGTAGTACTCGGAAAAGCCTCTTTAGGTAATAAAATTATTTTTAAATTTTGTAATAATTAAGTATAAGTACTATTTAAGGGATAAGATTCATGTAAAAATACGCAAGACACATAATAATAATGCGCCTGAATAATATTAATATTTTATATTCAATTCCAAAATACTTAAACAATATATTCTAAAAAATAAATAAGTTTTTTTCAATGCTAAGTAACATTTTGAAACTAAATAAAACATCTTATTTTTTTCTTTTAACAGACCTTGCTTTACTTGAAAATCATTCTCACTGTATTTTGTTAATTTAAAAAGACTGTATAACTTTCTAACCTAAAACCATAATCTCTGTCTATTATGCGACACCATATATTACGCAAATAATCTGAGTTTTAAAACCGCTGCTAACTGCTTTAGCAGAATGCTTTCTCAAAGAGAATTGATAAATTACATCAAATAAGTTTTTAAAATGTATATTTTAATATAAAATTTCATTTTTTCTTCATATCTCATTTTCCATAAATACATTATTCAAAATTATCTAAAAAATTATATTTAAAATAGTTATGTAGTAATTATTAAATTACAAAAATATTGATTAATAGGTAATTTCAAGACATTTAAGAAAATTGGACTACTTCCGACCAATATCCAAATCCAGAGCCGAAAAGAAATATTTTCGATTTTTCCATATTTTTCTTTATTTTTTTTAACCGACTTAAAATTATGCGATCGGGCCGACAAAAATATGGATTGATAGGTAATTTCAAGACCTTTCAAAAATGGGCCTACTTCCAACCGATATCCAAACCCAGAGCGACACAAATTATTTTCGACTTTTCTTATAATTTAATAATTCTTATAATTTCTTATAATATTTTTCTTTATTTTTTCCCATCAGGCCGACAAAAATATGGATTGATAGGTAATTCCAAGACCTTTAAGAAAATGCGACTAATTTCACGCGATATCCAAACCCAGAGCCAAAAAAATATATTTTCGATCTTTCCATATTGTTCTTTATTTTTTTCAACCGACTTAATATTATTCGATCGGGCCGGAAAAAATATGGATTGATAGGTAATTTCAAGACCTTTCAGAAAATGGAACTACTTTAGACCGATATCCAAACCCAGAGCCGAAAAAAAATATTTTCGATTTTTCCATATATTTCTTTATTTTTTTTAACCGACTTAAATTATGCGATCGGGCCGACAAAAATATGGATTGATAGGTAATTTCAAGACCTTTCAGAAAATGGAACTACTTTAGACAGATATCCAAACCCAGAGCCGAAAAAAAATATTTTCGATTTTTCCATATTTTTCTTTATTTTTTTTAACCGACTTAATATTATCCGATCAACTATATAATTGAACTTGCACAACTTCAAAATGAACTTTAGATATCTGCCAAAGATAAACTTGATACCTCTGTCCATTTTCGAGTTATGCCGCGGATAAATTCATTACACACATACACAAGGTGAAGTGCGTGAAAAGGTTCTACTTCAGCTGAGCGCGTAAGAAGGTTCCATCTCGGCGAAGCGCGTAAAAAAGTTCTATTTTAGCTGAGCCCGTAAGAAAGTTCCATCTAACGCCTTGCAGTTTATTACCTAGATTACCAATATATTGGTATTGCATTAGATTAGCTATTTATACCACAAAATAAATCATTAAGAGATTTGTTTAAATCTTGCAACGGTTCTTAACGTAATGACGTCGATGAAAAATCGAAGCGTGTGATATGGAACCTTCTTACATGCTCAGTATGAATCGAACCTTTTTACGCGCTCAGCTGAAATAGAACCTTCTTACGCGCTCAGCTGAAATAGAACCTTTCTACGCGCTTCGCTGAGATGGAACCTTCTTACCCGCTCAGCTGAAATAGAACCTTTCTACGCGCTTCGGCGAGATAGAACCTTTTTCTTCCCACCCGACGATTTACTCTTCACAAATATTAAATTTTGAGGCTAGAAATTAGAAGCTTATTCGAATTCTTTTTTTTTTTTCATGAAGTATTATATAAAGAATAAAATCTGAACATAATTTATTCTAATATTAACATAATTAATTCTTCTAAGATTAAAATATTGCTAATTTTTTTGAATTTTATCTTGCAATTCAATAACAAATCGTATTGTGTTTTGACATTCTTTACTACTTCTGATCATCACTTTAACAAATAATTAACACATATTACGTAATTTTTTGTTACAACCCACATTCATTTGATTATTATTTATTTAATACTTTTTACTTTAATCATTTTCATTCCAATAAATAATAATTATCTAATAAAAATGCATATTTAATTTTGTATTCTTGCGCCTTTTATCCAAGACCCAATCACAGATTAAATCTATAGAGTCTTCACTTCTTTCGGTCATCACTTTTTAAGAAGGGTATTTATAAAACACTAAATCTACGCGCAAAATTAATATTCATTTGTATTAACTTGAAGTAAAGGCAGTTATTGTTTTTATTTCGTTGCACTCCAACGTTAGAAACTTCAGACCCATGCGTATTTATTTATTTAGTAGTGAATTTAAATTACTGAATTAAATTGAAGGAGTGAATAAAATGGCAACACCGGTAGATAAACAGAAGATATAAGAAATTCAAAGTATTTCGAATAATTATACTAATAGTTTTTGTATACAAGAGGCAACAGGGCGCCTCTTCAAGCTAAGTACCGAAAAAGTCATCCATATACTTGCCTCCGAGGCGTTTGCGTACCTCTTGATTACCTCGGATAACTTTAAAATTTATATAAGAAGAATTTTCTGGGCAAATAACTAGGTTGTAAAAAAAATCTACCTTTGCACAAAGTTTCATGAAGATAGATTAAGTTTTGCAGTGGTGTCATCGGAATTTTACATTTGAAATATACTTTTGTTTGTCGCTTTTTTTTAACAGTTTTATACAGGCAGAGTCGTTATCTAACTTTAGTTCGATATTTAGACAAATCTAAAGGGGGGTAATTAGAAAATGGTGAGGTCATCGTGTTTCATCATTGTAGCTGGGTATTATGACTTTGCATTTTTTAAGTTATGTAAATGCGTTTGATATATGACCAGGAGTGAGGTAGAAAATTCACCTAAGCTCTTTTAAATATAAAATGCTAATGCCCTTAAAGCAACAATTTATATTATACTATATTCCTGTGAGATATCTGAGAATCTCATTACAAAAGTTTCCAAAGAAGACATTAAAATAACCTCTGAAATTATATTAAAAGATGTATTATCAGTTACTGAAAAGTAATTCAAAGTAAATAAGTCATGAATCTTAGCTATATAATAATTAAGTTCTAACGAATTATTAGCGTATATCTTGTATAATATGTATCGTGAGGGAAATGAATATTCTACACTGTCTTAATTATAAATATTCAGACATTAGAGCAATATTATACAGAGTGTTGCTTATTGATATATTTATCTTATATGTCATAGAATAAGTTTGTTTCAATAAGACTTATATATTAAATTATTGACGTTAATTTTACTTATTTATTTTTCAAGTGCTAATTTTTAGTGCATGGCGACACCATCTACGCTAAAATTAACTACGTTCAAATTTTATATGACGGCTTCTTGAAACCAAATCTTAATTATCATACCCTGGTGGAAATCGATTCCATTATTGGCCTAATAAATAATTAGTTTCACCAATAATCGTCAAAAGCTAGACACTTTTCTTGGCCATTTTTATACATCGATGAAACGATTTTTCCAATCATATTCACTATTTAATAGACAGAATAGTTAGAATAAGTTCTTTTACAAATTTACATTAGCTTATTGAGATTAGGAGGGAGAGAGCCAGAATCAAACGGAAAAATCATTGTTTTCGTTTGTATCCCCTGAAACAGTACTATAAACGAATTAAATACCGATAATTCGTGTTTATATTTTCGTTAGCTATCTTTTTTAAATACATGATCAAATTACAGAAAAAATTTAGTAAAAACATTTTAAGGTTGCCTTATCTTCATTAAATGGAGAATATGACCAGAAAAATCGTTACACCATTACTCAGAAATTAGCTTTTTTACTAGCCATTTATTAAGTTCCTGGACATTTCTCGATAGAGAAATGTTACCAGGGTACCCTCGTAGAAATTGTCTCTATCGGAAATGGCCAGGAAAATAATAAATAGCTAGTAAAAATAGCTGATTTCTGGGTAGTAATGAAACGATTTTTCCGGTCATATTCTATTTAATGGAGATAACGCAACCTTAAAATGTTTGTATTAAATTTTCTCTGTAATTTGATCATATGTATTTAAAGCCAAATATTAAAAAAATATAGCTAACCAAAACGTAAACCCGAATTATTGGTATTTAATTCGTTTATAGTACTGTTTCAGGGGATACAAACGAAAACAATGATTTTTCCGTTTCATTCTGTCTCTCTCACTCTTTGCCATAAGAGCAAACCTCTTATTAGCCATTTCGTAACTGAAAAAACTGGCCAACTTTAATATCTTTTAAATACTCATAAATAAGCTAATGTAAATTTGTGAAAAAACTTATTCTAGTATTCTGTCCATTAAATGGCGAATATGATCGGAAAAATCGTTTAATCGATGGATAGAAATGGCCAAAAAAAGTGTCTAGTTTTTGACGATTATTGGGAAACTTGTACAATTAAACGAATTTACCTGTAAGTGAAGTTATATTTGTAATTGCATGAAACGCCTCTTCCGAAGTGATCCAACGTCCAAAGCAAAAAAGAGCGCTAACGACCGTACCGTGCCGACACCGTAGCCGTCTCCCGGTCCTGCCGCCGCTCGAACCTCATTTCTTTACGGTCCGTACACATTGCATGCCGAATGCCGTATGCCGTATTCCAAAGGCTGTAGAAACAAAATTGGCAGTCCGAAATCTATAAGATTTATAATCATAGGCTAAAGACAAAGGTACCTACTCTTTTACCTACTCTGTTCGTCTTTAGCCTATGACTATAAATCTTATAGGTTTCGGATTGCGAATTTTTTTTCTATAGCCTGTACACAAACTGTAGTACGGACGCATCGCGTGATCTGTTTCCTCGGTCTCTGTGCCATGTCGCCACATAATACAAGTTTAACACAAAATATCTCAATATTTTCCACGGCTACGTATAATTTACTAAATGTAATCTGAAAGAGGAAGCTTTTGTTTTTAAATTGATATATATTGTATTGGTCAAAAATTTGATCCCGTTTCGGAAATACTCAACTTTATTAAATTTTTCTCGCGGTCCCATAAGAGCACGTGTAAAAAAATGAAAATTTCCATGATGATTATCCAAAAATTCAAATTTATGAAATAGATAGTTTCAAAGATAAGGCTTTTACACGGGGCAACAGTGCATCCAACCATATTTCAAAACTTATAATCAAGCAAAAAAGTAGATTTTCTGGAATCGCAAAACATTCGATTTAAAGAAATTCCTACGTTAAGTTCCACGCTTACGTAAGAGCCCTCAATATTTAAGGAGCATTATGAAGGCAATCGCACGCTACTGGGCGAATAAAAATGAAACTATGAAACAGACGAAATTTTTACGACAAATCTACTAGTAATAGGTATGTTATACCTCGATAGGACAATGTATACACAAGCGAACTCTTGAGCTAAAACACGCGTCTATCGACAATGATAAAACATAAGATTTTTCTTACACCAATGACAATTCCAGCAAATGGTCATATAATGAGAAGCGCTTCTTCCCAAGACATTAGAGAGTGCACAGTATAAACCCTCGATCATTCAAGATTCTGAATGCAAGCACGAGTGCGTTCACTGCTGAAATTCGACTATTGGTAAATACCCTTAAGGGGGTGTGGTACTCATGCACTCTGTTTTACCGGCAGAACTCGGTAAATTCTATATTATTAAAATAAATATATCGAATTACGTCTTATAAAGAGATAGTTGCCTTGTGCAATGTAATAATCTACCAGCTTGCGCAGTTTTGAGCCCAAATATCAACGGCACCCTAAAAAATTTTGCGAACGAAATTTCGGTTATTTTTGTTCGCAAAATTTTTTAAGATGCCGTTGATATTTGAGCTCAAAACTGCGTAGGCTGGTAAATTATTACATTGCGCAGGGCAACTATCTCTTTGTAAGACGTAATTTGACATATTTATTTTAATAATATAGAATTTACCGTGTTCTACCAGTAAAACAGAGTACATGAGTACCACAACCTCTTAAAGTCAGTAACGTGCATATGTTTACATTCATCACGTGGTTGCTAACAGCACAACCACGAGCGCTATTAATAGTTTACAAACGTATGAGCGACGAGTTCATTGTGCACTAAAAAATCTCTTTGGCTATTCAAACTCTTAATAACGATTGCTGCACCTCGATCAGATTGAAACCTGATCCAGAATTAAGACATTTTAATCAATGAAATAAAATATCATGATATGCGAATGATCAAAGTCATTCTATAGCGATGACCGCAGCTATTGAATTAATGAATCAATTAATATCGATTCGCAATTCGCAGTCGAGCTATTGTACGCGGTGACGTAGCGTTAAGACGCATGTAGCAGGCGTGTAAAAGGACTAGCCGACAGAAGTTAAGAAAAAACATTGGCAACTAGCATTGAGTTCACAACTGATGTTGCTATAGTTGCCATTGTTGATTACGGAGGGGCAGAGATATGCCCCCCCCCCTTTTCTTTTAGCATACGAAAGAATTCGTACGTGAAAAAAGCGCACGAATCTTAATGCATCTGAAACGATGATCTACTGCGGTATTAAAATTAGCCCAACGCCAGAGAGTATCACAGAACGCAAACAGCTGACATCTCCGAAGAGTGTATCTAATTGTATCTAATTGTTTAATATTCCGAAGAGCGTATCTAAGAGCGTATCTAATAAGTATCTAATTGTCTAAGAGTTGGATGCCAGCGTGACGAATCCTGGTCCTCTGGAAAATCCTACGCGTAAGGCAATTTTCTCTCCATGATAACCGATGTGTGTCATGTTCGATTACATACGGTATAGTCCGCTTAGTCGACAGCATATCTGCGCGAGGCTTGAACAGAGAAAACACAAATACAAATGGTTAGGTTAACTTACTCTTTTACGACGGCCCGTCGACTATTCCAATGGTTTGACTCTGCTTCTCGAATACACAAATTAAACACTCTTTCAATAAATACTGTAGAATAGTAGAAATGTCAAAAAAAGAAACGGAAATTCCTTTCATGGTGACATTTTTCTGTGGGACGTGCGGATCCTCCAGCACAAAGAAAAGGAACGAGGTTCGAGCGGCGGTAGGTCCGGGAGACGGCTACGGTGGCGGCGCGGTACATTGTGATATAAAATCGGGCAGAAAGAAGGGGGACTACGTGTTGATCACGAGGAAGAGGCGTGCAATACAATAGCTACTTATTAGGTAAATAATGGAATTGATTTCAACCATACTTTATTTATAAGTAAAATAAAATTCATTCTTATTTTATATACAATACGTTACAGGAAATCTTATAAAAGCCCAATATGAAAAATACAAGAAATACCGTTTCCATGGTATTTACATGTTCCATCAACCAATTTTAATGGTGAACGATCCTGAACTGATTCGCATAGTTTTGATTAAAGAGTTCAACCGATTTCGCGACCGTGGCTTATATTATAATGAAGACGTAGATCCCTTATCAGGTAACTTATTTCTTCTACCAGGTGAAAAATGGAGACGATTAAGAGCCAAGCTTTCGCCGACTTTTACATCCGGAAAATTGAAGCAGATGTTTCCATTACTTATGGAAATTGGGGATGAGTTAATCAAAATCTGTGATAATTCTCTCAAAGAAGGAAATATCATTGAAATAAAAAATATTATTGGAAGGTAAAGGACCACGCAAATAATCAATAGAAATCTGGGTATCCGTTAATTCACGTATCATAATAACACTTTCGGGAGAGAATTTTGGGTATTATATTTGAAGAAATTTAATGGATATACCCAAATGTCCATTGATTGTGTTTAAAAAAACATTATTGTACTATAAACTTAAATTATAACTCAATGTGAAATTTAAGTTCATTGAATCATGCAATTATAAATAACATAAAGATAATAATATTCTAATTACTACAAAAATTTATTATTCAGAATGCGTATAATATTTATATAAGTAAATGTGATAGTAGGTATTAGAAAGCTTTTATGCTTAAGGGGGTTCATGCGATTTAAAAATGGGTTCACTATTTAATTTTTATGTCATAAATTATTAAAATATAATAATGAAAGTTCACACAGATATGAAAGGCAAATACTTTCTGAACCGAAAAAAACTATTGTGATCAAAAAATTGTTAATCGAACACGTAGATATTGTCCAATAAGTAAAAAGGTTACTTTCGCTATTTGCCAACTTTTTATTTTTAATTCGATTTTAATGTTTAACGTCTCATTTTACTCCTTAAACATTTGTCTACGACCCATCCAGGCTTATATTATGAAATAATTAATATATACGAAGCAACATGTAATTGTTTACAGTTTAAGCACAGTAAACTTCAAGTTTATACTGTATTATCCTCTCTTAAAAAAGTGATGACAGGATGTTGTGAAGCATTTAAAGAAGTAATACGATTGGTTGATGGTTCAATATCCGGTCTGAATAGCGCCAAAATTCAAAATGTTCTCTGATATAAAACGAATATTTTGATATAGAAATTAACTAAATGATTTATATGTGCATTTGAGTAAATCAATCAAATAATCATTAAATTATTCAATACCCCAATTGATAAAAATTTTGTATCTAATAACTTAATTACAAAATAAACTGTTCCGATTGGTTTCCTAACCTCAAAATTTAGAATTCAAATCTGTTGTTTAGTATAAATAATATATTATGCTTTCTGAAAGAGAATGTTAATAAAAAATACAGTAATGAAGTCTAAAATATTTGTTGATTCCGTTTCTATGAAAAATTGAAGCGCGCGCAGCGCGCATGGATATGACTAGTACTGTAAACAATTATATGTTGCCTTGTATATATTAATTATTCGATAATATAAGCCTGGATGGGTTGTAGACAAATGTTTAAGGAGTAAAATGAGACGTTAAACATTAAAATCTACTGAAAAATAAAAAGTTGGCAAATAGCGAAAGTAACTTTTTTACTTATTGAACAATATCTACGTGTTCGATTAACAATTTTTTTATCACAATAGTTTTTTTTCGGTTCAGAAAGTATTTGTCTTTCATATCTGAGTAAATTTACATTATTATATTTTAGTAATTTATGACATAAAAATTAAATAGTGAACCCATTTTAATATCACATGAACCCCCTTAATTGATAAGATTCGAAGGAAACAATGTTCATCGTGCAGAGCATGAATAATCCACTTGATTACATTTGATTTCAATTATTCTAACGACGTCAAAGCACATTTAATTGAGTTACTTATATATGAACAATATAATTATACGGGAAATATCAAACACCTACGGTCAAAAATAAATAAAAAATTTTAGCATTTAGCTTTTCCAAATGGCTTTTAAGTTAGCTCCTTTTCCAACCGTCTTTTGAGTTAGCATCTTTTTGTTTGGAGGCGACGATGTGAAAAATATCGTACACAGAGAAAAAATTCAAAGCACGGGTACTGACCCGAACCTCCGTATGCGGCGTCACATCAAGATTGAGAGAGCGACGCTCCCACTTTAGGGCGACACGTTGCCTTGCGCGAACAAAACATTGCTCTCCCATCTCTCATGGTGGGCAGGTACAATGGATTCCGGCGACTTTGTCAATTGTCGCTCGACGCGTTCACTTCAGAGGGCGGCATCTGTTTCTATGGAATTCGGTAAACCCGCGCTTCAGATTTTTTTTCCGTGTAGGGTAAGTGAAGGTATTACTGCGATTTTTCGAGAAAGGTGTACTTTAACTGAAAAATAAAATAACTTTAATACGATTCAACCAAAATCTTTCTTTTTCAAATCGTTTAAAATGTATTAAAGATCTAATAAAAAAATTTGCGAATCTTGAAAAAATGTACATATAGATTTAATATAAAAAAATAAACGGGAGTGATGATTGATGATATTTATTGGGAATTGAAGTTATTACTGCGCAGCTATTATTGCGACCAAAGGTATTACTGCGAAGGTATTATTGCGGGCCGCAATGAATAAATAAATTACAAATAGAAAGCAGCTATTAGCTAAATAACAAAAATATACACACAATTAATTAGATTTATTCATATAATCATTTAATACAAACCTCGGTTCGAGAAAACGTGCATGAACCGCTGGTTTCATATCGCAGTAATTCCAACATTCGCATAAAATAATGCAGGTAATGCTGCGTCATTAAAAATTTACTTAAAACATTTAATAAAGTAATTTCATGCTGGTTTTTTGAAAAATGAATGTAATTTTACGTATAACAATTATTTATAGTATTTTTTCGTTTTAATTGTGTCAAGAAATAGACATTTTTGTTTCGAGTATACACGAAGAATTCCCATATTTTTTCGCAACAAATCGAGGTCTCGAAATTCAAATTCACATAAATAATAGCAATCAAATGCTATGCATTGAATTTCTCAGGTGAAATACTGCAAATACCAGTTGGTTTCATTCATTAATAATTTAATTATTATATACTCAAAGAAACAAAATTTGCAATTTCATTAAAATAATTCGTATGGGAAAAGCTCATAAAATCACTTTTGAGAAAAATACTTATGTATAGGAGAAAAATGATTTAATTTACAGAATTGTTAATTTTTAACACAATTGAAAATGTATTTTTAACTATCACATTAATTTTGTAACCATTATGTAACAATTTTATCTTCATATTATAAATCTATTTATTTTTTAATTCTTTAACGTCGCTCTATTTCTGCTCACATATAGCTGTTAATCAGCGAAAGCTTTCTAATAATATTATTTTGTTTTATAATAATAGGTATACTACTGACAGCATTTCTTCAATCGCATTCGGACATAATTGCAAAAGTTTAGATGATCCTGATAATGATTTTAAACGTTACGGATCTATGGTTTTTGATCAAAATCCAATTAGAAATGCTTTAGGGAGTTTTGCTCCTATAGTTTTGGACATTTTGCGTATTCCTTTGATAAGTAGAGAAGTTATTAACTTTTTTACAACAACATTTAAAGAGATGGTTAATCAGAGACGGCAAAATAATATAAACAGAAAAGATTTTTTGAATTTATTAATGCAATTAATGGATAAAGGCATGGTAGAAGAGGATGAAAAGTCTCGGAATAATTCTGTTCCTGGTAATAAATATTATTATTCAAATAAAAAGAAATTAAATTTAAATATTAAGTCGTCAGCCGACTCAATGAGATATTTTCTTTAAGCTATATCTGATGCAGACAAAATTACGCTAAAACAAGCACAAGCTCAGGCATTTGTATTTTTCGTCGCTGGATATGAAACCACTTCATCGACAATAACATACTGTTTGTACGAATTGGCCCTAAATCCTGATATACAGAAAAGGCTGCATGCAGAAATCGACGAGTTCTCCAAAAAACCAGGAGGCTTTACTTATGAAAGAATAATGAATGAACTCGAATATCTTCATATGGTATTTTCAGGTAATACACACCGAATAGTGTTATTTACAGAAACATTAATTGAAATACATGTTTTCATTAAAATACTTATTATAATTCCAGAAACCTTGAGAAAGCATCCATCTGTCCCATTTCTGAACAGATTATGTATTGATGACTGTGATATTCCGGATTCGAAGTTTAAAATTGAAAAAGGAACTGGAACCATTATTTCTGTTTCAGGGCTCCATCGAGATCCTAATATATATCCAGATCCTGATAAGTTTGATCCTTTACGATTCAGTAAAGAAAATATTGCAGTGAGAAGTCCCTACGTATATTTGCCGTTTGGAGATGGCCCAAGAGTCTGTATTGGTAAGCTATTCAGTACATTTCTTCAATTAAAAAAAAATACATATCTCTGTAAATTCAACTTTCTAACTCAGAACTATTCACATTCATGATCATTTTACCTGTAATTATTTCAGAATCATTCTTTTAAACATTTCTCAAAAAATTAAACATCTATTTCAAAATATAATTATCATTTCAATGATAAGAAACGATGGTGAGGATCAACCCAGGTACACAAAAAAACACTTTAACTTTCCATTTTCAAAAAAGCGTAGTGGACTACTCTGTGAAACGTGAGTTTGTCGGTTGGCGATGTAGCTTTTGTAATAGGACGTAGAGCTTCTGGCTCTTAAAAATACCCACGATGATAATAACTATATTTTAAATAAATGATTACCTGATGAGGCTAGAAAACTAACTAACGAAACGTTGTGGCTTTTTTGAAAATGGAAAGTTAAAGTGTCTTTTTGTGTACCTGGGTTGATCCTCACCATCGTTTCTTATCATTAAAATTATTATGGAGGATAGGTATAATAATAATTATATAATTATCATCTTTATAATAATACAAAAAATAACTAAAATAATTTTATTTTTCAGGAACACGTTTTGGTATTATTCAATCTAAAATAGCTCTTATAGCATTGCTTCAAAACTACAAGTTTTCTCTTTGCGACAAAACTCCTGTACCTATACAATATGCGAAACGCTCATTTACACAAACCCCAGAAAATGGTGTGTATTTGCGGATGGAGAAAAGAAACGAATAAATGTAAATATATTGAACTCTGTAAAAAAAATTTGTATTTAATTTTTGTTTCGTCGAGATTACTCACCTGCAAAGTAAAATATCTGAGCAGGCACTGACCAAGTTCACGCCTTCTATGATTCATATATCTTATGGCCAACGCTCGAAAACGCTATGGGTTCCCAGGATGTCGAAATCAAGAAATAAACAAAATTTAGAATTAAATTACTCAAAATCACCTGATTAACGTTTTCTTTTCGTAGTAACAGGTAGTAGTTAGCCTCTGTCGTAGCTGTAGGGATTGCAGATGTTGTGGCTGCATATATAGCTTGTTGCCACAGGCGGTGATTGTTTGCTCAGGTAGCACGGCCGTCGGTCCAGCGAGAATTGAACTACGCCCTGAATTTTCGAAGTCAGGCTTGGCGTTCGTATAGGGAGCTTAGTCTTGGTCTTCATACTCGATATGCCATCGGACACAAAAATCGCCTACTTGAATATTTTTCAACAAACTACATGCATGGACGGAGGTTTCGTTGTTGGGCAGTGTTCTAGGCGAGTTACTTCTTTTTCTATGTACAGATGCTTTTGAGAGCATATTTACTTATATAAAGTATTTTTTTCAATACGTGCATGAACAAGGTCTTTTTCCTGCATAGAAAGTGAACAAAAAATCGAGCATTTCGAGCGTCTAGTGAGACCTCCCGCTGTAGCGGGGGGTAAAGAACTTCCTTGGTGGAAATCGAAAATATATATAAATGTAAAACAGTGTAAATTTATGTAATAAACGTATATAAATGTAAGTAGGTGTATGTAAATCGTACTTGAAACGTGAATTTACAATTATTTACATTTATTTACATTTATATATGTTTTATTACAGAAACTTGTATTTATTTATAAAAATATATATTTTATTTTGATGCCATAAATAATGGAATTTAATAATTGTAAATACATTTTTTTATATACATTTTCGTAAAACTTGTAAATTATAAATCTTATATAGCGCAAATTTAAGAAAATGTAAAAAGATATATTTAAGGCCATGTGAAACCGTGAATTTCAATATTTTTTAAATAAACATTCAAGTGTTTATTCGGAAAAAAAATTTCGTCAAGCGCTCCGTACCCATACACACTATATTCAGAAAAATTTTTGAGTGATTCTATTAGCATTTTCGTTAGCTATGCTCGTTTGGAAAGTAGGTCAATTGCAGATTCCTACTTACCGACAGTACGGTTTTTATTTAATTAAATAAATTCTCATCATTTTTTTGGGAAAACACGTTCGTCAAGCGCTCCGTATATGTTAATACTATACTCAGATTTTTTTTAATGATTCTATTGGTACTTTCATGAGATGTACTCGTTTGAAAATTATGTCGATATTTAACATCACCTTAAGTGTATATAAATGTATATAAATGTTAAAAATTTCTTCCTACTTCTCACTAAACTATATTATCATGAAAATGTATATAAATGTATATAAATGTAAAAAATTGCGACCTTTAGCTACATTTATTTACATTAATATACACTTCTTTATATTTATATACATTTTACATCTCCAACAGGATTAGTCTCCCGTTATGACGACTCGATATAACCGATCCCCCATCCACTTTTCATGCAAAAAAAGGTCCTATTCCTACACTTATTAAAAAAAGTACTATGTGTAACAAGGGAGGAATTGACTTTTTCAGACTCGGATGGTGATTTTGACCATTCGTATATCACTCGTGCTCAATCATCATCCTCACTAGAGAAAACCAACTTTCCTCCCTAGCAGCACAATGTACTATTAACGGTTGGAATTCTAAGTTTAAAGCAAAACCATAAAGATATGTCCTCTCCCTTTATGAAAGCTACCTTCTTGTCATTTTCCGAAAAAGAGATTTTCACGTGTCAATTTCTTCAGTTCAAGTGTCTACTTTAGCTTGTATTTTCTTCACGTTTGCTTATCGGTGTATTCCCGGTGGATCGACACCATCAATTTGAAGATGCGATCTTCTTTCCTCTTTGGCCGTAGACTCGTTATTTCTCTTCTTTATGTAACATCATTAAGAAGATGTTGGCTCGGTAGCGAAAGTCGAATTTCCATTCGCTACGAACTAAGAAGACCCTATCGGCTTTCCTCGTACATGGCTTATTTCTCTCTCGCCTTTGCTAAGTCCGTAATAGCTTGATATTAGTTAATCAATAGTGACCGTTTTTCGTTAATTTTTTCCATATTAAATTTCAATAAAAAACCGCTGCTAATTCATTGGCACTTAGCTTCCTCAAACTTAATTTTTTTATTATATTATATAAACTATATTAAATTTAAAAATTCCAAAACTCTGAAAACCAATATCTTCATAAAAATAATTGTGCAATCTTAATGAAATTTTGTTCATATACTCTTCATAACATGAGCTAAATAGCCTATAAATTTAAATTTTGTTTGTCCAACCGTTTTCAAGAAAATGAGGTTTGAAAATTTTCAAAAAACAAATTTAACCTCAAATATCTTATAATCTTATGAACAGCTTTTCTTGGCCAACGAAAAGGGTACAGAAGTTTAAAAGAGCGAACCCTGTGCGAAATTTCATAAAGATTTATTGATTTTTACTCCTGTTACCGTGCGACAACGAAAACGCCTTTTTTTCAAAAATTTTTCTCACGAATATCTCCAAAAATAATCCAACAATTTTAATGCAATTGTGTACATATCGACGCCCCGTACGAAGAAAAGCATTGCTCCCGAAGCTGGACGAAGACTAGCACAGCTCAAAATCTCGGACGAAAAGTAGCACAGCTCAAAATCCCGGACGAAGAAAAGCACAACTCGGGGCGCGCGGACGAAGAAAAGCACAACTCGCGGCGCCCAGACGAAGAAAAGCACGACTCGGACGAAAGGACTAGCATTCTCATAAATAGTACACCTTACGAATAGCAAAAATAAAAACTGCTGCAAACTGCATAAACAGGTTGCTTTTTTAAAGAAAATCCATGCTTAAATAATTTTATTTTATTCATTATAGCATTTAAATAAATCTAATAAAAGAGCGATTGCGTTGTGTTCTTCTTCGCCCAGGCGCCGCGAGCGCTGTGCTTTTCTTCGTCCGCGCGCCGCGAGTTGTGCTTTTCTTCGTCCGCGCACCGCGAGTTGTGCTTTTTTTCGTCTTAGATTTTGAGCTGTGCTACTTTTCGTCCGGGCGCCGCGAGTCGTGCTTTTCTTCGTCCGCGCACCGCGAGTTGTGCTAGTGTTCGTAACGGCCTGAGTTGTCCTTTTTTTCGTACGGGGCATTGATATATTCTTCACAGTATGAGCTAGACAGCCTATAAATTTCAATTTGATTTGTGGAATCGTTTTCAAAAAACTGCTATTTGAAAAATTAAAAAAAAATATAACCTCAAATATCTTCGAAAATTATGAACATTTTCACTTGGACAACGAAAGGGCTTCAGAAGCATAAAAGAGCTACCCCTCTGCGAAATTTCATAAAGATCTATTGATTTTTACTCCAGTTATCGTGCGTCAACGAAAATGCAATTTTTCATCAATAATTTTTTTCTCATTAAGAAATCGATAAAACCTCTTGACATTTTTAGAGGTAGGAGTACTTTTTACACATAATAACTGATATAAATTTCGTGTAAAATATGGCATAGTTTCTGAGATAAAAATTATAGAAGAAAATGACACATTTACCTTCATAACAAATGAAGGACGATAAATATTTAAATTTTTAATATAAGAAAATGTTGGTAATTTAATGCCCTTTCAAATGCATTTAAAAAATTTGAAAAAAATTTACGCTATCATATAAAAAATGAGAAAAATTGAAATTTCAAAATTGTTTTTTGATCATAAAACAATAAATTCGATTCATTTTCAAAATCGTTTGTGGATTTTAAAACGGCATCAAAATCGAAGAGAATAAGCTTTGCCCGTCGAATCGACCGATTCTTTCTCGAGATATTTTCTGTACAGACTAACACACACACACACACACACACACACACACACACACACACATACACACACACACATACACACACACACACACACACACACACACACACACAAATTTTTATGCCACTATTCTTAAATACTTTTTTGTCTGAAATTTTGTTGTCACCGTTACTGTTGGAGTTGGTGGAAAGGTGTAGTGAAAAGAACTCTTTATTGGACTTAAAAGAATGACTAGTTTATTAAGTAAGTGTAATTATAATCGACGCTTGCCTGCGCCATGCGCGAGATGTTACATGCTGGGCGTCCGAGACTAGAGAGTATAGCGCGTCGTTCGCTGCTGCTCGAGCTACCTTCTTACTCACAGACACACTAGGGAGGGAAGACTTACATGTGTGCATACGTGTGTCGCGCGCGCTGTCTGTATTGTAATGGAACTTGAACTCGCTGAGGTTCCTTTCGCACAATGTATATGTATCACATTCCCAACAGTTACAAAGCTTCCTCTTTGGGGAATCAAAAAGTTTAATGTAGCTCGTATGGTAAATAAATTATGAATTATTTTGTGAAATAAAACTCTCTGAGATTATATTATAAATGGAATATCTTTATTAAAAGAAATTAACTACTACGCTATCCGAAGGCCGTCATAAAGATAATAACTAACAAGGGGAGCACCACGAATGCGGGTCCTGAATTTGACTGAAACTGTAGGAGGCAATTCTTTATGAGAAATAATGAGACACATGTCTCAGGGTTTTTGTGAATGGGCCTTTTGTTCCGAGATCCAAGCTATTTTATGTCTAAAATGAACTGTTTTTGATGAAAATGCGGTCTCTTTCTTTAGTTATGGCTTTTTGAATATGTCGGTTATGTAATTGGACTAAAAAGTTTATAAAAGTAGGTAGGAAAAGCTTTAAGCTTCGTCTCGTTATAAAATGTCGATTTCTCAAAAAGTTATAGGCTGTCAAAAATAAAGTAAGAAAATGACTGATAAAATACCACCTGTTAAATGCTTGAAAAAAAAATAAGATATTTTCAGTCATTTTCTTACTCTGTTTTTGACAGCCTATAACTTTTTGAGAAATCGACATTTTATAACGAGATAAAGCTTAAATTAAAATTTTTTCTGCCTACTTCTATAAACAGTTCATTTTAGACATAAAATAGCTTGGATCTCGGAACAAAACGCTCATTCACAAAAACCCTGAGACACGTGTCTCATTATTTGTCATAAAGAATTGCCTCCTACAGTTTCAGTCAAATTCAGGACCCGCATTCCTGGTGTTCCCCTTGTAAGTACTATCGCGCATTATTCACAATTTAAAATTCGTGTATCGCTTATTACATTTGATGTAAGCTCAGCATCGGAGAGCATGAGACGAAAGGAATAAGAAAAGAAAGGTGGTTAATAAAATATGTATAAACGAAATTAAAGTTAAAATAAAAACTTCAAACACGGCACGGTTAAAAAAAGATCGCTATCGCAGCGAAAAAGCTTGCTGTGGCAGCGATTTTTATTGCTAGGAAAATACAACGAATTCGGATTGCTGTTTCAACGACATAAACATTTCTGTACATATAATCAAATAAGTTTGCAACGTTAACAATCCATTTTGCTACAGCAATCTCTTGAGCCATTGTAGTAGCAAACTCAAATTGCTATTCCAATCAATTTTGTCACTGTAATGCATATGATATCTATCAATTATTAGGTTATAATGAGAATGATTTTTTTTACTTGCATAGAGAATAAAAGGAAAAGATATAGGAATTGAAAAATAGTACATTGGGCAACTAGGAGGCAAATTGCCGCCTTTGGCGACCGAGTGATACACGAGTGGTCAATATCATTATCCGAGTCTGAAAAAGTCAATTGCTAATGAGTTCAGGAATAGGACCTTTCTTTGCATGGAAAGTGGATAGGGGATCGGACACATCGAGTCGTCATAACGGGAGACTAAGTTCTCTTCCTCCCGCCGTTCCCTAGACTTCAAATACTCGATTTTCGATTCACTTTTCTATGCAGAGAAAAAGGGCCTTTTCCATACACATGTTGCATGACTTAATATACTTGTTCATAGCTAAAGAAATTTAGAAATACGATTAAAAATTTTTATTAACGAATTTATTAAAAATTTAATTTAATATTATAAAACATTTTCCATAACAATATAAGAATTTCCGTCACTAATAGGATATGTATTCAGTACTGTATGATCGTACAAGGAGTTAATGCGACTACAAAACCATGTATCCGACTCACACTACATATGCATATAAATGACTACCAAAGTACTCCGTACATAATATATACAGTCCCTACAAATAATATCTTCTTAATTTTACCAAAACTAGGCAAAAAATTTTCATCTATGCTTAAAAAAATTGTTGACTCTAGTGTGTATTCTATTCCCTTAAAACTACTTAATCCTTTTTACAAATTCGTATTCTGGAAATTTTTTTTTAGTGTAAAATCGGACACTGTTACAAAATAGCACATATATACTATTTTTTTTGAACATATACACAATACTTTAGTAAAAATCCAATTTCATTATTTTGAAAGTACATATACACTGAATAAATAGTGCATATTCACTATTTTGTACCAGTGCCCGATTTTGCACTGAAAAAGATTTAGAGAGTACGTATAATTAGTATCAATATTGCTGAGTAAATGATTTAGAAAATCAACCTTTAAATTTATCGATAACATCATCAGGTATTCTCCACCTACGTAAGAGGTTAGACGCATATTCGACGCTCATGATGCTGAATTGACGTTGCAATACTTTTTTGTTAATGTAACTATGTGAAGGGATTAACATAGCAACCAAAATGGTTGCTCTAACGATTTCCTATTGCTACGCTAAGCAAGATAATATATCGTATGCACGCTTGTTCTTTGAACGAACAATTTTGATTGTAACAGCGATTTACTTCGCTATACAGAACAATTAGGAGTTAGAAATTTAACGAAGTTATCGCAGCGATTGCCGAATTGCTATATTGATCATAAAATTGTTTGGCAGAACAAAAGTTTGTTATCGTAGCAAACTTTTTGTTTGTACTTACAAACTTTATCGCTAATCTTATTTAACAAACTATGAATCGCTGTCTCGATTATATTATTTTTTACCGTGGGTAGAGCAGAATAAAAAAACTGAAAGCGAAGAGATGGTCGAAATTTACGAATAATTAAATGAAAGTGCTAACACTTTAGGTTTTAGGTTTTCACGCAGTTAAAAGCGCGTACGAGATTCTCTTGGTGAGAGTTCCTCGCTCTTTCCCCGTTGACTCTGAAAGATGTTCAGAGCCGTCCCTTTTCGTACTGGGCAGACTTTTTGGACCGGGGGACTCGTTTTGCCAAAGAGCGACATAGTTGCTCGCGGCGGGAATCAGGCGAGGTTCTCTCCGAGGGAGAACCTGGCATGGTGTCTAGGCGAGGAGGTACGTCTCCGGCGGAGCGCGGAGAGCGAGTGTGCTCCGACATTCCGGAGCTGAAGAGAATACCTCGGCAAAGGTTGGAGGCGAGCGGTCGCGTTCGCTGATTGGTTGCCGCATAGCGGCGGCAAAAAATCGGCAGATGAGGCCGCAGCTGGAGTTGCGAGCTACTCGCTTCCCTCCCCCCAAGTTTGAGGTGCAGCTCGTCGACCGAGCCGTGATGCGAGCTTCCGCGAAGCTCGCGGGGTGCGTGAACGTTTGCGGATTCCGGGGAAAAAGTCGAGCTTGACTAATTCCCCAAATTTTAACTAAAAAAGAATAAGTGCACAATAGTTGCGGACGTCACATTGTAAATTAAAACTAGTAAACGGAAATTAAATTTACATAAAATCGCATTTTCGTGAAATATTCCCTGAAGTATTCCCTGGTGGAAACTGACTTCATTATTTGTCTAATAAATAGCTAGTTTTAGTGGCGTATAGCCAAAAACTTGCCACTTTTCTTGGACATTTTCTATCTATCGATGAAACGATTTTTCGAACATTATTCGACCCTTTAATAGATTGAAAAAAGAAATACTTTTTTTAAAGATTTACACAAGCAAAATTTATAAATATTCTTTAGATGATTCTGAGCACTTTTTGTTCTATAACTTTTTTTCGTAAAGCTAATGCTTTTCAATAAAAAAATTATCAAAGTATTTTTCGGTTTGATAACAGTATAATCGTCACTTTGCCAGTATACGTATATAATATGATACAGCGTTGCCCAGTTTTCACCACGAGGAGATAGACGATAACAGAGAACCGTTTTTTTTTTTTTTTTTTGTTTTTTGTTTTGTTTTTTTTTTGTTTTTTTTTTATTTATTTTTTCTTTTTTTTTTCTTTTTAGAATGTTGTTTTCTTTTTTGGGTACTTTTATATGAAGCATACAACGTTGTATAATTTGCAGTAATGAAATGACGATTATGCCCTGTCTTCCAACCATTGTAACTTTTTATCCATTACGTAATAAATATTTTGATAATTTTTTTATTGAAAAGCATCAGCTTTACGAAAAAAAGTTATAGAACAAAAAGTGCTCGGAACCATTTAAAGAATATTTATAAATTTTTCCAGAAGTTTTTGAGTGAATTTCAAATTTTTTAAAATGGCCTATTTTTGAAAAATTCTAAAATGGCTCAAAAATTTTTGAAAAAATTCACACATGTTTTTTGGATGATTCTAAACATTTTTTGTTCTATAAATTTTTTTCGTAAGGTTCAAAGCTGTCAAGAAAAAAAATCATGAAGTTTAAGATCATGCTGTTTCACAAAAACCGCCATTTTGGAAAAGCTAAGGGGGAAAAGAAGTTCTCAACCAGGGTTTTGAAAACCTCAGACATCGAGGACGCGATTTCTGGCAATAATTTGCTGATTTGAATGCAGCAACGTTAGTAAAAATTGATTTAAAAAAAAAAACGTTAAAAATTCGTGACTTTTTTTTAAAATGCAAAAAAAATAATGATTTTGATTTTTTTTTACAAAATAAGTGCCATATTCTGAAAGAGCATCCCCGAAAACCCCTTACATAGGATTTTGAACAAAAATGGATTTGTTTTTCTAACAGCACAGTGGGCTCGAAATTTCATGTCCAAATTTAGTGTTTTGCGCATTAATGGGTTAATATAAATTGTGATGACGATTCTACCAAATTAATTTTCAGTAATTCAATCGGAGCTCTAAAGGGAGTGATTGTGGCACGTCGTAGGTTTTGGATCGTAGCAAGGATCAGATGGTGATGAAATGGTGCACTGAATAATCCAACTCGGGTTGCCACAGTTACTATTTATACTATTTATTAGTAGGTGAGCTAGGACAGTTCTGGCTCACTTACCCTCTGAGCTAGTGCTCGGTCGGTAAGGTAGATCGCTACCTTTCCGGTGGATGGTAATTGCAGAGTGGTTGATAATCTAACATTATCAGCAGTCGATAACCCAAATCTACCTTACCAAAAGAGCAGAATACTATATAGACTGTTGTTAACCCAATTTCAAAAATTTGAATTTTGCGCCGCTCCGCCGAGAGTGTAGTTCGGTGATAACCTAAATCTACCTTACCAACAGAGCAGAATGCTATGTAGGTTGATAACCCAAGCGCTGTCGGCAGGATGGCCCAACCCTACCGGCAGAGCAGTCTACCTTCTCAACAGTCAATAACCCAACTCTACCTTACCTGCAGTCAATAACCCAACCTTGCCGTCAGAGCACTCTACCGGCAGTCTAAATTTTTATTTTAATCTTTTATAATTGTCATATTCGGGCACAAAATTGGTATTCGTGGAATACTTTTGAGAATATTTTTTCCATTTTGAATCCTCTTTTTTCTCCTGTTCAATAAGAGCAGCGTTTGAACTTGAGCTTTGACCCATCTTGTACGATGTTTGGGACATGAATGAAGCATCCATAGATGTCTTGCAATTTTCGTAGAATTTTTTCAGAAGTTTGACGTTATGAAGTGCGCAGTTGGTTTTGTAGGCACCTTCGTGGTGTGGACAAATTGTCACAAGCTTGATCTTGTCCAGCGCTGGAAAACCCATCTCCGAAACATCATGAACGTTGAATTTGAAACGTTCGAGCCATTTTTTCTTGATGAAGCCCATAACGAGTACTTGAGTAGCATCGTGTAGACATTCTCGAAAAAAACACTTCCGATGTCGGTGTAGGGACGGTCTCCTGAATTCCAAGAAATACCATGATAGAACTGCTTCAACCAAGTATTTTCGCCCTTATACTTACCGGTGAGTCGTTGCCAAGGAAAAGGTTCCTTGAAGAGAAAGATCAGAGGTTGGTCGTCATCATCCAATGGAACTATTGCCAATTCTTTCAAAACGAAATTATTACCGGGCTGTTTGAAGCCCTGCATATCGACGATGTACTTCATTTTTAGCTTCTTTACACCACCACTGTCGAGACTATACTGAATGTCATATTCTCGGAAATTTAGACGAGTTTCTTCATGTCTCCGCTAACAGGATTGTACTGAACAATGCGATCGTGCAAAATGAGGCAGTACTCCGGGAAAATTGTATCTCGCTTCAAATTCCAAACGAACGTCGACGGGTGCACTCTTCAGAGATTCGCTCTGCTTAGAACAATCGATGACGATGAGTGGCACGTGAGTGAGATAGTTGATTTTTTTCAACATAGGCTCAGAATCTTTACCATATGACGTTTGAAAATTGGCATACATGTCGCATAGTACGACATCTTGATTACGTGTTATATCTAAATTAAGATTTCCGTATGGATAGTATTGTGAATTGAGAAAGAGTTTTACATTGCTGATATTGCAGTGATCGAAGCGGCTAGCGTTCGTAGCTCTCTGACCTTTTCGATCCGTCTGGAATGCGAGAATAACGAAGCGAGGTTTCTCCAGTTGGTTGGATGTTTTCACAGTCCACACATGTTTCGACGTAGTTGGTAGAAGTGGATACTCAAACAACTCCCACGCGCGAAAACTCATGGAAATTGATCGGTCCTTTTCTATGAAGCCGAATAAACGAATTTTATGTTTGTCTGCGACCACAACATAGGCCATGAGCCATTCAACACGATTGAGTACAATTTTGAATTCTTCGTATACTTGCGCCACATGCGTTTGCTTAATGGCATTCAAATCATTCCTCGATCTGGTGAGTATAAGCTCATGCTTCGTGTTGACCACTATTTTGCAATAGTCTTCGGTAAAACCCATAATCATGCTCAGAGGGATGGACACATCGAAGTAGCCATCATCGTTACACATGTTCAACGTTTCCTCAACGTCGAGCCAACCAGCTTTCTCCATTATCCAATTTTTACAGGGATTGAGTAATGCCAAACCTTTCATGAGACTCGTTAAGCCTACATTTTTACATCTATCGATTTCGATGGCATCGATCTCATAGCGAATTTCTTCGAACAAGTGACTGATGGCGTTGTTAACAAGCTTTGTGTAGGGACTGCGATCTTCCCTCTCTCTTTCTCTGCGAAAGTGGAGGAAGTGGCCATGTTGCGTGCGGCGAGAAGCCGCCTGCAAGCGGTAGTCGTTGCTCAGAGTTAAGAGCGTGCGGACGTGTGTCCGCTGTACACCTCCTTAGTACTTCAATAAAACCTCCTTGTTACTAGTTAACTCTCCGACTCTAATTTATCTTCCCTATCCATTCCTTTTCCGGAACGAGAGGATACGTGGCTGCACAATCCCCACATTTGTTCTTTGTACAACACTTCCATCAGTTTTAGTCAGTCTTTCACATACACATAGCGAGCTGTGAGACGGTAGAAGGCACAAATCTTGATGTTGAATAGATATACGTATTTCATCGCTGTTGTTGAAAGCGGAAGACCTGTAGGGTTGATGCGCATGAATTTCATAGTGCGCCACCGATTCGTCAAATTCAAAGGCTGTCTGAATGTTCAAAACTTCTTCCATTATTCTTTCGCATACAACAGAAAAATACACACATTATCCTCCACTAGGATCACAGATTCTTAATCCCAAGTTTTCTAGGAACTGAAGGCTTTGACGTGTTAGAGCTTTGACTGCTCATTGACGAGTGATCGTTGGCCGCCATGACGGCCTGCTTATATACCCTCTTCCCACCTTACTTCTATAAACAATACCCATCAAGCTTGCTTTATGTGAAGCCTAATTGTTACAATTTCTCCACGAAAATTCACAAAATTTCCGTCTTGATCAACTATACACACTTGCAAATGGTCGATAGTCTTGACTGTAATTGACTTCCGATGGAACCTCGATTATTTTATAACCTGATGGTACTGTTGGCAAGAACTCATGTATCGTGTGCACTCTTCGTTCGTTTATATAGGCGCCAGCTGTCACGTTGCACTCCACTCTCAAAGCATTCATTTTGAGAATGCTCACGGGTAGATCGAAACTGTGAGTGATGTTTGGTTCGAGAAGGTGTTGAGCGAAACCCAACAACTTACCTATGGAATCCTGCAGCTGAAAATCAACTTGATGAGTACACTTGATTTCACTGCGTAGTGTGTTGTTATTTGGCTTTATACTGATTAGTATGCCCTTGGGTGAGAGAAATTCATGTAAATAGCTCTCTATGTCTTCGATTTCATAACTACCAGTAGGAAAAATAACTATCTCTTTATCCACGTAAAATCTATTATTATCCTCATCAATGTTGGGTATGGAGTTGAAAGATAAAAGTTCTACCAGACCGAGAACATAGCTCTTATTTCATGAGAGTTCAATTGGAGGAAAGTATTGTGCTTCGAGTAGCGCCGAAGTGCCCGAAAGACTCAAAGTCAGTGAATCAGCCATGATATAGAGAATGCGCAGTTTTCCCTCACCCCTTATATACGTTTGAGACTGTTGCACAGAAACTGCAAACACAAATGTCCACAATTCTAAGTGTCGAAATCCTGATACCTCTCGTGATTGTACTTGACTCTGTCAATTCTCTTTCTTGCCTTTTGTCACATGGCACGGTGACCCTTCAAATTTGTCATCCCTCTTTTTCAGTATGTACAGGTTGATGGACACATCATTCTGATGGTCGAATTTTGCAATCTGTCTCGGCGAGACTGGAAACTCATTGCCTTTGAAGTTCAACTCACATTCGAATGCCTTGTATTTGGTTACTCTGACAGCCTTTTTGCTAGCTGGATGTAGGGCCGAGAGTACAGCCCACTGGAAGCACTTATCGTCCTCGTTTTGAACATTGACGCAGGCTTTCTTCTTTGTTATTTCATCAGGCAGTGGGATGTAGGAGTTTCCCCTCATGGGATTGAACTTGTTGACATTCACAGCCAAGTTCAAGATGAAGCGCAGTGTCCAGCCGGAGTCTCGTTCCTCCATTTCGCGGAGGACGGGCTGCTTGACGTTGGCTGCGAACCACTCGCTCAAGTCGGTGGTGGTGTAGATTGGAGTGTTCTTTGTGTTGAAGTAGAAAATTTCCACAGTCTCCTCGTTGCCCTTAACCTTAGCGTACTCGGCAGCGAGCATTGCGTTGACCTTGAGTGTGTTGTGTTCCTCGAGAGCTGTCTCTATTTTCATAATAAAGATGGCTCGAGCGTCCTCGAGGAATGTTGTTGCGTTCAGATGTTGGTGGTTGCTGATAACTCCTGTTTTTATGCGGCTATCAAAGGCCGAGTTGATGTCATCCCAGCTGACTCTTGCCAAGCCTGCACCACGTATCACAGAGAAGCAGAGCATGCTCTGTCGTATACTGTACAGTACAGCGATAGTCGACTCGCATTTTCGCTTCTCGTGCATGTTCATGCTTGGAGTGTGGAGAAGTCTCTCGTACGTCTCGATGTGGTCAACGATTATAACGTTGGCCCATCTATCAGCCATGTCGCTGCTCACATTACCACCTCTCATCAGCTCCAATGCTTGCTGCCCGTATGGAAATAATAAACGTAGGAAATCATAGAAAACCGTACGAGATTGTACGAAATTGTAGGAAAGTGTAGGAAAGTGTAGGAACCTGTTGGTTTTCGGACAAAATTCGTACGATTTTGTACATTTTTGCATGGTTTTATACGTTTTCATACAATTTATAAATTTTCTCAAATTTGTCTGTAAAAACTTAAATGTATGAAAACGTAAGAAAATGTACGAAAACGTAAGGAAATGTAAGAAAACGTACGAAAACGTACATTTCCGTAAGTTTTAATGAATCTTACAGTTTCGTACAGTTTTGTATATTTATTTACGGATTCGTACGAGTTTATATACTTTCATACATTTTATTACAATTCGTAAATTTTTTGCGTCTATAACAAATTTTTCCTGTCGAAATAGTAAATGTAGGAAACTGTACAAAACTGTACGAAACCGTACGAAAACGTATTAAACCGTATAGATTAACCCTGCAAACTGTCCGAAAACCAACACTTTTGTACAGTTTTGTACAGTTTCTTACGGTTTTCTACAGTGTCGTATAGTTTATTACGATTTACTACACTTGTTTTTTTCCATATGGGTGCATAAGCAAGATGGTTCACGACTATCCAATGCCATTCTAAGGAAAAAAAATGTATTAGGAGTCGCGTATGAGACACCGTAGTGAGTAGACGTGTGTCACGATACGTATCAACAAAGCTGGAAAGCGTGTATTCAAACCCCAGCGCGCTAGCTGAGTGAAATAGTTTTGTGAATCAAAGTGTAGCAAATAAAGGGCCAGAAAATTGCTTAGCAATTTGCAAGGCCCAATCCAGCATCTAGGATGGCCTCTCAGAGTGGAGGACCACCACTTATCACACATGAAGAAACAGCAAAGAACACCCAAGAAAAATCCTACGCCAATGTTGCTCGACCTAAGAGAGACCAAGCCATAATTATTGATGCACTGAACGGCTTCACCAATGATGACTACATCGATGGTCTTGAAACACTTGTTCCTGTAAGTAACATCGTCTCAATATCGAAAATATCAGGGGGCAGAGTCTGCGTGTTCCTCACAAGTAATTCATTAGTGGAAAAATGATCGAATGCAACAATGAAAGTAAAAAATCACATACTAAGCATCAGACCTTTAATAGAAAGAAACAAGCGACTTGTCATGTCAAATGTAAAAACACACATCCCAAATGAATTACTTAGTGAACAATTAATACTTCGTGGAATTATACCAGTTTCACCAATACACCACATCAGAGCGAGCTTGGGTAAATCGGGCCGCGCACACATTCAATCTCACCGACGCCAAGTGTATATTAAAGAGTAAGACAACATAAATATACCAGACTCATTCAAAATTACGTGTGAGATACGACATATTGGATTTATTTGAGTACTGACTCTACAAGTATGCTTTACTTGCAAATAAAATGGACATGTAGCAAAGTTATGCCCAATTAATATTCAAAAACAGCTAGAAGAAGAATCCTCTCATAAACAAACTAATGAAGTAAACCCTATTAAAACCCAAACACAATCAAACGTAACTCAGAATGACGAAAAAACAAACACAGAACCAACGCCTCCACTCCCAATAATTGACAATACAGCATTAAATGAAAGAATTATTGACGCCAACACACAAGTCACTAGTAATAATATTAATATGAAAGACAACAGTAATGTAAATAGCATAGAAAATAATAATATAATGGATGTAAGTTACGTTAACAAAAGATCGCACTCCGTAATAAGTTCAAACGAATCATATATTGAGGAAAATGCAACAGGATCAACTTCCAGTCGAATAACTCAACCAACAAAGAAAGGAAAAACTTAAGAACCATGCGAAACAAACACTTGAATCAGTAACAACTGATAAAATGGACAAAAAGTTAATTAGTTTAAAAACTTACCTAAACGAAGCAAACACACTCTTAAATTATCTACAATTTAAGAGTCTGATGGAGAACATCAAAGGTTCAAAAAACCCGAAAAATATTATTTTACAATACACACAAGATCTAAATGCATTTGAAAAATTTATTAGGGAGGGTATATACCCAAATGTCAGAGATAGAAGCATAAAATATAGATGTACTACACTACTAAATTACCTAAAAAATCCTATCGACAACTATTCTCCCAAAGAAACCCCAAACAACTCTGACACCGAAAATTAAAAATGGCTAACATCATGCAGTGGAACTTAAACGGCCTTAAAGGCCAATATGAAATGTTACAAAAGATTGTTGCTGACAATAATATTGATATCATATGTTTAGAAGATACTAACCTAAAAGACAATCAAACCATCAACATGAGAAATTATACAAGCTTTAACAAGAATCGAACAGATTGCAGAGCTGCCAGTGGAGGTGTAAGTATCTCAATAAATAACAAACTTTATAGTCAAAATATCCAATTAATAACAGAGATAGAAGCAGTCGCAGCCAAGGTTATTATAAATAATCAAAGTATAGATATCTGCAATATTTATTTGAGCAATAAATACGAAATAGATTACACAGCGATTGATAACATAATATCTCAACTCAAAGCCCCGTATATAATTCTAGGCGATTTTAATAGTCATAATACTATCTGGGGATCATATAAAACTGATCACAGAGGTAAAATCATTGAAGAGTTACTCAATAACAATGATGAGTTAGTACTATTAAACGACTCCTCACCCACTCATTTTAACGTAGCGACCGGAAGAAATAGCGCTATCGATCTTATATTTATCAGCTGTAATATAGCAACAAAAGTCTACTGGAGTACGCTTAACTACTTGTATGGCAGCGACCACTACCCAATACTAATAAATTATGATAATGCGAACGGAAATATCTATACCACAAAGCTGATTGGAATAAATATAAACAAATGATATCTGAGAATCTAGACGAATTAACAAAGTACATCAATGATAACTCCGAAAAAATAATACAAACATCGATGGCATAATCTCGAAACTCAATAAAACTATAATAGATGCTACAGATGCAAGTATCCCAAAAAGCCAAAACTTTACAAACAGATCAAAAGTTAGTGTATGGTGGAATGAAAAATGCGAGATGGATATAAAAAACGCTAAAAGAGCTCTCAATAAGTACAAAAAAACAAAAACCGAAGAAAATAAAATAGCATATAAACGCCTAAAAGCAATATCTAAAAAAACTGTTAAAAATAGTAAATCCCAAGCATGGCTTGATTTCCTAAACTCAATAGACAACCAGTTACCGACAAAAGAATTTTGGAGTAAAATAAAGGCAATCGAAGGGCATAAATCTTTATCAATCACAGCACTGGAGGAAGACAATAAAGTGGTGAGTAATAAATATCCTGGCAACATAGCTGAAATTTTTTCAAAAAAATTTGCGTCGAACTCCAGCGACAACAATCATAATCAAGAATTTTTAGACTACAAAGCTTCCATTGAAAACACTATAGGAATAAATTATAAAGAAGAGGTTAATACAGAAGATAATAACCCCATAAATGCCGATATAACAATAGGAGAATTAAAAGTAATGCTACATTTGAGTAAAAATACAAGTCCAGGACCGGATTTAATTCCAATCATACTTGTAAAACCATTTCCAGAGAGCGCATATGAAACCATTTTAAACATATATATAATATCATTTGGAAAAAACAAGTATATTCCCAAAAATCTGGCAACAAGCAATAGTAATACCACTTCCCAAACCAGGTAAAAATAAATATAACAAAGATAACTATAGACCTATCGCACTAACTTGTTGTCTATGTAAACTATTTGAGAAAATCATCAACAAACGTCTCCGCCAGTTCCTCGAAACAAATAATATAATAAGCAAATTCCAAAGTGGCTTCCGAGAAAGCTGTTCAACAACAGACTGTCTGGTATCGCTTGAATCCCATATTCGCGATGCTTTAAATCACAAACTCCATGTACTTGCAGTATGTCTAGACACGGAAAAAGCGTACGACCTAATATGGAGAGAAAGAATCTTGGATATTTTAAAAAAACTTAAACTAACGGGAAATATTTTCTATTTTATTAAAAATTCTCTGAATGATAGAAATATAAGAGTAAAAGTCAATAATGTTCTCTCTGATAATATTAATATCATAAACGGAGTATTCCAAGGCTCAGTGATTAGTGTAACCATCTTTCTCCTTGCCATCAATGAAATCGTAAATCACATCCATGCCCCCGTATCTTACACAATATTTACTGATGACGTAACAGTTTATATTAAAGGAAAAAATCTTAAAACCAGCCAAGAAATAATGCAACAAACAATTGATAACATTGTAAAATTCTCCAATACAGCAGGTTTTAAAATATCCAAACTTAAGACTGAAGCAATAATCTTCAAAAAACAACTTAGGAAATCAGACAAATTGAAGATAGGATTCGAATATATTAAAACAGTGAAACAAATAAAAATCCTTGGCCTTATTTTTGACTGTCACCTCAACTGGAAACTGCATATCGAATACCTAAGAACACACTATCTCAATAGAATTAACATACTAAAAACACTTTCAGCTAAAAAATGGGGAGCAAAACAAAGAGTTTTAGTTAATACATATAAATCTCTAATCCAATCGAAAATCGATTATGGCTGTGCTGCTTATGGTTCAGCGAGCAATAGCACGCTCAATAGACTTGAACCTATAATAAACTCATGCATGAGAATAGCAACTGGTGCCTACAGAACTAGTCCCACTTATAGTATTTTAAGTGAAAGTGATTTAGTTCCCCTAAGTTTGAGACGCAAAAAGTTGATGTTAAATTATACAGCAAAAATTATCAATTTACCTAAAAATCAAGCTTTTGACCTCTTCTCAACTCAATTACTAACAAAAAACACTCAAATAAAAAACCAATCATTTATCAAGAGAGCCACAACATCACTACAAGAATATGAAATTTCAATTCCAATACCACCACTACAAACAGCTAAAGAAAACACAATACCTATAGGAGAAAGCCAAATTGACTTTATATTGAATGAAGATTCGTCAGACATCATGAAAATCATTAACAAGTATGCCGATTTCATCCACATACCAATGACTGCCCTTAAAGGATCTTTATCGACAGGAGCAGCAGCAATCCTACCAAACAATGAGGTGACTCTAATGAAACTTCCAAAGAATCTTAGTCTACAATCAGCTCTAGAAATAATAATAATAAAAATACTTGAAAATATAGATAATAGTTCAGTCAACAAACACATGATCCATGCAGACTCTACCCATCTGGTATGAAAATGCGAAAAAATAACCCAAAAAACGAAAGAATACAAACAATATTAAATAAAATTAAAAACTCGAGTAGTATATTTTTGATCTCAGTTTCCAAGTTTACTCCACAAATGACAGAAGAACTCGATAATTGGGCACATTCAGCATGCACCTTAAACCATAACTATACTAACTACTCTTACACCAAGAAAGACCTGTACGAAATAATAAATCTCAATATTAAAGATGAATGGAATCAATTATGAACGAACAACACCAAAAATTCATTACTTAAAGAAATTAAACCGAATCCAGATGACAAAAACCCTGCGCTAAACTTTAAGAGGAAAGATCAAATTCTTCTCCCAAGACTGAGGATTGGCCACTGTAAAGTATCTCATCAACACCTCATTAACAAGGAGAAATAAAAAGAAATATGTAAAAAATGCAGAGTTGACTACAACGTCAAACACCTACTAATAGAATGCGATATGCATGAAAATTATAAAACAATATGTAAAACAATATGTAAAATAACAAATAATATATCGAACCTACTTAATGATCATAAACAACGTGAAAACTTAATTAGATTTATTGACACAATAAATGTAAGAAACCTTATTTAATTGTAAACAAGTTTGCCGTACCTTATTTATTTAAAATATGTATTTGTAATTGTAAGAAAACATGTCAAGCGCACTTTTTGTAGTACATTATGTCTAGGCGCTACCAATATGTAAATACCCAAACACTTTCAATGTAACCCTACTTTAACGAGTCGCTAATACCCACTGGGGGATGCGATTTAAAATAAATAAACGAAAAAAAAAATGTATTAGTAATCGAGCGATAATAACAAAAACTACGTTGTAGAATACTCACTTGACACTTTCTCGTAGTAGTAGTAGATGTCTAGGAGAGCTACGTACTTGAGAGGTATCCTGGAGAAAACTCACAGGAGAGCTCGGATCCTAGAAGTCGCAGCAATGGTCTTCCTCGACCGGGATTCTGCTCTCGTAGTAGATGTCTAGGAGTTATCCTGGAGAAAACTCACAGGAGAGCTGCTTTCACAGCGATGATCTGGCGCCCTGTGGGAGAGCTACTTGAGGGTATCTTGGAGAAAACTCACAGGAGAGCTTAGATCCTAGAAGTCGCAGCAATGGTCTTCCTCGACCGGGATTCTACTCTCGTAGTAGATGTCTAGGAGAGCTACTTGGGGGTATCCTGAAGTATCCTCTCAGGAGAGCTTGTATCCTGGACTAATAACACAGCGATAAAATACTTTCAATGCATTTGGACATCTTGTACTAGTTCTTGTTGCTTGTGCACACTGAACTGGAATGAGCTCCTCGGACGGCGTCTCGCCTTTTGTAGGGATCGCGGCGCATGCGCTCGACCAATCAGAGAACTCCATGCCATTTTTCTAAGAATTCTATGTAAGTTTAAAATTGCGTCAGCCAATCAGTGAGCTCCATGGTGGTGAGGCGCTGCTGGGGCGGAGCGCTCGCTGTAGAGCGCTCTGTATAGAGCGCTCGCGCGCGGTGGTGGGGGAAGGCCCGTAAGCGTATATAAGCGGCGCATCGAGTCGAGAAGCTCATTCGCTCTCGCCATGGAGTACGTGGTGGACGTCCAGGGATTTGAAGCGGCTGACGAGTTCGTCTTCAAGGAGGTGGCCATCGCTGCCATCGAGGATGACTCTATACCGTCGGTGTATAGCTTCAAATCTTCGCACCGATGGGACGATCTACCGAGCGAGTGCAGGAGCACGAATCGCTGGCTGGAGTTGAACTATCACGGTATACCCTGGAGCTCTGGAGAAATCCCATACACGAAGCTGGTGGAAAGTGTACAGTATGGTTTGATAATCGCGAAGGTGTATGTCAAGAGGTTGGAGAAGAAGAGGTGGTTGCAGGATATATTGTTAAATATGTAAGTATACTTATATCATGCATAATCTTTGTTTACTTTATCAAACATAATTTTGTAGGACTATATGCAACGTTGAGGATATGGGGTGTCCTTCCCTGCGGATGCTAAACCAAGAGGAGCCATACATACAGTGTACGCATCATACCTTGGGAGATGAACACTGCAATTGCGCCGTCCAGAACGTGTTCGCATTGAAAAAGTGGATACTTGACAGCAGCAGCAGCAGCCGACCAGAGTTATCGATTGACAGCGGCTATGTGAGCACCGACGACAACGCCGTGGATGAAGTGGATTTAAGTCAATGTAAACCTTTACACGTAATGTTAAGTGGAATGTATAATTAATTATTGTAATAATAGAGAGGTAATTGTATGTGGTTGTACCTCACAGGTGGTAGCGATGGTTGGGGCTCCCACTATTTAAAAAAATAAAAAAATTGTTACTCTATGAATTTTGAAATCCCGCCAGCCTCTGTCGGATAGATGGAAAATTGGACGGCGAAACGGACAAAATTTTAGGAGTTATGGTATGACTTTGTGGCGCCCCTGCTCAGGCAAGAAGGAGGAAGTCAAGACGCGGGCCCAAGCGTCGAGCGGCGCGCGCACCCTCGCAAGCAGCGTTTTGTGCCGAGGTCGGTATTTGCCACGAGCGCGAGAGTCAGTCAGCCAGCAGCCACGGAAGCAAGCGCAGCCCGCCTCAAGAGTTACAGACCACGCCGCAGCTGTGGCGCGCATAGAGTTCGTTTCTTGCTCCCGCGCACGATTATCGCAACGCACTAAATTGTAGTTATAGACGCAAATAAAAAGAAACAAGGTGATTTCGTTATTTAGGAGTGTTGTTGTTTGGCGAGAAACCAGCACCTGTTGCCCTCCACATTCAGCCTTTTCAGAGTCGGAGTCAAGAGTGCCAGGAGGCACTCGCTTGTTGGACACACGTTTCGGAGCCGTCAAGTGTTGGAACACAGCCTGACTTATAGCCGGTACCGCACCGACTTAGTGGTGGGCAGCGCGACGACTGCGGCTCGCCGCCTAGTGGAGCGCGTGGAACTCACGGCGGCGCGAAATTCAAATTTTTAAAGTTAGCAGCATTCAGATAGGTGACAGCGAAGGAATTCGGACATAGTATATAGTGTATGTACACACACACACACACACACACACACACACACACACACACGCACGCACGCACGCATATAATATATATAGTATTTGGGTTATCAACTTCCAGTAGACTGCTCTGCCGGTAAGGTTTGGTTAATGACTGCAGGTAAGGTAGACTGCAGTTGGGTTATCGACTGCTGATAATGTTGGGTTATCAACCACTCTGCAATTACGAGCCACCAGCAAGGTAGCGCTCTACCTTATCGACCGAGCGCCAGCTCAGAGGGTAAGTGAGCCAGAACTGTCCTAGCTCACCTACTTTTATTGTTTAATATAATAATAGTTCACCAGCGGAATGGGATTAAGGGACTCATGGTGGGAATAAAATATTTTCTAGAGTCTATAATAAAGCAGAGTCTGTCCGCACGATGCCTTACTGACGAGTCCAGCGGGCAGATCCGGAACGAAACGCTATCAATTTTAAATAGCTAAATGTTAACGGGATCGGATAAAATTTAAAATATTTCTTAAGGGTTTGGAACATTCATGTAGCTTTATGTTACAATTGTTGAAGGTATGTTATTTATTTTCTGCCTCTTTCTACGGGAAAAAGGGTAATCTATCATACACGGTTTGGTAGGAATTTACGCACCAACTATCCCCATATCTATTTCAGCAAAAAAAATGGGTGTCTAGAAAAATGCATTTCTTAATAAAAACTACATAGCTCATGCATTTTTTTCTAAATATCATCTCTCGTGAAAAAAATCACGTGAAAATCAAAAGATGATCACGTGAAAATCACATGATTTTCACGTGATTTTTTTACCAGGGATGTATGGTCTGAAAACAGAAAAGGGGCTTTGAAAAATCGCAAGCAATTTCAAAATAACCTTGAAAAAAATTTTCAAATTCAAGATTCTGAAGAAATTTTGAATAGTGCATAACGAATGCAGTTTTAGTGGAAACGAAAAATGCAAAAATACGTGATAAATTATTTTGAGAAAAGAATAACATGTTTCAAAACCAAAATGTTCGGTGATATAGCCATCATACTCTCGCCGTTCGATTTGAGATGGTTTCCGCCTATTATATTATTTTAATGTAAATAATATTATAAATAATACAAGTGTATCAATATAATATCGTCCGTGCTTCTGAATAAAAAGGCTTTATCTGAGAATTCAGTTTTGAAAAAGGCTTTATCTCGGAATCCGGTTGAAAAAGGCTTTATCTCGGAATCCGGTTGAAAAGGCGTTATCTCGGAATCCGGTTGGAAAAGGCCTTATCTCGGAATCCGGTTAAAGAAGGCTTTATCTCGGAATCCGGTTGAAAAAGACTTTCTCTCGGAATCCAGTTGAAGATAACTTTATCTCACACGCACATTTTTTTACCCTTTAGAGTCTGTAGACCGTTGTACGAATTTCAGACATGTGAAATCTATATGAGATAGTGCTTAAACCATAAAAAATATATTATAACAATGTAATTTGTGTTTTAAATTGAATATTAACTAGGGGGCCTGCGCCCCCCTGCGTGCCTTCGGCACGCCAACCCCCCCGCCCCCACACACACCTGCTCCTCGCTTCGCTCATCGCCCGCCCCCTCCCTATTAAAAATTTTGTTTTTACATAATAGGCACGACCGCAATGCTCAGAAAAACCTTATAATTTTATTATTGCATTAATTGTAATACTTATTTTCATCGTTATTATCATTAGAATACACATAAATACATCTCTGCAGTAAAATTTAAATGAAAATTATGCATTTACTATTACATATGTATTATTTTTTTGAAGAATATTTTCCTTATAATTCTACAAATATAGATATATGCAGTTAACTTTTCAAATAGTCTATGATTCATATAAATTAATTAAGTATTATTAATTGATATGATTAAAGTACACATAGGAATATTAAATATATAAGTACTATGATTGCAATTATATTTAAAATTAAAAACATTGTTTTCATTATTTCTATTTGAATTATAATAATAGTTTTTATTTTTATTTATGCAAATGTTGAATAGAAAAAAAGTTTTGTTTCATTGAAATAAAAGTTGTTGATAACATTGTTATTTTTGTCTTGTTTCAATATTATCTACAACTTTTGTATTTAACATTTTTGCGAAAAAATCAAATCCTGACAAGTTATAGCCGAAAATCGTCCATTTTATGTGTATTTTGGCGTTTAAAATCGTTTTTATAAGTGTAACTCATCAGGAGTTGATTTTATATGAAAATGTTAAATGGGAAAAAGTTTTGTTTCATTATAGTCTACAACTTTTGTATTTAACATTTTCGTGTAAAATCAAATCCTGTCAAGTTATAGTCAAAAATCGTCCATTTTATGTATATTTATGCGTTTAAAATCGTTTTTATAAGTGTAACTCATCAGGAGTTGATTTTATATGAAAATGTTAAATGGGAAAAAGTTTTGTATTATTATAATCTACAACTTTTGTATATAACATTTTCGTGTAAAATCAAATTCTGTCAAGTTATAGTCAAAAATCGTCCATTTTTTACCTTTTTTGCCGTTTTTCGCAGTTATCTTGGTAAATATTGCTCTTAGAGAAAAGTCTTCAAGAGAAAAAATGTGTATTTTAATTAGTTTTAGCAGATAGACCTGTAGATATTAGCTTAAAATTAATTTTTCTAGACATTAGGCTTAAAAATCGATTTTTTGAGATATTTCTTTGTGCTTGCATTTGAACAATTTTTCATCGATCTTTCTGGTTAAGGGACCAGCACTTAGGTATAATTAGAGGAGTATTTTCCCGCAATCCCGGTGAAATCCATCGAAAATTCGCTGAGATAATCCATAAACTTGATTACATACGAACGTACATACATACACACACATCATAGAAAACGCCTAAAATGAACTATTTCTGGGCGGAAAATAGTTTTTATACAGTAAATTGCTAGTTTTCGAGTAGTGGTCGTGCCGAAAAATGTTGGCTATACTGCCAACTTAAATCAGGGTCAACAAAATTTGCGTGTGAGATAAAGTCTTCTTCAACTAAATTCTGCCTTTTTATTCGGAAACGACGATAATATTTATGGTTGAAAATGTTTGGTAAAATGATACTATAGTATTTTTTTCGCTCTATTGTTGCATACGTCAAATTATTTCAAAATCATTCTTTTAAAAATTTCTCAAAAAATTAACCATCTTTATCGAAATATAACTATTATCTTTATAATAATAAAAAAATATAAGGTAAATAATTTTATTTTTTAGGAAAACGTTAGGGTATTCTCCAATCTAAAATAGCTCTAATAGCGTTGCTTAATAAATGCAAGTTTTCCATTTGCAACAAATCTCCTGTACCTATACAATATGAGAAACGCTCGATCATTCACACAAATTCCAGCAAGTGGTGTATATTTGCGGATTTGAAGAAACGAATAAATAAAAATATATTGAACTCTGTAAAGAAGCTCGAACTTGTAATAAAAATATTAAAAACTATAAAAGGTTTCCTTTTCTGCACTGAGAAAAAATTAAGTAAACATTACAAGTACTTTTGTAAAAATTACCATTCCATCTTGTAAAGCTATGTAGAAACCCAAAAATTTACCATACATAATAGAAAATTTTTACTATATTTCTAACTTAAACTCCTATAAAGGATAGTATTTTTTTGGGGTTTTATAGTCTTTAGTAGCTTTACAATACATTAATAATTTTTACAAAAGCACTTGTAAGTTTTACTAAACTTTTTTCTCACAATGAAAGATTAGTTATAAGATGTATTTGTATATCAGATGGCCAGACGTCACTGGTCTTTGATAAGCTGATTTGAAATTATTCAAATGTTACATAAAACAGTGACATTTTTTAAGATATAATTAATAAGTGTATCAATATAATATATATGGTTGAAAATGTTTGGTAAAATAAATAAACTAAAGATATTTTTTCATCTAGTTTTTTTTTTAATATCATAAATGAAGATTGTAAGAACATACATTTATTCTCCGCATTTCATCTAACAATATATTAAAAATCACAAAATTCATTGGCGAGTTTTATTTGAAAACCCCGACGTAAAAAAAGAATTGATAGAGATCTAATTTTTTCAAGAGTATAAAACCAAGGCACTCGAAAAATTTTTTCAACGCAATAATAGTATCTCACAGAAAAAGTAAAAGTTTTCGAGGAACAAGTTTATACTTATACATTCGAAATAACTTTATAGAAAATGCAGATAGAAATATCATTATTGATGTCGTACTAGCAAAAGTAACTTCATGAAAAATGGTAGTTTAATGAGAAGCGTATTATTCTTTTTATATTTTTCTTAACGCTCTTAGTTTTATTTTAATTTTGCACTTCCTTAGTGACATATTCACCTAAATTTGAGAGTGCACCTCACTAAATTAGTTAAAAGCCCAGATCATATATTTCTTCTCGAAAGTTTAGCATATCAAGCTTCATGTTTCATGATTCTCAATGCAGTTTGATTTTTGTTTACACTTGAAGTGTAAAATAATCTCTAATCGCTATGCAGCGATTACCAGCGATTACCGAATCTCATAGAAAACAAGTCAATTTTGTGTAAATTATTTATTAACGTTATTGTAATTAAATGTTTCATAAATATTTTGATATTTATGTTCATTAAAAAAATGAAAAATTTCAATTATAATTATTTAATCTCATATAAAATTCACCCATACAGTTCAATATTTTAATTCAGAAAAACATGTCATCATTCATACACACATGAAGTTTTTCCTTGTAAAAAACCTGTTAGTGCATCTGCATTAACACTACTTCACCAACAATACATAATAAATAATGAACTTTCAATATTCTATTCATTCTAATATTTTCATAAAGGAAGGAAAGATGCTTATTTTTAAACCAATAAATGACTTTAATATATTTAAATAATTTACGCACCTTATGTATTCAAAATATTTCTTTTAAAAGTATTTTTGTATAAAATTATAAAAACTAGGGTTGTATAAATTATTAGATGTAATATTTAACATCGATTATTTACTTTCGTTTTAAAAAAAATATTTTTTTTACTTTTAGTAAAGAAAAATAAAATTACAATTCTCAATATTATATGAATTGATTTAAATTATAAATTTTTGTTTTTTCCTGAATTAAATTTTATGTAAAAATATTAATACAATTATTTTACAAAATATCGTTTGTTTGTTTTAGAACGATACGCGTTAAAAGTGTTTGTAAAAATATCTGAAAATAATGCAGGTATTGATAATATGTAACATATGTAAACATTCATACTATCAAAATTTTTATATCAACCCTAGACTGATTCGATATATTAACAGAATTACGTAAATCATTTCATTTAATTATTTTCACGAAAAACTGCACAAAGAATGCCCTGGCGCTCGATAGGCTAAAAATGCAAAAAGTCAAGATTGGGCAATGTGAGCGGATCAGAAATCATCATAGGATCAGTGGTGGTAGCACGAGAGCACTCTAATGATGAACTAGTCCATTTCTGACTTCTCCTCGAGTGGCACTTCAAGGATTCTCGGCCCGTAAAGAAGGACGTAGGCGCAGTGCCAGTCACCGCCTCCGCTGAGCTTGAGCACATCCTCCTCCGAGACTACGCTGATGTTTTCGTCATCGCATTTAAGCCAAGTATCGCCTTTCTGACGTACCCATGCCAGATAGTGGCCACTGCTACTCGTACGGCCCTGATGTGTCAGAACAGCCTGAAGCGTGTAGTAACCACTATTGTTTGAGCCAAGATCTAGAAAAAGTATATTACATTTTAACACAAAATGACGATATTTTAGCAACATTTAGAACTTATTTTTCATCTGATTTAAAATGTTAATAAATATGGAAAAATTGTACTGTCTTCTTACATGAAATATAAGGTGTAAACAATACAAACTTTTTAATTCTCATATTATAATTGCATAATACAAAATTTAAACCACTTGAAACGACATATTTTTTTATTAAAAAATAATATATAACAAATATTACATTATTTAAAATTTCAAACATAAATTCAAAACTTAAAAAATAAAAGTATCTTTATTTAAAAACCTTTAGATATACTATTTTTATAAGTCTCTAAAAAGTGAAAAATTATTATTAGAATAATAATTATTATTATTAAAAAGTTATTATTATCTTCATTGTTTGCAAAGGAACTGCTTATTTGGAATAAAAATAAGTTCAAGGAGCTTTTTGTTAAGTAGTAAAATTCTAAATTATTTAAGGACGTTCTCCGGGTCGAAACAGCAATTTTAGTTTTTATATTTTTATATAATGTTTTATTAATTTGATAATCCAAGAGTAAGTACATGTAACAAATATATACTTGAAAGAACATAAAACAATTTTTTTTAGACAAATTCAGGCAATAGTCACTATGGTATTGTTACAATTAAAGACAAAAACTTCAATAAGTTCTTTAAATTTTTTTATTTTTTATCTGATCTTAACGAAATAGAGCTTATTTTGTTCGTTAAGAAATTTCAGGGAGAGTATCGATGGGAAAATTTATGATACGAATTACCGTAAGGCGCAATATCAATTTATTTAAGAAAAGCAAGTCAAGTTTTCATCAAAACTTTCTTAAACAAATTGATGTCGCGCCGTACTGGTAACTCGTATCATAAATTTTGCCATCGATACTCCCCCTGAAATTTCTTAACGAACAAAATAAGCTTTATTTCGTTAAGATCGGATAAAAAATAAAAAAATTTAAAGAACTTATTGAAGTTTCTGTCTTTAATTGTAACAATAGCATAGTGACTATTGCCTGAATTTGTCTCAAAAAAATTGTCTTATGTTCTTTCAAGTATATATTTGTTACATGTACTTACTCTTGGATTATCAAATTAATAAAACATTATTTAAAAATATAAAAACTAAGATTGCTGTTTCGACTCGGAGAACGTCCTTAAGGTGATGTCGGAGCCACGCTGATTGGTTGAGATTTTCCTAACCTCAAAAACAGAATATCATAAATAAAAAAAAGTATGCAATCGTAAAGCACAAAAATGCGGTGATCGCGTGTTCTTTTTATAATAAGGAATGTTTATAAACATTATTCAGCATTTAATAATTTTTAGTTGAGACAAACAATGGGAAATACGACGCGAGGTAAGGATGCCGTTTCACATATAAAATTGTAAGATGACAGTCACTTTTACGTAATTCCACGCGTCAATTTTAAAAATATTGCATTATATAAATTATTGAACATTTTGATTATTGAAAATGCTATGAGCCCGCATTCTTTACACGATAACAAATCGTTAGCAACTTAATTTTCAATATTACGAAATAAATTTCGCGTGAACAATGGGAAATACGGCTCGAGGTGGGGGTTACCATCGGTAAAGTTCGTTCCTACATCCCCTTAAGAAATAATTTTAGCAAAGAAAAGAATGTTTTTATCTTTACCATCTGGAAACCAAAATGGTTCCTTTTTCACATTTTTCTCTTCTTCTTTTTTGTCCTTTTTCTCTTTTGAACGAACTTCTTCTAGTTGAGCTTCTTCAAACTGTTGAAATCTTTCTCTTAGTGGAGTCAATTTCTTTTGAAGATCTTTTGTACATAAATCAAAGGCATCAAAGTTTAAAGGAAATTTAACATTTTTTAAAATCTTTGCATTGATTGATTCCTTTTCTTTGTAAAAGAAACGAACAAATTGAATAGTTAAATAAGCTGGTAATCTGCTAATTTTCGACTAAATAATAAAAAAAAATCGTTAATATTTATCTGTAATATCGAAATTTATTGTATTATCATTTAAAAGTTGTCCCTCACCGTTTTTGTATAAACAGCATCTCTTCCCAGTGTTGGAGACAGTTTTGTAATTTGCTCTTCCATTTTACTTTTAAGACCAGTAAGCATATATTTATCTTGATTTGAAATGAAACAACTTAACTGTAAAAATTCTTCTTTTGAATTGGTTGGAGATTCATCTTCTGATTCAGTACATTTTAATTGAGTATCAAAAGTACCACCAAAGTATTGATCGATTAAAGATTTAGGTTTATAACAAGCACCTTCTTCAGCTGTACCAGCATTTTCCTAAAATTTGAATTTTGATAAAATAAGAGTTGTAGACTATTTTTTACTTAGTCTTGAACTATAAAACAGTGTGAAAAGTAAAATATACTAAAGAAAAATATTTCTACTAAATACCACAGCAGGTAATTTTTGTTGCAGCATCCTAACGAGCTCTGTCCAGCATTCATTAGCATCCTGCTGCTGAAAACCTCCCATTTTGGATTTTTCTGCAAATCTAGGAAAAGCGAAATGCATCATTTGCACCAACACAACTGGTGGTAAAGATGAACCTTTATCCATTCCCTCATAAAGATCTCTTAATGCTGCTGTAATACTTTGTGAAGCCGCGAACTGCATACCACCACCAGGTCTTGTAAGACCCCCAGAAAAGTTTTTGAGTGCTTCTCGCAACTCAGGTACAGTCTTTAAACATTGAACAGTGGCATTTAAATAACATGTATTGCCAAGATTAGTTAAACCAGCTGGCAAATCAAGTGCAGAAGATAATTCTTGTTCATTCATATCCTCCAAAAATACTGGCTTTTCAGCAGGTTCATTAGGTACATCTTCTTCTTTTGACCCCATCATCAATACCACAATACCCTGAAAAATATAAAGGTTTGAACAATTTTTAGACACACTAATTCTCTAATGTTTAAAAGAAACTTAATAATATAAAAGCATGAATGGTTGAATCAGTGGAATACAAAGTTGTTAACGATATGAATTTTGATCAAAACTTGATCTTCATGTAAACTGATATCATCACATCATCACATTTATTTAACAAATAATAATTTAGTAATTTATTTATAATTATACTATTAGTAATTATTATTTCATAATAGAAGTGGATCAATCCAAAGAAAATTTTAATGAATGGATTATAAAAAAATATTAAATTAAAAATTATATATCACACGTTTTTAAACTTGTAACAAGTATCTGAATTCAAAACAAAGTTTTATGAAGTTTTATAAAGATATAATAATTCTTTATGAATAATAATACATACATCTTTCAGTTTGATATTTCCCCAGTCATTGTCCTTCAACGTCATACCTTTTACCATTACTTTTTGTCTTTCAGGCTGAACTCCAGTTAGAGCGAAAAGCTGTGCTTTAAACAACATTGGTTCTTCATCTGTGTTGACTTCAACATTGGGAAAAAGTTCTTTTCCCCACTTAACTTTAACTGTAACATGTCGAAGAAAAAGTAAATATTACACCTTTTTGATAAAAACATTTTAAAAGTATTAAATTTCAAATGGCATTTTTTGAGGTTAAGAACACAAAAATTCTTGTACGTATTGTATTTACTAACCAGCGTGTTGCGGCATTTTTTGTTATTGTTCGCGTTTGCGCTAATGCAAAATCTGAAATACTTTTGAAAAGGAACGTAGCCGTATCTTCGAAAAGGCAAAACACAAATAAAGTGCACAGTCAGTGTGCAGCAAGTCTCTCTCAAAATTGCCGAGAAACGATCTCCTGAGTGAATGAGTCCCGATACTCCCGATTCGAATGTCCCGACACTCCCGACAACCCGACAAGAGTTTAGATACTAACTTCTCGCAACAACTGAGTTAAAGTCACCACATGCATGAATTTTCATAAGCATATCACTTAAAAATAAGAACATGATATATAACCAGTAATCTGGCGGTACATTTAACTATTTAATTAGTAAAGCTTCTGCAATATGGTGATTTATATTTATTTGTCTTCTGAGAGCTCCTGCGCTCCTTGCAATCACAGCCGAATCAATATATCATATCATAAATAAAATATTATATCATGAATATAAGTTTGTATTATTATTGTATTTATAAAAAAAAAAACAGATTACATTGGTACCTACCTATTTTAATATTAACAAAAAGTACCCTTAATTAAAAAGAGGAGGTAGATATTTGGTTAATGGGGTTCCATAGTCCTACCATTACCGACCGAGCAATTCACACAGTTTCAAGCTGATTAAAAATAAAATATGTCGAATCACAAAAAATCAAGAGAACACTTCGCTGCGGTTTTGAACGTTCTATCATCCAGTAAAAGTTTGGAGTCGAAATATCAAGTTGTTTTTGCAAAAACTTTGAACGAAACCGAATTTTGTTTTATTCAAAGTTTTTGCAAAAACCACTTAATATTTCGATTTCAAACTTTTACTAGGTGATAGAACGTTCAAAACCGCAGCGAAGTGTTCTCTTGTTTTTTTGTGATTTTACGTATTTTATTTTTAATCAGCTTGAAACTGTGTGACTTTCTCGGTCGGTAACGGTATCAATAAAAAAATGAGTTTATGATCACTTGAATTTTTTAAATAACGGCTATGTATACTTTGTGAATATCTTAATTAATGGGAATATAAAAACTTGATAAGTATATCAGTTCATAATTTCAAGGGCATCTAAATTTAAACTTAAGAAATGCGGAATTTGTTTGCATGCAGACATTAATGGGATATTGGGATTTTATATACACACACCACGCGCGCGCACACACACACACACACACACACACACACACACACACACACACACACACACACACACACACACACACACACACACGCGCGCGCGCGCGCGCGCGCACACACACACACACGTCACACACACACACACACACACACACACACACTCACACAGCGACTGCGTGCAGCGTGCACTGTATATTATACAGTCAACAGTCAACTTGTGTTCGTATGCTACTCCTATATTGTGTAAATAGTAAGTGTATATAGTGGGATAGTATTCAACTATGTTTTTCCATGGCGTCCGCATTATGCCAGAGTGATTTGCAAGACGATTTTACCCGTGTACCGGTACCATATTAGCCGGTGCAATTTTAAAGAGAAAGTATATGCAAATGCGGCTATAAGAAATCATACATTTTTTAATATTTATTCTAATAATTAATCGAAAAAATATTTTTCAGATTTCTTTAATCTTGTAGAAAGGTGCTGTAGGAAATGTAGTATAGTAAAATTCTTTTTTAAAACGCAACTGTTATTTTGTGAATGTACATACAAGTTTATAAGTAGTGATCTTTTAAATAGAGATTGATATCTCACAACTAATGATACTGATTTCTAATTCTGTTGAGCAGACTGCAATAGGAAACAAATTTTAATGATGAGGATCAATAGCTTACTTATTTTTCTTATCTTTTCAATAACTTTAATACAAATAGGAAGTGGTATTATATTAGAAGGTGCTGCTATTGGAGCAGCATTATTAGGTTATACTTTTCAATGCAAATTTTGGGAATGTTGTGATACAAATTATGTACCTCGAAACACTACTAGTATGTATATTTCATATACAAATTTAAAATGCCTGCTTTATGAAATACAATGAAATATAATTATAGTAATATTATTAATAATGTTATTAATCTATAAATCGTCATTGTTTTCTTTCTTAGAACTGAAATCAAATTTACAAGAACACTTGTATGGTCAACAAATTGCTCAAGATATAGTTTTCAGTGCTATTCACAGTCATGTTCATCATGAAAATCCAAGGAAACCACTAGCTTTAAGTTTCCATGGATTACCTGGAAGTGGAAAGAATTATATTGTTTCCATGATAGCAAATGCGTTATTCAAAAATGGAGAAAAAAGTAAATTTTATCATTTTTTTAATGGTAGAAGTGATTTTCCATCTGATAAAAATGTTGATCTTTACAAGGTACCTTATACATTAAATATAAATTTGTTTTAAATTTTGTTATATTTAATTGAATTGGTAATATAATCTGTGTTGCCAAAAGAAGGATCCTCCTAATATTAGAAATTCATTAGAGATAAAACTTATGTTTCATAAGAAAAAGGAACTGAGCGATTGCTGTTGTCGATTAATATTTGTGTAAAGTTAATTAAAACAATCTGTACTGTAATGTACTTGTCTGTTTTTACCATTACAATTTCAATAAATTTTAAAAGATGACTCAAAAATTTGTCTCCTTACAAATGTCTACATACTGATTTTTCTATTGATTTATCTTATATTTTGAGCAATAATACAGACCTTGAAGTTTTGAAAAGGAAATGAAAGTTATAAAAACCAAGAGTATCCTTCTTTGTTTTTAACAGGTTGAGTGTTGTATAGCTCATTTGTGGACATGAATATTTTTGTGAGTTGCTAAAGCATGTATACATGTCATTGTGGACAGTTTTAAATATTTTACAATTTTGCAAAGTTAGCATCTTAGTTATGTTAACACATTTTTATGTTAATACTCAATCTGTTAATATAAATTGAATAGTTGTAGTTTGACTGTTACATTAAAATATAAAATTATGTATATTGAAAATTTTTATATTTTTTTATTTAATTTTTTTAATTATAGTATGACTTAAAAGAAAAAATTCAAAGAGCACTAGACAAATGTGTAAGATCTATGTTTGTTTTTGATGAAGTTGATAAAATGCCAGCTGGAGTTCTTGATGTATTAGTGCCTTTTCTGGATTATACAAGTTGGAATGGAAGAGAGAAAAGTAAATCCATTTTTATATTTTTATCAAATACTGGAAGTGATCAGATAGTTCGACGTATGATAGATCTTTGGCAAAGTGGGAAAAATCGTGATGAAACTACTATACAAGATTTTGAACCACTTATAGCGATTGGTGCATTCAATGAAAAAGGAGGCTTGTACAAAAGTGGTACTATAGAATCAAAGTTGATTGATCATCATGTACCTTTCCTTCCAATGGAAGAAAAACAAGTTATAATGTGTGTCAAGGATGTATTTAAACATTGGGGAAAACTTGATCCTTCTAATGAAATGATTCAGGAAGCTTTAGAGCATGTGATTTATGGACCACCACCTCACAATTTATATTCTACATCTGGGTGTAAAAGACTGGATCACAAAGTTTCTTCTATTTTACACAGAAATGAATTGGATATTTAACTAATTACTAAAAAAAACTTAAAAATTGAAATTTTGGATAAAAATTTATTTCATGAAAATTTCACATATATTTTATTTTTCCTTTTTTTTTTTAACAAATATTTTTTATATAAAAAATTTTAATTTATTTTTAGAATAAAAACATGAAATTATTAAAATTATTTTTACGAATATAATCATTTTAATTAATTAATTGCAAAGCCTCTCTGTGCCTTTATTCTTACATTGTTAGATATTTGCAATGTAAACTTATTTAAAGTCTTATAAATGACTTATATGATCTTTTAAATATTTTTACTAACTATTTGTATATAAACTGATAAAGCATGTAGTCTCTTTATTCTAAGAAAATTATTTTTATACTTTCATTTATTTAGTTTTACTTTTTCATTAAATCATTGGTATGTAAACCCTTCTCTGAAAGAGTATACATAAACTTAGAGAAACTAAAATTGGATTAGTTATTTTTATAGTTATCTAAAATATAACGAGAAAATTCAAATTAAAATGTTATGATATGAGTGACAATATAATAATGTGTACCTATATAGATTTACTAAGAATCAGTTAATGCAAAATATTGTAATTACTGTAAGTACTGAAAATATAATTACTTAAGTCATAAAATTTGTAAAATAAACTAAAATTATAAATAAAGTTTTTATGATAAATAAAGAATAAAGACATGTAAATATTTAATATTTTTATTTATTCTAGTCTATTGAAAAGTATTTTATGATAAATTATGTGGCAGTTGTTTAATTATAACAGATAAAATATCATCATCTAACTTCTCTCCATAATGATAAAATACATTGTTATATTAATATATAATTATTCATAAGAAGATTGATACATTTTGGTTTTAGCAAATTAACAATTATATAAAACTGTGAATTGGAGTTTAAAAAATGTTATTAGCTAAATTATAATTTAATTTTAAATTAGTTTAATTTTTTTCTTTTTTCTTAACAATTAAAACAAGATTAAATGATTATGTATTGTTTATTGTGTTCAAAATTTATTTTTGCAAATTCTACAAAATGAAAAATTTTTAATTTAATAAATAAACTGCCTCGTTTTATATCTTAAGTATTTGCTACTTGATTCAAAAGTATCAACCTTCTTGGATAAAAAGAATATTTTTAAAATGACTTCACATTGATCAAAGAAGTACATCGATAAACTAAAATTTTCGCACGATGACCTAACTAATAACATATCGTCCTTTATTTTAATAATCATCAACATAATTAATAAATAACAAAAACTGCATTTTTACATTGTGCCTACTAAATACTTGTTATTGTTTACTCTTATACTTTGCCTTTCATATTTTTCGCTTGATTTTTTACTTTTCTATTACATTTTCATCTGTCCGACAACGGGAATGTATACTTCTACTGTTCAAACGACCTATAAATTAGGACCAGCCTAAGAACAATCTCATCTTCTCTGACTAGGACATCACATTTTTTTTGTGTTTCAAATTTTTTTTTCTATACTGCGTATACACTCGATTACTATTGCAATGAACGTTCTACGTTTTTATCGATGACTATAACAATATCAATCGCTTTATTATGCTTTTCCGCGCGACATTTGTCCGCCGACTTTGGTGGCAGTCTTGAAGCTCATTCCTGATGAAAATATTTTTATTTAGATAATTAAACAGTAAAGTTCCTTTATTTGATTGTTTTTAAGGTGCCCGATTGAAAAGGTCTGATAAAACCATATAAAAAGGGTGCAGAAACCTAATAACCTATGTGGTTTTTGCACCAGAATCTGCAGATTTGTATTAGTTTTTATTAGACCATTTCAACCAGGTGATAATTCTATAAAAAGTTACCAATTTCCATCTTCGTGAAATAATAAAGTATATTAATTACAAATTTTACGATAACTTAATGACTATTCAATTATTGATTATTTTTAAAAACAGACTTGATAACGTAGAATATTTTATATAAAAATATTTTCAACAGGCATATAATCGTCACTGACTCTCTCGCTATGTCGATCGAAGGGCGCGTCGCTTTATGTATTTCTATTTACTTATGTTTTTCTTACTTTTATTTGATAATTATATATATATATATGTATTCTCACTTATATTTTAAATGCAATTTTTGTGCACTTGCTTTTTTACATTCCTTCATATTTCTTATTTTTCTTATACTTATGTAATATAGTAGCACTTTATGTGCTAAAAGTATATGAGATACAAATAATATTTTACGCAATATTTGGTGAACCAATTTTTATGCTTTTAATGTGTTCATGAAAAATTGTAATTTTTTTTTTATGTAGAAATGCAAATAAGATATCTTGATGTGTATGAACAGTTGAACCCAAAAATAATAAATTTTGATCGTATTTTTACTGTGTTGTAATAAAATTTAATGGAAAATTCGTATGAATTAATTACAATGTTATTTATTAAAATGTATTTTCAAACAAACAATAATTCCTTATCTACGTTATGAAAATTATATTAAAGTAGATAAGTATTAAAATAATGAAGCGCTTTAATATTGAAACAAATAAATAAAAATCTAATTATATATATAATAAAAATCTACTGATTAAATAATTCTAACAAACGAATTCACGGGAGTAGAAGAAACCTGCAGAAATTTTTGTGAAAATTTTCTCAAAATATTGTGTAAGGTTTCCTACAAAAATTTGAGCAAAATTTTGCACAAAAAACTGAAAATTTCATTAGGAAGTAACGCATATTTGAATAACGAAATATTATTAATTAAATTAATTAATTATAAATAAATACATAAATTAATTAATTATAAATTAATTCATTTTTTTTAAACATTCAAAAATCATATAAGGTAACTAAGCCACTCACTGTGGTTAAGGATGATGCCTCTAGAGCAGGTTGACTGTATAGAATCAATTGGGCTGATTACATATAAATTATATGATCCAGTCTCCCCTACTAAAATGAGGATGATAAAACTTAAAATCGGTCTAATGTAATGATTTTACTTGTTAGCAATATTTTTTTTAATAAATAAAGTTGAAAATAAAAATTTATTACGTTATCCCGTATTTTGAGCGTTATAATTTCCATAACACCATATACTGGGTGGTATAGTCACCTGATTTTAATTGTAAATGTTTAATAAATATAATTTTTGTTATAAAAAATATGCGTTATTTTCTTCAGAAACTTCTGCAAAATTTTATTATTTTTTTAACAATGAGCGTACAAAATTTTGTAGAAATATTACAGATTCTTGTAAAATTTTCTACAGAAATTTCCGCAGGAGCTTTTTCCATGATATTAATAAGATTATCTGCAATCTACGTGTAACATAAAAATACCAATTACTAACCTTGGCTAAATTGACATTGCACTAATTTTTTCATTTTAAATTATAGCTAAAATTACTTTTATATAAAAATGTGTGTGTGTAAAAGAAGATTATAAATATTTCATTTGTCATGTACTAATTTACTATTAATTAATGAAAATTCAACTGTGCATGTTGAAAAGTTTTATGTTCTTTTTAAATTAATGCGCGCGCGCGCGCGTGTGTGTGTGTGTGTATATATAATATCATCATCATGAAGCAGTTAATAATCGGCATATTTACTTTATAAAATTAGTTATATAATTATAAAAAAAATTTTACGACTTTTACAATATACAACTTTCCAATATCGAAAAAATCCCGGCCGCCTAAAGGTTAAGAACAGTAAAACGCACAATCTTTGAGTTAATTAATAATACTGAAAAAACAACATTGATTAGTAAAATGTTTCTCTGCAGGCAATCAAACAAATTTTTAACTTTAAGTTAAAAATAATAAATTCATCAAAAACTTTATCTATGAAGTGCGTCTTATTCAAATACAGCATTTGCTTGTACACAAATATTACTTTATCGAAATTTGATTGCTCAAATACTGATGTACAAAAAGTCTTTGTGTTAACAATATTAATAAAATTATTTGTACTTTTTTGGGTCTTTATATACTTTTCTTTTTAAAATAATAAACGAAAGACCCTTTCATTCCTAATGTATCCACATTACAAATAAAAAGTTATTGTACAAATCACTTTCCTGCGATTAATTTGAAAGTTTATGATCTTTTTTTAATTTCAGAATATAAAACATTATTTAATACAGAAATATCGTTTTTATGATTTGGAGAAAACTTATTTTTAGCTATTCAAAAATATTATTGAAACTTTAAAAGTTATACAGATTACATAAAAGAAACGCGAGTGCAGTAAGAACTTATCGCTATAAAAATACGTAAAAAAGTATTTAGTCTCTTTTTAAATTTGGAAGTTTTTCATTTTTAAAGCCAATGAAAAAAAAAAGAAATAGTTTTTAATTGATAGTTCGAGGCGTTGTATCCCAATTTTGAAGTAAGGTATTTTACGAGGTAAATATGTGTGTATTTTAATGCATATACACACGTGAATATATTTACAGATACATAGTAATAGTTTAATCATTATAATCTTTCTGGCGTTACTAAATGTTTAATGACGAAGTAGTATCATTTATAGGAACTTCTTCATTGTCTGAGATCTTTTTAAAATAATTCTTATGTAACAAATGACTTCCATAAGAAAAAGTCAATTTCAGAATGAAAGGGCCCAAAATATTCTAATGTCATATTTTGGAAAAAATTGAAATTAATATTTTTATCTTATCAAAATCTATAAGAATCTTTTCTCTTAAAACAATGATTCAACATCGCACGTCAGTATGTGTACTCAGGAATTCAGGCAATCAAAATTCTCCCTAGTCGACGACTAGAACGAAAGTAACGTATGCAGTGCAAGATAGACTTCCGCGGCGTGATCTGCGTACAGGCTACGGTTAAGTTTAAGCCCAAACACGCAGCGTCGCGTCCCAGCTGCCCGTGGACAGGGCTGTACCGTCAGGCGACACGCGCAGGCAAGAGACGCGATTCTCGTGGCCGTAGAGTAGCGTGACTCGCTGGCACTTGAGCGTGTCCCAGACGTTCACCGTATAGTCGTTGTAGCCAGCGAACAGAAGACGACCACTCACTGACAGATCGACCGCATTCGCGCCAAAGATTATGCTCTCCTTAGTGTAGACGGCGACCTCCTTGTCGGCGCGCAGGTCGAACAGGCGGCAGGTTGAGTCATCCGAGCCTGTGGCTACCGCGTCGCCGCTTGGATGGAATCGGACCTACGGCATTGAAATCAATATATATGACAGAAACGAAAGTGACGTTTAATTTAATTTTTTATTTATAGAGTAGGTCGTGATACATTGTATAAGCTTTATGCAGTTTTATATTCTTGTATGAGCAACATTTCACTGCCTATTATTATGATTAACACTTTTACTACTGCAATGAAAATGGACGTTTTTTGGAGGTATTTTATTTTCCAGAAAAAGTCTTAAAAAACTAAAGTTTCTTTCTTTTATACTAAATTTGTATAATCTCGCATATTCAAATTATATTTATTTTACATTTCAAACTGTGTGTTTTGCAACATTGAAAATTCGTAAGATTTAGACTTCAATATTGAAGCTATATCTCAGTAGATAAAATACGAGTTTAGTCAGACATTTATTCTATAACGATGTTCATTATCTACTATTTTGAAAATTTTGCGTTGAATTCTAAATAAAACGTGAAAAAAGTGTTCATACCGAATTGACGTCGGATTCGTGTCCCTCGAAGCTCTGAACACACTGACCGCTTCGCATGTCCCATATAAATACGAGTTTGTCGCAGCTACCAGAGACGAACGTATTGCCCGTCTCGCTGGGTGCGAGATCTATGGACATGACGCTATCCGAATGCCCGTGAAAGTTTTGCAGTAACTGGCCACTCTCGACGTCCCACAGGGCGCAAGTGCTGTCGCCGCTGCCTGTCAGCACTTGCTGGTCGCTATTCGGGAAAGCGCAACAAGACGTGTAGGACGTGTGAGTGCCCACTGTTTTCTTCTTGGCCGACACGTCGTCCTCCAAACTCAGAGGATATACTGTCACTTTGTTGTCCAGGCCACTGAAAAAGTATATTATCGATAGTAAGATTGTTTGAGTAAAAATGATAATTTTAGAAAATGCATCAATTATTTTAATTACATACCCGCATGCAACAAGTTGTCCACTTGGTGCATATGCGCAAGCAATCACCCATGTAGTTGGCATTGTGACAGCATGCTCTTTATTTGTTGTAAAGGCATCCCATATAATCATTTTACCATCCTAAACATAAACAAGAAAATGTAAGTTTAATATCAATAATTACTTTATTAATTTATAACTGTAGAAAGGCAAAAGTTTGTTATTAATAAATTACTTGGGAAGAAGAAACAATGTGACGTTTGTCTGGAGACCAGTCAGAACATAAAACTTTGGCCTGGTGACCTTTCAAAATTCGACGTTGCTTTACATTTATACAACTAATTGGATCAAGTCTTTCCGCAACAACAGCCACTACAAAATGAAATTATGATAAAAATAAGTCACATAAAATTAGTTTATTAATTCATTCTATATATATAGAAGCATATGCAAATATATTGTTCAATAAACTTACAAGTAACATCATTTAATTTTTGTCTTTCATCTTCAAGGCGAACCTTAAGAGATTCGGCCTCCTTGGCTAACTTTTCAATTTGTTCCAACTCTGTTGCAGAATCCATCTTTACATTTAAATTTTCCTATGATTCATAGATATTAACCAGTGAAATACATACAAATTCATTAACCAACAACTGTCTGTGTATCATTTAAAGATTTCCCTCTGGAATCCTAAAAATAAACAAAGAATAATTAATTTAAAAACAAAAAAATTTTTCTACATACTAAAATTTTTATTAAATAGTTTTTAGACTATAATTTTTATACACAATTATTTAGAATCATTAAGTTAGTTGCTTGAACGTCATTAAATCCTCTAGTCATAAAACAATTTTCAAATTTAACAAAAAATACAATTGCATTTATCAAATTATCAACAATTACATTAAACGCGCGCCTGTATGAACAATCAGCAAGACCCTTGAAAAGAAAATCTGATTCTACAACGAATTCAACAGGACATCCCATTAACAACCCACTCAGGGAGAAAAGCATCGCTGTAAGCACCCGAGCAGCACCCATCGCCATATAAAACGCACCAGATTCGAGACGCCAAAGCTCCGACGTTATCCAGCAGCCCCGATGCATCGTCGTCGTCGACAAAGAGATAGGCAGAAGGAGAGAGAAACAGCAGCGCTCCTTTGCGCCAAGGGCGATCCTCGGCTGAAGAGCTCCCCCGTGCGCGTGACGAACGGCCACACGGGCAATCAATAAGCATCAATAACAACAAACCGCGTCCGCCGGCGTCGTCGCGCGTCGCGGGTCCATCGGCCGCGCTGGCATCCGTGTCTATAGACCTATGGGTGGAACACCTCAGGATGATAGGCGCATCGTCTCCGGGTGAAGGCACACGGCTAGGACGAGATATCAGCAGTGAGGAGGAGCGAAGGGCTCAGAGGTCGCGAAGCACCATGACGTCCATGACACCTGCCATCTTGGGGATGGATGATTTCTCCACGGAGGGCTGCTGCGCTGCCTCTGTCTGGCTAGCTGCATGCCTGCAGACGACGCGCACAAGCACAACACACACTGCTCTGCATTATTACGGAGTGTTTGATGATGAGCTTTGCGTTGCGGTCGCGTCGTAGGACAGTCGCGGTACGGTATTGGCCGCGCAAAGAATAAGGGTGGCTATACTGCTATCACTACTGTCCCATCATGGTGTTCCGAAAAATTAAACGAGAGCGAGAGAGACATTCACGGAAGAGCGTCTGTCTCCCTCGCTCTCACGGGCTTAAATGCGTTCCGTTTAATTTTTCGGAACGCATGGGATAGCACCTTAAAAGAACTGCTAGTCTGGGCGTGAATTTCGAGCTTTTGGAATTAGTTTATTTGAGAGATTTAAAATCATGTATGTTTTCATTGCTTATGTAGAGTAGTCCCAATCAAAATTATTAATTCTTAACTTGAACTTTTAAAGTTGGGATGAAATCTTTGCATCAAATAATTATACATACCCTTATTTTTAATACAAAATGAAACTAATAAAAATAAAGGTTTTATGATTGCTATTCGAACATTTTAAAAATAAATATTATGTCAGCGTACGATGTATTTTGTATATTTTCATACTTTCATTACTACTTCTGTAAATGGAAAATTAATCATTATTACAACTCTACAAAAGAATGTGTTACACTACCTTAGGTACTACACCTTACAAATAAAAATACTTAGTATCAGATGAGCGTCAGCTGACCTGACCGTCACCTGTTCTGTTAAAGCTCCACAGTGAGCACATTAGTATAAGTACTTTGTTGGCAGACGACGTTTAGCGACCCGCCCCAAAACGGCGCGGTATTTGCGCAGATAGAATAATTTTTTAACGCTCACTGAGAAAGTACTATCCAATTCTGTGAATGTTAGATCCAATCCTTCAAAAAAACTTTCTCACATGGATGTAAACAGATGATGCAAAACTGCGAAAACAAAATACGAGTTGTTTCAGAGATCATGTATAGCGAAAAACTATAAAAAAAATATCACTATGGGACTAACATATAGAATTTATTATTTCGATTTTTAAATACATTTATATTTTGTTGAAAATTTAAGTATAAAAAACATTACAACAATAAAAAATTATATTTACAATAAACTTTTATTTAGAAGAATAAAAACATATTGTTCGTTTAATTCACAACAGGTTTCAACAATAACATTGTAAGATATTAATGATTTACTGTATTACATAAATCTATTCTTATTTATTTTGGAAAAATATGTTTTTAACATATGTAAAAGTACATTAGTTCTTCAACTTAAGAATAACGATATTTAATTTGAGTGTCAAAAAAAAAGTTAAAAGTAAAATACAATATATCTAATACCTATGTATGTTTAATGTTATGTCATTGAATAACCAAATTCTAAATTAGAAGCTCATCAAAGTTATAGTAATTACGTTCTCAACAATAAATAAGCATGAATAAATAGCATGAAAATTTTGAATATTATTTATTTTTAATAAAATATTTTTAAGGTAAAAACGCTTGCAACGTACTAAAATTTGTTAGTGTTAACAGCAACCATTGATTTATTTACTTTATTTAAACTGTATCTTCTGCCAAATTCTTATCAATTAGGTATTACGTATTTACATCAAATATAGATTATAATGTAATTAAATAATTTCAAAAAGATGAATTTGTTTTTATTTATTATTTTATTTTCTGTGTATGAATAATAAATTTGAATTTTCCGCTTTTTAATATAACTACGTTAATCATAACCTAAAAGTTCCTCTCATTCGAACCTTATCTTATTTATAATGTATCCTGCTTTCTTCTAAGCGCCCCCAGATCTTTTTAAGCTCTTTTTCATCTCAGTTTGTAAGTAAACATGCCAATGCATGATTACCACTAAGTCAGTGAAAAAGCTCTTAGAAACTCGGCGAATCAGTGTACCGGAAACGAGGACTCGGTGGACGGTGATCCGACCTATATCAACGCGGCGACCGTTTGCGGAATCAATGCCGCGCGCGAGCTCGCGGCAGCACTTCCTGACGTGCGCCGTGATAGCGGCGCAGCCGATACTGCGCGAGCGCGACGGAGAGGGTATCATCCGCTCTCGCGCGAGTGCGAGAGAGACAGCGAGAGCAATAGTGGGGGAGGGACACTGTACGGCGCTGCTACTGCGGCTCGCGACACGGCCCGTTCTTCTGCTGGCTTCCCGAGAGCGCTCTCCTCTCATCGTTCGACGTTGTCCGGCTTGACGGGCGTGCGTATAACTTTAGCGAACGAACGGAACCAGCAAAAATTATGGCTCTCCTGACCGTACGTCTTGCTGCCTCGATAGCGAGACAGCTGCCCACCGCCCAGGTAAGCGATCACACACCTTCCGGAGGGGCTAAAACCGCCGAGTCGGCGTGTCAAACGGTCCCGCGACTTGGGCTTTATCTTCAAGCGCGAGACAACCACGAGAATGGAGGGGATGGGAACCGACATTTTTCTCCCCGGCCGCGTTTTTTCGACCGAATTTGCGCATCGAATTTGTGATTATTGTAACAGATAGTACAGCTGCGTTCGAGGGGATTTTCGAGTTCGGGAGAAAATGCGCCGGATTTCGCGTGGGTGAGCGAAAACGGCCATATTACATAAACAGAGGGAGGTGGGCCACAGAGGCTGAGAAGCAGTTATGTAATAAGTATTTTGAAGCGGGGTACGAGATGGATGAGACGATGATATCACATGGAGGATGATTGTTCTGTTTAGGTAAGCTGGCCTGCTGCTGTGGTGGCCTCCAGGAAGTACCATGTTTCCTGCAGCCGCAGATCTGCTGAGATCTCTTCCATTCTGGAGGAACGTATCCTCGGTACTACCACCAAGGTGAGATGTATTGTATACTTGATTTCATGGTGTTCGTTAAATTAGTTTATGTTGTTTATGAATGACACTATATTATTGGATATGTATACTATATATAAAACTTGTTAAACGCACTACATTTGACCTTAGTAGTTGAAAAATATTTTAAAAAATCAATTATATGGTAAAACATAAATCTGACAGAATAACACATGACATTTGTCCAGTACTTTCATGAAAAAAATAATCTATTACAAAATTGTTTTTGACATTAAATAAAAATTTATGAATCTGTCATATATTAAATATTTGATTATTTCATTCAGGTACGCTGTAGTTCATGTAAAATGTAAGAGTGCAATATTTTATTTTTGTCTTAATGTATATTTAAAAAGTTATTTTTAGATACACTAAAATAATAAAAAAATATTTTAATGATGTTACATATTATATAACATAAAAAGTAAATATTAATAGACGTACATGTAGATACATTATTAATATTTAATTTAGATTTTTTTTATCAATTCAAAAAATTTCTATTATTAATTGAAATAATTGGCTTTTTCAAATATTACATAATTAAGAAAAAAAAAACAAAATCATTCAACTTTAACTTAAAGTTTGTTTAAGATATCTCAATTTCATGCTATTTTGTCTTTGATATTAAATAATGTAATATATTTTAACATAACATAATACAATAATTAATTGAATTTTTACCTAGGCTAACTTGGAAGAGACTGGCCGTGTGCTCAGCATTGGTGACGGTATTGCCCGTGTCTATGGTCTTAAGAACATCCAGGCTGATGAGATGGTGGAATTTAGCTCCGGATTGAAGGGTATGGCTTTGAATTTGGAGCCTGACAATGTTGGTATTGTCGTCTTTGGTAATGACAGGCACATCAAGGAAGGTGATATTGTCAAACGTACCGGTGCTATTGTTGACGTACCTGTCGGTGAAGAGCTTTTGGGACGTGTTGTTGATGCTTTGGGTAATCCCATTGATGGCAAAGGTCCCCTTAATAACAAACTTAGATTCCGTATTGGTACCAAGGCCCCTGGTATCATTCCTAGGTACATCTTATTTTTACTACATTCATTTTTTATTACTGTAAAAATTTATATTTTATTTACAATCTCATAAAATTGTAAAGAACAGTGGCTAAATAACATTATTATTTTAGGGAATCTGTACGAGAGCCCATGCAGACTGGTATCAAGGCCGTAGACTCTCTGGTACCCATTGGTCGTGGTCAGCGTGAGTTGATCATTGGTGACAGGCAAACTGGCAAGACTGCCTTGGCCATCGACACCATCATTAACCAGAAACGTTTCAATGATGGTACTGACGAAAAGAAAAAGCTGTACTGTATCTATGTTGCTATTGGTCAGAAACGATCAACTGTTGCCCAAATTGTCAAGAGGCTGACAGACAGTAATGCCATCAACTATTCCATCATTGTTTCGGCTACTGCCTCTGATGCTGCCCCCCTGCAATATCTTGCTCCCTACTCTGGCTGTGCCATGGGTGAATTTTTCAGGTATAATCATTAACATCACAATTTTTGTAAATAAGTAATATTCAGAGAATGGTTGAAGGTCATTTATTGTGAAAACAATTCAAACAGAAAGTATATGTATATTAAATTTACTTCTATATGATCATCTATACAGTTACATTGCGATTACTATTACTTTCCTCTTAGATTAAATTTTAAAAATTATTAACAATCATCATTACATGTTTTTTTTTCTTTTTTTTTTGAATTTCAGGGATAACGGCAGGCATGCTCTCATCATCTACGACGATTTGTCAAAGCAGGCTGTAGCCTACCGTCAAATGTCTCTGTTGCTGAGGCGACCCCCTGGCCGTGAGGCCTACCCTGGTGACGTATTCTACCTTCACTCTCGTCTTCTCGAGCGTGCCGCCAAAATGAACCAGACTCTTGGTGGTGGTTCTCTCACTGCTCTCCCTGTCATTGAGACCCAGGCTGGTGACGTATCGGCCTACATTCCCACTAATGTCATTTCCATCACTGACGGACAGATCTTCTTGGAAACGGAATTGTTCTACAAGGGTATCCGACCTGCCATCAACGTCGGTCTGTCTGTATCCCGTGTAGGATCGGCCGCCCAGACCAAGGCCATGAAACAGGTATATATAAATCATTGTTACGATAAAAATGATTTTAATACTTTTTTTTTTAATGAAACAGCATATTAAGATTTTTATGTTTTACAGGTCGCCGGTTCCATGAAATTGGAATTGGCCCAGTACCGTGAGGTCGCCGCCTTCGCCCAGTTCGGTTCTGACTTGGATGCTGCTACCCAGCAACTGTTGAACCGTGGTGTTCGTCTTACTGAACTGTTAAAACAGGGGCAGTATGGTATGTCTGAATAGTTCTTATAAAACATTTAAATATTAAATAACTTTAATACCACTCTAACCTCAAAATCACAACTTTGATATGATTTTTCGGCGCTCGAGTCATAAAATACGGTTCGAGACTAGTACGTTACTAGATTATTTACCTCGTGACTTTTCGCTCGAGCGAAATAATGTACTTCCGCACCCGTGTCGAAAAGTACTATTAATATAATTGTAAAAACCGGAAATTTTTTTTCTAGTACCCATGGCTATTGAAGAACAGGTTGCAGTCATCTACTGTGGTGTCCGAGGATACCTCGACAAAATGGACCCCGCTAAGATCACTGCCTTTGAAAAGGAATTCCTTGCTCACATCAAGTAAGTTAAACTTGTAATTGAATATACTGACAACGCGAAATCCACTTTAAAAAATATAAAATTCTTTTTAAAATATTTAAAAATAATAATTTTTTGCAGATCCTCTCAGCAAGACCTCTTAGCCACTATTGCAAAAGAGAATACCATCAGTGAATCATCAGATGCTACACTGAAGAAGGTTGTCACTGACTTCTTGGCTTCCTTCAACGCGTAAACACCAAACGACTCGACTAACAACCGAGATCTAGTTTAGTTGAAACAGCTGCTGCGCTGGAGCTGAATCCTGTGCGTGTGTAGTATATGACAAAGTCTGACTGTAAATCTACTTCACGTGCACGCACTGTAACGTCATATGCAAGAAAGAATGGAAAGCAGAAAGAAGTAAAACAATTCCACATCCGAACGATAAACGATAATCATATACATATGTTAATACGTTACACGTTGGTTCTTTAATAAAAAAAAGTACCTCTTCGTAATTAACCGACATTTAAATGTAAACACCCGATATTGGCATCAAATTACTTCGACTCTTGCAAAAAAAAAAAAAGCAATTGTCTGAAGTAAGATAGTAAAATAAACACATTCTGAATAAATGTTAAATTTTTATCAAATTGGAATAGTAGTTATCCTTTATGATTTATATGTAAATGAAAATTAGGATGTTAAATATTAAAGGTAGATTACTAATTAATTTAAATTTTTTAATAAAACTTTATTATTACAACATTATATACATCTTAAAGTCTTTATGCAGTCACTCCAGGGATTTTTATTTCATTCATTTTCTTTTTGTTAAAATTTTTGCGATCATGGACATGAGTTATTATTCCAGTTGCAACAGTCATTTTTTGTTCTCTTATCGTAAATGATTGACCAATTAACATTGGCATACAATCAAGTAGTGTTAATCTGGCTGCAACCTGCTCACCAGGCATTAATATATCTGTACCCTCTGGTAGTATTAAATCTACTCTGGTATAAATATTCCATGTAGTAGAATATAAGATGGAGCAATATCCATTCCGCTGAAAATGAAAATTTATATTAAATTTTTATTTAAAGTATATTACCCTACTGAAAAATCTCACGCCAAAATCTCATGTGAAATTCTGGTCTGCGAGCTGGTAAAGTCCCTTTAATGATAAAAAATCAGTTTCTGGGAATTAGGGGTCGCCTATTAGGTTACGCCACCCCCCAGATAAGTTCAAAAATCTATGTTTTGAAGCGTTTTAGCCATTTTTTATATTTTTACAATTTTTGCACGTGAGATCTCACGTAGAATCTCATGTTTCAAATTACTCACGTGAAATCTCACATGAGATCTCACGTGTAAAATTTTTAAAAATGTAAAAAATGGCTAAAACGCTTCAAAACAAATTTTTGAACTTGTCCGGGGGGTGGCGTAACCTAATAGGCAACTCCTAATTCCCGGAAACTGATTTTTTATCATTAGAGGGATTTTAGCAGCTCGCGGCCCAGAATATCACATGAGATTTTGGCGTGAGATCTCACATGAGATTTTTCAGTAGGGTACGATACTAGTGCCTTAAATGGCCCATTATTGCATGGCGTGAAATTAGCACCCTAGCGTAGCGAGGGCGATGAACACGGTACAATAATGGACTACTTAAGTCACGGATAGGCGTGACCTAAGTGCGGATTTAGGTCACGTGATATACGTGATAAATATGATTCTCGCACGAGTGTCATTGTCACTCATAGATTTTTTGGAATCATTTTTATCGCACTAATATAGCAACGAACTATTATTTAAATCATTACTCGAAGAGGAAATTGTCTGCCTCCTTCAGCTCTAGACAATAGATAAATTTGAGCTTCAAAATGATTTGTGAATTTTTGCGAATTTCTCGCACAAATCCACATTCCTCTTCGAACAGCATCAATTTTGATTCCTCTTAGTAAAGCTCCAACATTTTCACCTGCTGGTGCTACTGGTACACTCTTTTGAAAAATCTAAATAATTAAATATTTTATTTTGAAATTAGATATCTCCAAATACTTTTAATAATTAAATTTGAAAAACTCAGTTATTAGGTAATATTGAATAATAAAAAACACTTAATAAATTCCTTAACCTCTAGAGGACCGGCAAGCCGATATATCGGCTCCTCCTGTGATATGAACTTTGTATATAGTTTTTGATACATAATACCAGACAGACACTAATTTGGGCGCTTTTAAAGGGCGCTTTCAAATCTCGGCCATCTAAAGGTTAATAAGTTCGTTTATACCACTCTAACCTCAAAATCACAACTTTGATATGATTTTTCGGCGCTCGTGGTATAAAATACCGTTCGAAACTAGTGCGTAAGTCGATTATTTAGGTGGTGTGACTTTTTCGCACTCGCTTCGAACTTCCCCACCCATGTCGAAATGTACTAAAATATCTTGTTGATAATTAAAAAAGAAAAACTATCAGAAACTTTTCAATAGATTGAAGAAAATTAAAAAATACAAAGTTTACTAAATTATCATGTTTTACCTGAATATCTGTTATAACAGTCTTTAATTTTTCATCAAACCCTATAAGATCAGCTTCTGCTCCTTTTTTAATTGTACCTCTTTTAATAGTTCCAACAACAACTGTACCTCTACCTGGTACATTAAATGTATTATCAATTGGTAAAAGAAAAGGTGATTGAAGATCTCTTTCTGGAGTTTTAATATAACTGTCAAGGGCATCAAGTAAAGCTTTAATTGATGTAGTACCATACTTTGAAGTATCTCCATTAAGAGCTAATAAAGCAGAACCTTTTATCACAGGGCTGTTTTCACTGTCAAAGCCATAATTATCAAGCAATTCTCTTACTTCCAATTCTACAAGATCCAATATTTCATCATCTGCAAGTTCAGCCTAAAAACCGACTCTTATTAACAGTGTGTTTCCCAAAGTGTGCATTATTATTATAATAATGTAAATAAGCTTATAATACAAATTATTAATGAAAACTGCAAGTATTGGTTGTAAGTATACTAAAAATTAAATGAAAATATCATTACTTACTTTATTAATAAAAACCACAATTTGTTTAACGCCGACTTGTTTTGCTAATAAGAGATGTTCTACAGTTTGTGGCATTGGACCATCAGTAGCTGCAACTATTAAAATTGCTCCATCCATTTGTGATGCTCCACTAATCATATTTTTTATGAAATCCAAGTGGCCAGGACAATCTGTATGAGCATACCTCCTTTTCTCAGTTTGGTAGCCAATGTGAGCAATGTTTATGGTGATACCCCTAGCTTTTTCTTCAGGTGCCTTATCAATTTCATCGTAAGGTACATATTTACAATTCTTATTTTTTTCTGATAAATATTTAGTTATAGCAGCTGTCAAAGTAGTCTTGCCATGGTCTACATGACCAATCGTCCCAACATTGCAAACTAAATCACTGGCATTTTGTGAATAAAAACGTATTTTGCTGCAATTTGCACCCCAAATATTGCTGTTCCATTTACGAATATGTTTAGCATGAAAATTCAGTTTTTGTGATCTCATATGATCGAGAGAACGTAATAATATTTTTTGAAACAACATTTTTTCAGCATTAATTTATAAACCCTATAATTTAAATAAAGTTTGCTTGTCAAAAGAGTGAGGTTAGAGTTCGAAATTAACATTGAGTACTAAATACTTATTGTTAAAACTTAAAATTTGTAAAGATATTAAACTTGTTACCGTGATTAGCAGCTGAAATTTTAATGTTCATATGAGAAATTGTTAAATATCAAGATCCGGCATATTGTTTAAAGTTTTAGACGGCATGATGGATATAGCAGACAACTTTACTATTCTAACCATATTACTCTAAAGTCTAACCTCAAAAATTGTGTTGAATCAAATGCCGCGAAATTTGAATCAATGGTATACGCTTCAGGAATAGTAGTAGGGGAAGGTGGGGCACGGTGAGCACGTCGGGTCAGTTGGGCATTTTAATTTAAAGCCGTAAAGAGTTCTTTAAAAACAAATGTTCATAAAAATGCATAAAGAACTATACTAGTTTTAATATTCGAGTGTTTCATACGAAAAAAAAACTCATATGAATTAATTTCATAAGGTTGAAATTCGGAGCAGTGAAAATACGATGGCTTGATTTTTGGCTTTACTGACAAAGAGCGAATATATCTCGGATTAATATGAAACGAAATGCATTTGAAAGCTTAAGTTTTCAACTTTCAAGTACATTTCTTGTTTATCTCGATAGATATTTGTAAAATATAAACCAATGATTTTAAAACCCGTTGTTTATGGGGCACGCTGGGTCCCCTCGGTGGGGCACGGGGAGCACACAGCGACGCGCCGGCCGACGGCAGCTGTTATTTCGGAGCGACAGTCTAACCTCACTAACCTGCAAATAGGAGCAAGATTGCTATGATCTCATCCACTTTTTAGTGTTGAGTTAGATTAATTAAATAGTTTTAAAAATAGTTTAAAATATTTTTATTAAAAAATGTTTAGTTTTAAAAATAGTTTTAACCCAAATTATTATGCATTAGAACGTGCTACTCGTGCCCCACCCCCGTGCCACATGTGCCCCACTAGTGGGGCACGGAGAGCATTTTCAAAGGTTTTATTTTCCAATTGTATATTACAAAATATAAGTCAATATAATTTTTTTTATTGATTGACTCCATTTTCTAATGGTATTGACTATTTATTACAATTTTTTTTAGAATTGAAATCCATAGATCTTTAATATAATCATGGATTAAAGTTACGGTGCCCGTGACGCCCCACCTTCCCCTATCGCAGATTCGGAGAATCGGAGTTATATTATTAGGATACAGATTCCTACATCGAATTTTTCGTTTTAAGAATTTATTTTTGAATAAAAGTATCTTAATCATTCCGTTTAAGTATATGAGTTCAAAAACAGTGGGTTATAAAAACGGAGATGTTAAACGTCCGACAGATTTCTCCGCTCAGGTACTTGTCACATTTATAATTCATATTTTCTATAAAAGCAAATAATTTAAGTGCACGTTAGTATTTTTTTTTCATCTGTTGGACGTTTAACAACAGCCTTATAAAAATAATTAATACAAATAAAATATTTAAAGAGAATATTGAATTACGAAAATGTTGGTATACAGTTTAATCACTAACGCTGTACATTTAAGTATAATATTTAATTTACAAGTTATTTTAACAGATTATGTCGTCATGTTATTCTTATGTTATTCTTATATTATTCTTATGTTATTACTACTGGCAAAATCGTATAATAGCGTAGATTGGTAATTATAGTAACGATTTTAATTCAAATAGGTAACGAAATTTCACCAATCCAAAAGTTTGCGTTACTTGTGTTATACTCAAGTTGTTGTAGAACTTTATAAAGTAAAATAAAAATCAATTGAAAAATGTATAGACATTTGAAAATCGCGCCTCAAAAAATATGCGGCGAAAGATATCAGTCGTTGAGTCGTGCAGCGCGGCAGCGCCGGTCGAGCTCGCTGTCATGAGACTACCCTCTGGGCCTCCACAATACCTATCCTCCGATTACAACTTACACGCGAATCCGCTCCAGAAAGCCAAATTTCGGCCATTCGTGACTCTCCCTCTCTCACTCTCTCTCTCTCTCTCTCTCTCTTACCAGTGCACACATTAACATACAGAACGCATAATAATACACACGAACGCATACGGCATATCTCGTTGCAGAGCGGCGCAGCGTTGGAGCACACATATAGAGCACGTTTGCCTGGAAAAAGGAGCGAGACGGAGCTATAAGAGCTACGGAACCGACGGAAGACGAGGGCATGAGAGAGCGTCGCTTACTCGACTCCGAAAGCGCTGCGGCGAAACAAAGATAGCGCTAGGAGGAAGCGAGAGAAAGAGGGAAAGAGAGAGAAAGAGAAACACGCGCGCACTATACGTCAAAGGCGCGCGCGCGAGCGCTGCTCTGAGCTGGTGTGCGTGTACAGTGTACTGTGTGCTGCGAGGACTATCGGAGTCGAAGCAGAGGCAAAACGGAGCACATAAACTGAGAGAGAGAGAGAGAGAGAGAGTGTTACTCGCGAGATTTCGGAGTCCAGTGACTGACTGCAGGCGTGGAGCAGCAACACTCAGCAGTGTGTGTCTGTGCCCCCTCACGTGTGCTACGAGAATCGACTCTCTCTCTCTCCTCTGTGTCCCGTGAGCGCGTTTATGTACGTGAGCTCGGACGCGCGCGTGTGCTGGTGCGCGACGACGACGAGGACGAGAGAGGCTTACGTACACACGTCGCGAGAAGTGAGTCCGCGCCCAGTAGCAGCAGCAGGCCGCCCCGAGCTAGCGAGCAGCTAAGAGACGCAAGAGTCGTCCGAGGGCTCGACGCAACGGCGACAGATTCCCCAACGAAGGTGAGTCTATACATCAGCAGCGCGAGCCCCGTAAGGTGGCCCTCTCTCACTCACACTCTCTCTCTCTCTCGCTCCCGTATTTACGCACCACTCGAGCCAGGGCGAGGTTGCAGTGCTGTTCGCGTAACGTGCTATTCTGCCTTTTCTCTGTCTTTCTTCTTCCTACTTTTCCTATAAGCACATACATAAGTTCCATTCTGCCTTCTGTTCTCTCTCTCTCTCGCTCTCTCTCTCGCTCTCTCTCTCTTTCTCTCTCTTCCACCCGTGCGTCGTATACGCGACCTGCTCATTTTAGTGCTCAGTTCTCGTACTGCTATTGCTGCTGTGGTTCCTCCACTGCTGCTGCTGTATTCTCTACGTACTTATCGTGCGAGTGCGTTTTATCATCGTCTCTCTTGCTCGCACGCTCGCTCGCTCGCTGGAGGAGAGCAGAGTGCGCCAACCCATCGCGAATGCGAGTCACGCTCCAAAGTGTTTACGTTACGTGGAGTCACCCAGTTCCCTGATTTATGAGCAGTACTCGCTGCTGCAGTTGCGTGTGTAGGTACTTACGGCGTTCTCTATAATGACGGAAAGTGATTCTTGGATGATCTCGCTGCACCTTTCGAGCCTTTTATAGTGTCTGTATTATATATAGTGTGCTTCGTGAACTGTGCGAGCTTCCTTAGGCCGAGATAACTGTCATCACGTTTGGTTATTGCATGGTGGTTGCTACTAATTCGTATTTATTATTGTTTTTTATTGATTCTGTATTGTTTAGGTGGCAAGTGATTTAAAATCCTTTTTAAATAGAAGTTATTTTACATTGTGGAGAGGATGCTATAGTATTGTAAAATGATTGTTACACCTTCATTGAAAACAATGCAAAATGGTGTTACAGTATACACGTTTGTGAGAAATGCATTGTTTTGTAAGAGTTCATGGACTTTGATTTGATGTTCAGTCAAATGGTAAAGTTAGTATGGCTGTGCACAGTAGTAATTCCAGCTGATTCCATTTTCTCTGTGCTACTTTAATTGAAGATATTCTTCATGAATTATGCACCTATACTATACTATAATCAACTGAGCCATTTTTTTCACCTTTACATGATATATTTTCCTTCTATAAAAAAATTTTCTATATTTAAGGAAGTTTTTCTTCTATTGTTTTTCTTTGTATAAAATATTTTAATGCTCAATTCAGTATAAAAATTTAGGTACTATAAATTAATATCATTGTGATAATTGTTTCAATTTAATAAAGCAAGTATTTTTAGTTAAAAAAAAAAAAATTCAATTGTTACATGTAAGTATGAAGATCCATAATTTTTGTTTAATATAAATAGAGCTTTTTCTCAACTTACTTTTCATAATTACTTTGAATATTATTGCATTATACATTTTTATGAAATATTATATTTTAAATTAAACTCTTTTTTTTTTTTTAATAAATGGCAATTTTCAATTATTTCCTTATTGTTTTGCAAAGCTTTACATTTATGTAACACAACCAACTAGTGTTTTTCTTGTTTGGATGAATAAAAATATGTAACAAATCTGCTTGAATAATTAACTTGAAATACATGAATGAAAAATTAAAACTTTTTGTTCACAAAAATATTTACTAATATTTACTACAGTTTTAAAATTAAAAACTATTTTCTAAAGATATGCATTCTTAGATTGAAAATTATAATTTGTTATAAGAATTCTTTCAAAAAATTCCTCAGTAAAGATCTTTAGACTGTATATTGGGTTATTTATGCAGCTTGAAGTTCTGCTTAATGTCAATATTGAATTTGATTGTGATAAGAATATTAATTGCATTATTCAATTGTCAGTAAAAGTAGAAAAATGCAGTATATGTGCAAGTCACGTCTTCTTCATACAAGGACACTTACTTTCTTGTTTCTTATCCTTGTGATGAGATGTCTTTAAATGGATTGAAAGTTATGGATTTAACAAGAATTTTTAGTGTTTCTTTATGCATCACTAAAACATTTTACAGTCACAGTCGAAGAGAATTTTTACAGCAATTATTAAATAGTAAAAGTTTACATTATTTACAACATATCTAAAAAATTTAAAACGATTTTATTTAAGAATAATATACAAGACCGTAGATATAATATGTAATAATAATATGTAATAATATGTAAGCTCATAGATATAATTGTTACTTCGCAATTAAATTGTAATTTTTTTATACTTCTTATATTCTAATAATGAATAAAAATATAGATCTATCTAATTAAAATGACATTTAGAAAATATATTTTGAAATTTTATGCTTATTTTAGAATACATTTTTATTTTATTTAAAAAAAGAAAATACACGATAAAAAGACTCTTGAAACATTTATACTCATTGCAATGCTGAACATGATAATTTTAAATTTACGAGATATTGTTAAAACATGACTATTAACGATTACAAGTTATATTTACGACATGCTGACAAATTTTAGAGTAATAAAATATAATATACTATAAATTTGTGTCCGCATTCATGAAGATTGAAATTTAGAAAAAGAAAAACCATATCTCACTTATTATATTAAAGTGTAATTTTTGAATTAGTAACAGTATAATAACATCACGAAATAAGCCTAACAATGAAATTTCATTAATCTCCAGATTCACTTTTCTTTCAAACCAAACTTTATCGTACTTTGTCATTACATCTAGATTCCGACCCGACTGGTCAATTTTCACCTCCGGATTAAAACAACAGGTGTAAACTCGCACGCTCTCTGCACACTCGTATCTAACACATAACATGCCAACATGTATCTCGTATACGCACGTGAAATCGTCGTTATCGATCACGTCGTCGCGCGCGCGCTTTATCTGCCATCGTGCAGCAGCAGCAGCAGCATGAGCTCGCGATAAGAAAATCGAGCGACGCCGACGAGTCGCCGCAAGATCTTCGCTTCGCCTCATCCGCTCAAAGGACGTAGACCCTCTATTTTCGGTACGCGCACGCGCGCGCGGGCAGACGTATAGTATATATATACTGTAAACAAATCAACGTTGTTAAACTCGCCGAGCGCCGCGGCAGCGCGCGCACGAGGGGCTAAAAATACTTAGGTACTCGCGCATCCGTTCGCTTGCCGTTTGTTGTGGGTCGAAGTTGGGGACACATTTTTCTCTCTAACGCTCGGGAGTTCCCGTACGCTTATATAGGTGACGATGACTGGTCACACACGTGACCTTTCGTTTTGGGAAATTCAATGTGAACGGCTGGGTGTCTCGGTCATTGAATTACTGTTGATGTTTTAAGTTTTGATACACGAGTGGGTGGCTGTGTTTACAAGCATTTGAAATAAAAAAAAATAAAATGTCATGTGTGCAGGTTCTTTATCGCAAAGCCAGCATTTTCCATCAAACAATAATACTTATAATATATACATTGTGTGTGTGTAT